>JACEFZ010024509.1:690000-1080968 GCA_014155875.1 Cepaea nemoralis
CAACAGAGATAATGACCTCCATATTATCTTTCTGTGCGCAACATGGTCATCATCTCTTTATTCGACTTTCTCTGGTGTTATTTCATCATCATTATGTGCCATGCCGATCAGCGTGGGTGGTCATGTTTCGCCATCTCGTACGATCACCAGAGTCGTGGATCAGCTCCGAGCTCCTGTTTTGACCTTGCCTTATGGTAAAGCCATCCAGATAGTTACTTATGTGCTTTCCCCTTGTTATTGTCCCCTTTATCTTGCCAGTTGTCACCAAGCTCTCTAGTTTATTTCTTTTTATTACTTGCCTAAAAATATTGACTGTCTACTTTTGCATTTTCCTCAGAAACAAAATTTCCACTGCCATTAGATACTTTTTAGCCTGTCTGCTCAATGTCCACGTTTCACGTCCATATTATTTAGGTTATTGTGTAATTGTATTGTTTCACGTCCATATTATTTAGGTTATTGTATTTAGGTATTGAAAGGCAAGCCAAAAGATATAAATATTGTACAAGTATACGCACCAACAACAAGCAGTAGTGATGATGAAATACAACATTGTTACGATGAATTAGACATGGCAATGTCTCAAATTAAATCACAAGATATAAAAATAATACTAGGTGATTTTCATTGCAAAAGTAGAAAAAGGAAAAATGGCGGATGTTGTGGGGAATTATGGTTTAGGTACAAACAATGAACGAGGAGAACAGCTAATAGAATGGGCAAATATCAATGATATGATAATTGTAAACACCTGGTTTAAACATCGTAAAAAACGACTTACACATGGAAAAGCCCTGATAAGAAAATACTCAACCAAATTGAATACATATTTATTAATAAAAGGTTTCGAAATGCGTTAATTAATGTAAAGACAATACCGGGTGCTGATTGTAATAGTGATCATGTACCAATATGTAGTACAATAGAAGTAAGACTGAATAGAAGAAAAAATGTGGTTAGAAACATTGGACTTAATAAAGAGGTTTTGAAGGTAGATAAAGAAATTCAAGAACAATACAGAATGATTGTGAAAAATAGGTATAATGCAACAGCTAAAATACAGAATATAAGCGAATAATGGGAAATGTTAAGGGATTCCATTCATCAAACGAGCAAAGAAATATTACCGGAGAAAAGCCAAAAGATTAAGAAAAAAATGGATGACTGAAGAAATATTAAAGTTAATGGACAGAGTAAAAATGATAAGCATGCACATAATGAGATGAATAAAGAAATAAGAAATAATTGTGTGAAGGCAAAAAAAAGTTGGTTAAATGAACAGTGCAAGAAAATTGAATTAAATTCTATTAAAGATACAAAAAATATGCACAAACAAATCAATGAGATTACAGGAAGAAATATAAGAATAAATACAGGTTGTTTAAAATCAAAAACTGGAAATATATTATTGGAGGAAGATGCTATAATGACGAGATGGAATGAGTATAAAAGAGACTTATATGATGGAGAAATGGCAGAATTAACAGAAGAAAGTAACTTAGAAGGTCCACCTATTCTAAAAGAAGACGTTGATGACGCTATCAAGCATATGAAGAAAGGAAAATCAGCTGGGCCATATGGAATCACAATAGCAGAATTGGAAGTAATGGGAGAATTTGGAGTAGATATATTAACCAAAATGTTGAATGGTATTTACAGCAGGATTTGTTGAAATCTGTATTTATAGTTATACCAAAAAGACCAGGAGCAATTGAATGCGAAGATTTTCGTACAAGTTACCTCATAAATCATGTCACTAAGCTTCTACTCAGAATTATAATGAGAAGAACAAGGAAGAAAATAAAAATGGAAATTGGTGAATAACAGTATGGATTTGTGGAAGGAAAAGGTACAAACAATGTAATATTCACATTACAAACACTATTAGAAAGTGTGAGCTATAGCCTACGATGGGTGACGTTGTATTATTCTGTTATGATAATTTATCTGTGTCCAGCGTGTGCCACGTGGTTACACACTCGCTTCACACGCCAGTGATCCGGAGCTTGTTTCCGGATTCGGTCAAGGATATGGACTACTGACGAGCTCAAACGAGAGCGAAACTCGAGTATAGTGCTTCCATATTGACGTGGATGAGCCGTAGGTTCATACCAGAATACGATCAACGTTGCCAGTAGTGGGTTGTGCTCAATATTTAAATTTCCAATCCCGAAACAACCAAATAATCAATGTGATTATTGCTCACTGGATTTGGGTGGCCTGGTGTGCTTTGCCAGTGAGAAGACCTGATCGTTCGGGTCCACATCGATTGACGGACGTCAGTCGCGGCGATCGGGCAATCTTGAGCTATAGCCTACGATGGTTGACACTGTAATATTCTGTTATAATAATTTGGCCGTGTCCAGCGTGTGCCGCGTGGTTACACACCCGCTTCACACGCCAGTGATCCGTGGCTTGTTTCCGGATCCGGTCAAGGATATGCACTACTGATGAGCTCAAACGAGAGCGAAACTCGAGTATAGTGCTTCCATATTGACGTGGATAGGCCTTAGGTTCATACCAGAATACGATCAGCGTTGCCAGTAGTGGGTTGTGCTCAATATTTAAATTTCAAATCCCGAAACAACCAAATAATCAACTATTAGAAAGATCAGTAGAGACAAAGAAAGACACATATTTGTGCTTCATAGATTATACCAAGGCATTTGATAAAGTAAAACATAATGAAATAATTAAAATGTTAGAAGATATTAACATTGATGGGAAAGATCTCAGAATAATAAAAACTATTTACTGGAACCAAACAGCAGCAATTAAAATGGGAAATAAAGAAGGAAATTATGAACACATCAAGTGGGGAATAAGACAGGGGTGTGTTTTGTCACCAGATCTATTCTTCCTCTACAGCGAAGTAATAATGAGAGCAATCAAAGAATAGCCAGGAATAATATTTGGAGGTTATAATATAAATAATATACGCTATGCAGATGGCACAGTATTGATAGCGGATAATGCAACAGATCTACAACAATTGTTGGACATTGTAGTAGCAGAGAGTGCAAAGAAAGGACTCTCCTTGAATATCAAGAACACAGTAACAATGGTGGCATCAAAGAAACAGGTGACAACCAAATGTGAAGTAGAGATAGAAGGGAAAACAAGTGGATAGTTTTAAATATCTAGGGGCATTTATAACATCAGATGGAAGATGCACGACAGATATCAAAAGCAGAATAGGGCAAGCAAAGGCTGCATTTAAAAAAAAATGAAGAATATCTTATGCAATAAGTCGCTATCATTGAATGTAAGAAAGAGAGTGCTGAAGTGCTGTATAGAACCTGGTTTGCTGTATGGCTGTGAATCTTGGAATATAAATGAACAAATGAGGAAGAGATTGAAAGCAACAGAGATGTGGTTCCTTAGACGAATGTTGCGAATTCCCAGGACTGCCAAAGTAACGAATGTCTTAAAGAGGCTGGCGAAACCAGAACATTATATTCAACAATAAGAAAGAGACAAACAGCTTTTTGTTTTGGTCATGTGATGAGAAGATAGGCGCTGGAAAACATCGTGACAACTGGAAAGATCGAGGGGAAGAGAGGCAGAGGCAGACCACGAGAAAGGATGCTGGATGGATTGCGACGGTGGCATTGAGGAATATCAACGACAGGGTTGATCTAGAAAACTAAGGACAGAGATCTGTGGAGAGTCATGAACGCCTACGCCAGTCGGCACGGCACTTGTTGATGATGATGATGATTGTATAAATGGCTGTTTGTCATCATTCGCGGCTCTCATGTAGTTCTTGGTTCTTGGTGCCAGCGCTAGTCTAGATGTCATCGCTGAAAACCCAGCACATGTATCGTAGTTCTAATGGGGTTATCTCCAGTACAGCCCAAGACCATTCACATTCCTTCATTCTGTATTTTCTCCAAATATTAATTTGAAGTCAAAATGTGTTAAAGTAACAATTATGATAGTGTCTGTGGTCTTAACCATGAAAAATGACAGTAGGAGTTAACAAAAACGAATATTACACACCCACGTATGTACATAACTACATATATGCGCAAGTACGTATATGCGTTCATGCATAAGTACACAGGCTAATATGAAATTCTGAATGTGTCATAAAATACATTTACACGTACTGGTTTGGTGTTGCCAATATCTCAGACAGAATAGTCCCTTATAAGTCCCTAGACCTATCAGTTGGACTTCAACGTTGACTTCTCGTTCAGAACACAAACTATTGAACTCGAAATTGTCCAGGAAAATCAGCCGAGGGTTAGGGTTGACCACAACGTCCTGTAGAGGACAATGCACCGATATTTTAAGGACTTGCAGAACAACAGAAATATATCCAGATAATGACCGCTGTCTTTGGGAGAGGTTGGGGGGGGGGGGGGGGGGGGAAATGATGATTGTGCAACATGTGTAATTATATGGAGTTTCCAACAATGATGTTTGTGCAACATGTGTAACTATATAGTTTCTAGCAATGATGTTTGTGCAACATGTGTAACTATATAGTTTCTAGCAATGATGTTTGTGCAACATGTGTAACTATATAGTTTCTAGCAATGATGTTGGTGCAACATGTGTAACTATATAGTTTCTAGCAATGATGTTTGTGCAACATGTGTAACTATATAGATTCTAGCAATGATGTTTGTGCAATATGTGTAACTAAATAAAGTTTCCAACAATGATGTTTGTGCAACACGCGTAACTATATAGATTTTCGAGCAATGATGTTTGTGCAACATGTGTAACTATATAGCGTTTCTAGCAGGGATGTGTGTGCAACATGTGTAACTACAGAGAGTGAGTTTCTAGCAATGATGTTTGTGCAAAATGTATAACTATAAGGGATTCCTAGCAATGATGTTTGTGCAATATGTGTAACTATATAGAGTTTCCAACAATGATGTTTGTGCAACATGTGTAACTATATAGTTTCTAGCAATGATATTTGTGCAATATGTGTAACTATATAGAGTTTCTAGCAATGATGTTTGTGCAATATGTGTAACTATATAGAGTTTCTAGCAATGATGTTTGTGCAATATGTGTAACTATATAGTTACTAACAATGATGTTTGTGCAATATGTGTAACTATGTAGAGTTTCTAGCAATGATGTTTGTGCAACATGTGTAACTATATAGTTTCTAGCAATTATGTTTGTGCAATATGTTTAACTATATAGAGTTTCTAGGAGTGATGTTTGTGCAACATGTGTAACTATATAGCTTCTAGCAAAGATGTTTGTGCAATATGTGTAACTATGTAGAGTTTCTAGCAATGATGTTTGTGCAACATTTGTAACTATAGTTTCTAGCAATGATGTTTGTGCAATATGTGTAACTATATAGAGTTTCCAACAATGATGTTTGTGCAACATGTGTAACTACATAGAGTTTCTAGCAATGATGTTTGTGCAACATGTGTATCTATATAGAGTTTCTAGCAATGATGTTTGTGCAATATGTGTAACTATATAGTTTCTAGCAATGATGTTTGTGCAACATGTGTAACTATATAGTTTCTAGCAATGATGTGTGTGCAACATGTGTAGCAATATAGCGTTTCTAGCAATGATGTTTTTGCGACATGTGTAACTATATAGCGTTTTTAACAATGATGTTTGTGCAACATGTTTAACTATATAGACTTTCTAGCAATGATGTTTGTTCAACACGTGCAACTATAAAGTTTCTAGAAATAATGTTTGTGCAATATGTGTAACTATGTAGAGTTTCTAGCAATGATGTTTGTAGTAGTAGACACCTTGCAGTCTTGACAGACCAAAGTATGTGAGTGGAATGTGGCCAATATTCCATCACAATGTCTGGGCAGAGCTTCAGAGAATCATGTGATGCCCAAACGACATGACCTCTCTCTCGGCCTAGTCTTGTGTATTCCAGAGGAATGGGTAACCAATACGTCTGGCACAAGGTAGGCTGCAGACGCTGGCGGCTCAGCGTCAATCCACCGAGACCTCACCACCACGAGCCGGTGGCGAGTTATGGCCAGACCCTGACACCCAAGGGACCCGGCTTAGAGGCGTTCAGCCATGTCCCACAGGTGAGGGCCTTGTACGAGCCCGGACCATGAGGGCGCGCACATCTGTCGATCACAAGTGTCCGGACCTGTGTAAAGCGTGCACTATCGTCAGACTCCCCACCTGACTTATAGCGGTCCCCGCGACCAGCGGGAATAGGCCCGCCATAGCTACCGCAGGAGATATTGCCTGTCTATTTGCAAGCAAATCTCCCATACTTCCACTGTGCGGATCTCGCGACCAGCGAGAATAGGCCCGCCGGAGATTATGCTCGTCTGCTGCGAACAAATCTCTACCGAGAGACTGAATAAGTAAAGAAACGATAAAATGATGAAATGATGTTTGTGCAACATGTGTAACTATATAGTTTCTAGCAATGATATTTGTGCAATATGTGTAACTATATAGAGTTTCTAGCAATGATGTTTGTGCAATATGTGTAACTATATAGAGTTTCTAGCAATGATGTTTGTGCAATATGTAGCTATATAGAGTTTCTAGCAATGATGTGTGTGCAACATGTGTAACTACATAGAGTGAGTTTCTAGCAAAATGTTTGTGCAACATGTGTAACTCTACAGAGTTTCTAACAATGATGTTAGTGGAACATGTGTAACTATATAGAGTTGCTAGCAATGATGTTAGTGCAACATGTGTAACTATATAGAGTTTCTAGCAATGATGTTAGTGGAACATGTGTAACTATATAGAGTTTCTAGCAATGATGTTTGTGCAACATGTGTAACTATATAGAGTTTCTAGCAATGATGTTAGTGCAACATGTGTAGCTATATAGAGTTTCTAACAATGATGTTAGTGCATCATGTGTAACTATATAGAGTTTCTAACAATGATGTTAGTGCAGCATGTTTAACTATATAGAGTTTTTGGCAATGGCAGATCAGTAACAGTAATAAAACTGACTAATCATACATAGTTTCAAACATTGCAATATTATGTGAATTATATTTAACCAGGAGTCGCGAGAGTGTAGTGGCCAGCACACTTGCCCCCCGGTAGTCATGTGCTCAAACCCGCATCTACTGGGAATTTTTAAACTTGACATAATCTCCCGTGTCGATAGAACGTAAATATGGTACCAGGACCTTTCGTTGGAAGTAAAGTCAGCCAGCGTGATATTGACCACATCAGTCAACGAGTTCCGACTGATCTACACAAATATGTGACTAACACCAGGTACCGCATACAGGTATGTAAAATGGTGTATTACAGTTTAAAAACTATATCAATAAGTGATGGAGTATAAATGAATGATAATGATATTTTTATGACAAGATTATCAATTATGCATTACACTTTTATATGATGAAATGAACATTGGCGCAGATTCCTAAAATGGAAATCGGGAAATGTCTCTGGAAGTAAGGGTGGTCGGCGGTCGGCATGCTATTGACCCCCTCCCACATCGAATGCCGATTGGTCGATACAAATATGCATCTAGCATCCACCAGCCCCTTTAAAATGTGTCCTTTACTTTCTGACTTACATCACTAATCTCCACAGGATCCCGTGATTTTACTATTACTGAGATAACTACACAATATTGGACTTCAGATCTTCTTGCAGCTAAAGGAATTTGCCCACTCTCACACCTTGAGTGCACATATTGTCTTGTTTTATTTGTTAACAATTCTGAAGTCATGTTTTAATCAGTTTACACTTCCTAAATTGACAGTGTCACGGTACATTGTGATCTGTAAAGTACTTTACTTTCTGTGTGGCAATATCAACATGATTCTAGTTTCGCTTATTTCAGCTTATCATAAATTATTACTACTGATCTTTTATGCATTTGATGATTCTGTTTTAAAGAGAAAAAAGAAAAAAAAAGGACACAAGTTTGAGATGCGTTGGGTCAAGAACCGACAGTACAACTCTCGGGTTATTCTCATAAACAGAAAGAATCCCAATACTAATTGTAACAAGTGCAGTCTGATGTGTCCGTCTGGCCTTTCCTGGAGTACAGTGTTGGCTAGATCCTCTGGACGGCGAACTGTCTAAACCCTTTCCTGTCACCAATGGAGTGAAGCAAGGATGTGTCCTGGCACCAACACTGTTCAGCCTCATGTTTTCAGCCATGCTGATGAATGCCTTCGAGAACGACGACATTTGAATAGCCATCAACTACCGTATGGATGGAAAGTTATTCAATCTCAGAAGCCTGAAAGCTAAAACCAAAATTAACAGCGACACCGTCAGAGAGCTCCTGTTAGCTGATGATTGCGCTCTGTACGCCAACTCAGAGGCGGACATGCAACATAATGTTTCAGCTTTGTCACATGCCTGTGCCAACTTTGGGCTCAATATCAACTTGGAGAAGACTGTAGTTATGTACCAGCCAGCTCCAGGGAATAACCACACTGTGCCGAATATCAAAGTGAATGATCATAGACTAAGTGTTGTGGACAAATTCACCTATCTTGGCAGCACTGTGTCACAAGCTGCCACAATTGATGACGAAGCGAATGCAAGAATCTCCAAGGCCAGTGCGGCCTTTGGCAGACTGTACAAGAATGTATGGGACAGAACTGAAATAAGCCTGCAAACAAAGCTAAAAGTCTACAAAGCAGTTGTATTATCCACAACGCTATATGCTTGTGAAACCTGGACTGTTTATCCAGCTAGGAAATTAAACCACTTCCACACAGTCTGCCTAAGGAAGCTACTGAAGATTAAATGGCAAGACAAGTTTCCAGACACTGAAGTCCTAGAAAGAGCATCCATGCCCAGTATCCACACTCTACTGATGAAGAATCAGATTCGCTGGGCTGGTCACTTGACTCGCATGCCAGATCACAGGCTCCCTAAACGAATTTTTTACAGCGAACTGCGTTGTGGTAAACGCTCCCAAGGTGGCCAGAGGAAACGCTATAAAGACACTGAAAATTTCACTGAAGGCTTTTGGAATTCATCATGACACCTGGGAGGCTGCAGCCAGAGACCGAAATTCGTGGCGTGCATCATTACGTAAGGGTGCAGTCATATGTGAGGCAACCAGGACTGCAAGAGCTGTGAAGAAAAGGCAGGACAGAAAAACCACTGCAGGAAATCCTCCTCCAGAAACGTCAAGCATTCCTTGCCCACATTGTCAAAGAACATTTCGAGCCGAAATAGGCCTTATCAGCCATCTTAGAACCCACGGCTCCATACCTTCAACCCCACTGGATGAAATTAATGGTCATCATCATTCTTGATGGACAAACAACAGAACAGATCCTCTGGTCACCTCCTACCGTGCAATTATCTCCAACCCATGATGGTCTACCTGTACTTACACACTATTCACATGATCCCAATGTGATCTGAAAATATCTGCCTCGCCGTGCACCATCACCCCACCGAAACTGCCCGCCTGCTCGTTTCCGAACACACCAGCTTGTATCGGGGAAAAGATTCAACAAATGGTTCCTAACTTTGATTTTAAAAATGTAAACAAGTCACTCTGCAAAAAGCACGTCTGTCTTAATCCTTCAAAACTTGCTGAGTGAGTCCGTTACAGTTACTAAGTATGTGAAGAAAATACAAGACATTGAATGATTTACAAATCTTTGATAAAACAACATGTTAATAAACGATTTACACAATTCCGAAGAAAATAATAACATGGAAGAATTACAAATGTGTGAATAAAATATGACAATGAATGAAACACATTTTAAAGTAAATACATAAAAATGAATGAATCACAAAATTGTTAGAAAACGACAGGATAATAAACTATTTATGCATTTCTGAAGAAAATAATGATAATGAATGAAATACACATTTGTGCAGACAATTTTAAAATGAATGAATTACGAACTTGTGAAGAAAATACAGGATAAAGAAAGATTTACACATTTTTAAATATACATGACAATGAATGATTTATAAATTTGTGAAGAAAATAAATGTTGTTGAATGATTAACAAACTTCTGAAGAAAAAAAAACATTACGATTTAAGAAATAATTTACAAATTTGTGAAGAAAATATATGTTAATGAATGATTTACAAATTTGAGAAGAAAATAAATGTTGAATGATTTATAAAATTTTGAAAGACAATACAGTTTCAGGAATAATTTACAAATGTGTGAAGAAAATATATGTTAATGAATGAAATGAATGATTTACAAAGTTGAGAAGAAAATATATGATAATGACTGAATTATAAATTTGTGAAGAAAACACGAACATTGAATGATTGACAAAATTGTAAGAAAACTACCGGATAATAAACGATTTACACATTTAGGAAAATATTAAGGGTAATGATTGAAATACTAATTTGTGGAGAAAATATGACAAAGAATGAAGTAAACAATTTTGACGAAAATACACAAGAATAAATGAAGAATATTAAGTTTATTGAATCATGTACCAATGTTTGAAATATAACATGGCTTATGGAATCATTTACAAATTTGTGAAGAAAATATTTGTTATTGAACGAATTTTAAATTTCTGGAGAAAAACAGGATAATGAATGATTTTCAAATTTGTGGAGAAAATAAAGGATAATGAAATATTTTGAAATCTGTGGAGATGATACAGGATATTGAATGATTTTCAAATGTGTGGAGAAAATAAAGGATAGTGAATGATTTAAACATTTATGGAGAAACTACAGGATAATGAAAGATTATCAAATTTGTTAAGAAAATACAGGATAATGAATGATTTTCACATTTTTGAGGAAGACCCAGGATAACAAAGGACTTATACATCTGCGAAGAAAATACTGGTTAATGAATAATTACAATTGTGTGGAGAAGATAGGATAAGAAATTATTTACAAATCTGCGAAGAAAATACATGTTAATAAATTATGTACAGATGTGTGAGGAAAACAGAATAATGAATCTTATATATAAAAAAGGAGCGTATGTCTGTATCTATGTATCTATGTATGTCCTTTGTGCGCTCGCGAACGGCCCATCCGATTGAGATGAAATTTTCTACACGCCTTCCTTTCAGTCCAGAGCTGTCAACTGTGATATTTTTTTAGTGTGAAATCGCCTGCTTACTCAGTATTATTTCATTTTTCATTTTTCATTATAATTGTATATATTTCAGGGGACCTAACTCCGTAAAAGTTATTTCAAGGGGCATAACTTTTCTGTATAACTTATAGTCATATTGTGGCATCGTTTTCAAAGATTTATAAACTCTGTGTCCATAGTTATGTACCGGCATATGAGTTATAATAAATAATGATACAAACTGTAAGGCATTTTCAAAGTTTTCATAAAAATAATGCACAATGCATAACATTGTAACTCATCTTTATTTGCTTAAGAAGTTACTGTAGTCATGCAGGTGATTAGCAAGCGTTTTCATTAAAAATAATGGATGGTGTCTGGAAGGACATTCTTTTAAGTTACTTTTTTTGTTGTATGAATTTAATGAGAACTTATATGACTACTTATGTGAATTAAATGAGATGCTCCCCACCAGGGACTGGGCGAAGCCGGACAGGGTCAGGCAGACAGATAGACAGACAGACAGACAGACAGACAGACAGACAGACAGACAGATAGTCGGTAACGGGAACGGGAACTTATATGACTACTTATATGAATTAAATGAGATGCTCCACACCAGGAGCTGGGCAATGCCGGGCCGGGTCAGACAGACAGACAGACAGACAGACAGACAGACAGACAGACAGACAGACAGACAGTCGGTAACGGGAACGAGAACTTATATGACTACTTATATGAATTAAATGAGATGCTCCCCACCAGGGACTGGGCGAAGCCGGGCCGGGTCAGCTAGTGATTTATAAATTTCACTCAACTAACAATTCTTTTTGGTGGCATTTCTTACATAAACTGATCTAACGGGATTTAACTCCGAAAATAATGTTCTAACTCAGCTGTATTTCAGACTTACATCATCATCTATCTTCAAAAATGCAGACACATTGCCATCATCATGTTTGCCCACTGACATTCACACCTCCTGGCCTTGACTCTTCGCTCAGAACTACCCATTCATTCGTCATCTTTTAGCTGGTCCTTTGCTGAACATCACTCTCATCAACCTCAGCCAAGGAAAGGTTCTCAATCCGTGGCTAGTTCATCTGCCTTATGCATGTTCATGGCCAAGGTGTCGGCTGTGTCCTGTGTTCAACTTCGTGCTGGATTACCCCTGCCTCTTCTTACAGAAACCTTGCCTTCCAACAACGTTCTTTCCTAGCCACTGTGATATTTAATATGAGCACAGTATTCCAGTCTGCGAGACAAGACGCTGTTAATGAGCTAGTTTTATTCTACGTACAGATCTTGTAGAATGTCAGTATATGTTTTCGTCTTGGTTTATAACACAGAAAACCTAGGTAAACATACGTATGAAGGGAAACTCATGAAAATGTTAAGCAAGATCTTGTATGGTTTACAATTTCATCTTATCCCCCGTGAGCTGTCTCTTTACTACTACCATCACCATCACCATCGTCATCATTATAATCATCATCATCATCGTCTTCATCATTGCATTGCCAAGCTGCGCTCTAGTCTCTCCATAAATCTTGGTCCTGCGTGTACTAACGGTAATAATCCTTCGTGTCATTGTCTTCAACAATAAAGCAACATTTTCCTCCCTGTCAATGTCTTCAACAATCAAGTAACATTTCTCTCGGTCTGCCACTGCCTGGTCTACCACTGAACTTTACAGCCGTCACAGTGCTCTCCGATTTCTCCATTCTCGTTATATAACCAATGAACACAGTCTGTTTCTTTCTTACAGTTGTGTATAATGTTCTTCTTTCATCAGTCTCTGCCTGGCAATCATTGTTAGTTACCCTGACCGTCATAAATCTCTTTCGAAATATCTCTATCATTAGCCACAAGTCTATTGCTACCACGGGTAAATTATGTATCTCACTTGTATTCATCTACTTTTTAGTTTTTCTCTACTCCATACCCCGGTTACGCTCACCTGTATTATTATATTTTCTGGATATCCACGCCTTTTGTGCATGTCCAGAATATTTCATTTGCATAAATTGTATTTATCTCAAGAATCAACCTTTAACAATGTTGAAATCTTGTTGGACAAATCTGTCTGTTCAATGAATTGTTAATACTCTACTTCAATATTTATTGTCAAAGACGTGTCTGTGTTTTTCAACTTGTTCGTTAAATGTCTAGGTTTCAAATCTGTATTTGTAACAGGAATGCTCACAACTACTCTCAGACTCAGACTTGCAGTGTTTATGTTTGTTCTTAATCTGATAGAATGATGCCTTCGTTACAGATAGAGCATACCGTGTTACAACACGCAGATACTATTCACATATTACTTATTTATCGTTAGGACAATGGGCAGGCATAGGGTGTCACTTTGTATTTGTACTACTGTAACCTTCTCGATGATTCCAGGAAGACTTGTGGGCCACAGAAAATCTGTGGGCTTATGTTCACAGTTTATGCTTCCAAAGATGAAAAGCTGTTTCTGGTATACTATAGAGCCGTATATTTGCCATGCGAATCCCCAGAGGCCACATTGAAACTCAAAACCAACCTGTAACAATTCGTCACAAACAATTTTCCACAAATTACCGTTTTTCTGCAACACAAACACATTCTCATCATACATAAAACTGACCATGCCTTCTAGTGGTCCGCTGATTTGTTTGCTCGGTGACGATGTATTGCACTTGTTGAGGTCCGAATGGAAAAACTGTGTGCTCACCTCGCCGTTCAGTGTTCCAAACAATAGAATATCTTCTTTATATGCTATCATTGATTCTATATAGTTAGTTTCTGATACGCATATGTCCCATATCTTACCGTAACCATATGTGCAGTTAACGCGCTGAAGACGCCTGTATGTTGTTTCAATGCAGTAAATATAACTTCCGAGTGACAACAACATATTTCTTCTCGATGGCACGTACCTGTAAGGTTCTTCGAGTAAACAATTCCAGACTTTGTTATGTCCGTACATCTGTACGGTTTTACAATTGTTCATGTACAACACGTTGTCAAACACGGCTAAACTAGCCATTTGTGGATCTGGAAGTGTTGTGTACTCATGGGTGGAACCATCATTGAAGAGGTAAACCTTAATCGCGGCACCGGAAGCAAAGACCATAGCGTGTTTCATCTCACTTATTGACCTATGAACAGCGGTATCAGGCCATGCGCCATGTTTATGTTTCACAGACAATTTATAGTCGACAGCTCTGATTATCATATCACGGGCAGTCCTACAAGACATGATGATGTCATCATTAAACAATTCTCTCAAACATTTATTGCTGACTAAACAAAGACGTACAGCAGATAACAATTTTACAACATACTGCTTTCTATCCACGATTGGGGTGTTGATAAATATATCATCAGTACTTTTAGAAGCAATACCAGCGTGTGACTCTGTTGAAACTGATGAGCTTTTCTCCGTACAATTTATCCAGTTTAAAATAACCCTTACAACGGAATCTTCGCATAGAGCTTTCAAATTATCGTTTTGAAGAATATTGTAAACATCGATTGCAGGAAGCTGATTAAATCCCACATCGGACATACACAACTCGAAATTGTTGCACACAAAATTGAAGGAGAAACTCTTAACATTATGTGAATCAAGCTGGTTTGCATGATTGTAAAATTCAAGACAGTTCGATACTGTCATTGTTTTTTTAACAAAACGCTCACATTCATCAATCATGAAGTCAATCTGTAGATGAACTGTGGCATGCCACACTTCAATAATATTGTCTTTCGTTAAACCACAAATTCCTTTGTACAAGGAATCAAAGATGACAACACATGCATCTTTAGTGACTCCTTGAAGATCAGCACGATTCTCTTGGCACTCCTTCATCTGCGATCTGAAAAGCGCCTGGAAGTACGGAGAGCAAGCATTCAGGATCACTTTATGACACTGAAAAGAGACACCCTCGACAATAACCGTGAAGTCGCTGAAAGCAGATAAATCAGGCTGGTTTCGAAAACACTTCTGAAGACTATAACTCAGTTCTGTTTCAACAGCCATCTGCAAAAATAAGAATGTATCATTTCTCAAGACAAACTTGATTCATATTGAGAAAACTAATGTAATCGGAGGGAAACATATATATATATACTAGCAGACCCGGCCCGGCTTCGCCCAGTTCCTGGTGGGGAGCATCTCATTTAATTCATATAAGTAGTCATATAAGCTCCCATTCCCGTTCCTGTCTGTCTGTCTGTATGTCTGACCCTGCCCGGCATCGCCTGGCTCCTGGTGTGGAGCATCTCATTTAATTCATATAAGTAGTCATATAAGCTCCCATTCCCGTTCCTGTCTCTGTCTGTCTGTCAGTCTGTCTGTCTGTCTGTCTGTCTATCTGTCTGTCTGTCTGTCTGAACCTGCCCGGCATCGCCTGGCTCCTGGTGTGGAGCATCTCATTTAATTCATAAAAGTAGTCATATAAGCTCCCGTTTCCGTTCCCGACTATCTATCTGTCTGTCTGTCTGTCTATCTGTCTGTCTGTCTGACCCGGCCCAGCTTCGCCCAACTCCTGATGGGGAGCATCTCATTTAATTCATATAAGTTCCCGTTCCCGACTATTTGTCTGTCTGTCTGTCTGTCTGTCTGTCTGTCTGTCTGTCTGTCTGTCTGTCTGTCTGTCTGTCTGTCTGTCTGTCTGTCTGTCTGTCTGTCTGTCTGATCATTTATTGGTTGCGGTTAGAACAACCTTAGATAAACGAAGACCAACTTTCAAAAAGCATTAGAAAGAGCACTTGAAAGATCTTTACATATTCCCCCAACAATTAACTTGTGTAAATGGAACAGCGGCAGCAGCAGCAGAAGAAGAAGAAAAAGGAGGAGTAGGAGGAAGGGAGGAGGAAGAGGGTGGAGGAGGGAGGAGGAGGGAAGAGGAGGAGGGAGGAAAAGATAGGCGGAGAGAGGAGGAGGAGGGAGGAGGAGGGAGGAGTAGGGTGGAATAGAGGGGGGAGGAGGGAGGAGGAGGGGGAAAGAGGAGAAGGAGGAGTAGTGAGGGGGTGGAAGAGGGAGGAGGAGGAAGGAGGAGGAGGAGAGAAGAGGGGAGGAAGAGGGAGGAGGAGGGAGGAGGAGGAGGGAGGAGGAGGAGGAAGGAGGAGGAAGAGGGAGGAGGGGAGGAAGAGGGAGGAGAAGGGAGGAGGAGGAGGGAGGAGGAGGAGGGAGGAGGAGAACGCAGGAGGAGGAGGGAGAGGGAGGAGGAGGGAGAGGGAGGAGGAGGGAGGTGGAGGGAGAAGGAAGAGTGAGGAAGAGGTAGAAGGAGGAGGGAGAAGGAGGAGGGAGGAGGAAGAAGAATGATGAGGAGAGAGGAGGAGGAGGAGGGATGTGGAAGAGGGAGGAGGTAGAGGGAGGAGGAGGGAGGAAAAGGGAGGAGGAGAGAGGATGAGGAGGGAGGAGGTAGGAGGAAGAGGGAGGAGGAGGGAGGAGGAAGAGAAACGCGGAGAGAGGAGGAGGAGGGAGGAGGAGTAGGGAGGAATATGAGTTAGGAGGAGGGAGGAGGAGGGATTAGGAGGAGGAAGGGGGAAAGAGGAGAAGGAGGGAGGAGGAGGAAGAGGGAGGAGGAGGAAGGGGGAGAGAGGAGGAGGAGGAGGAGGTATTAGGAGGAGGGAGAAAGAGGATGGAGGAGGGAGGAGGAGGGAGAGGGAAGAGGAGGGAGGAGGAAGAGGGAGGAGGAAGAGGGAGAAGGAGGGAGAAGGAGGAGGAGGAGGGAGGAGGAGAACGTGGGAGGAGGAGGGGGAGGGGGAGGAGGAGGAGGGAGAAGGAGGAGGGAGGAGGAGGAGAGAGGAGGAGGAGGGAGGAAGAGATGGAAGGATAAGGGAGAAGGAGGAGGGAGGAGGGAGGAGGAGGAAGAGGGAGGAGGAGGGATGTGGAGGAAGGAGGTGGAGGGAGGAGGACGGAGGAGGTAGAGGGAGGAGGAGGAGGGAGAAAAAGGGAGGAGAGAGGAGGAGGAGGGAGGAGGTAGGAGGAGGAGGAAAAGGAAGGAGGAGGGAGGAGGAGGAAGAGGGAGGAGGAGGAAGAGGGAGGAGGATGGAGGAGAAAGAGGAGGGAGGAGGGGAGGGGAAGAGGAAGAGGGTAGGAGGAGGAGGGGAGAGGAGGAGGGATGTGGAGGAAGGAGGAGGAGGGATTAGGTAGAGGGAGGAGGAGGGAGGAAAAGGGAGGAGGGAGGAGGAGAGAGGAGGAGGAGGGAGGAGGTAGGAGGAAGAGGGAGGAGGAGGAAGGGGAGGAAGAGGAGGGAGAGGGAGGAGGGGGAGGGGAAGCGGAAGAGGGTAGGAATTGGAGGAGGGGAGAGGAGGAGGAGGGAGGAGGAGAAGGGAGGAGGGAGGAGGAAGGGAGAGGAGGAGGAGGGAGGAGGCGGAGGGAGAAGGAGGAGGGAGAATCAGGAGGGGAGGATGGAAAGGGAGGTGGAAGAGGAGGAGGAGGGAGGAAGAGGAGGGAGGAGGAGGAGGGTGGAGGAAGGAGGTAGAGGGAGGAGGAGGAGGTAGAGGGAGGAGGAGGAGGAAGGAAAGGAAGGAGGAAGAGGAGGAGGAGGGTGGAGGGAGGAGGTAGAGGGAGGAGGAGGAGGTAGAGGGAGGAGTAGGGAGGAGGCGGAGGGAGAAGGAGGAAGGAGTAGGAGGGAGGAGGATGGAGGAGGAAGGGAGAGGAAGAGGAGAGAAGGAGGAGGGAGAGGGAGGGGGAGGAGGTAGAGGGAGGAGGAAGAGGAGGAGAGAGGAGGAGGAGGTAGAGGGAGGAGGTAGAGGGAGGAGGAGAAGGGAGGAGGAGGGAGTAGGATGGAGGAGGAAGAGGGAGAAGGAGGAGGATTAGGGAGAAGGAGGCAGGAGGAGGAGGAGGGAGGAGGAGGAGAGGGAAGAGGAGGGAGGAGGAGGAGGGAGGAGGCGGAGGGAGAAGGAGGAAGGAGTAGGAGGGAGGAGGATGGAGGAGGAAGGGAGAGGAAGAGGGAGAAAGAGGAGTTAGAGGGAGGAGGGAGGAGGAGGGGGAGGAGGTAGAGGGAGGAGGAAGAGGAGGAGGAGAGAGAGGAGGAGGAGGGTGGAGGGAGGAGGTAGAGGGAGGAGGAGAAGAGAGGAGGAGGGAGTTTGCCATTCCGAATTCATACTCGTCTAGGTTCTGTGATTTCGGTCCTTCCATTGATTGTTCTTCCCTTCTACATGACTGTAGATAACTTCCTTACACATAAAGAGATGAATTGTTATTTATATTGCCGTGGCATGGAGGAATATCAGCAGCAGAGTTGATCCAGAAAACCAAAGACCTGAATCTACGGAGAGCCATGAACGCCTACGCCAGCCGGCACGGCACTTGATGATGATGATGATTGCCGTGTGACGATTCTGTGTAGTCACGTCATTTTCTTCGCTTTCCCTAAGGTTTTGGTTCGGGGATTCTTTCATCATCATCATCATATATTTACGTACGTATTTAGGGAGGGGGAGGAGGGAGGAGGAGGAAGAAAGAAAAAATATATCACAGTTGGCAGCTCTGGAATGAAAGGAAGACGTGTAGAAAATTTCATCTCAATCGGATGGGCCGTTCGCGAACAAATAAAGGACATACATATATATTTACATACATACACTTTGTTTTATATATATAGATTATACCGAGATGGAGTGATGATAAAGATGATGGTGAGGATAATGATGATTATGATAATGCAAGAGACAAGTTATTACCTACATCAGGAGAAGACAACGGTTATTTGGAAGGACGTATTATGAAATAAGAGGAAGGAGAGTCTGGAGAAGTCTGGAAGGAGTCTGGAGAATGTTAAGACTACTGACAATATCTTCCACGCTATTTGAGGCAGTGGGAATGCAGTTTGCTTTCTTTAGAAGAATATTGGATACATCGTAGCATAGAAGGAAACAATTGAGTTACTAAGAGCTGTAAGTGTTACATGATCACAAATGAAAAAAAAAATATATAATTAGGAAATGTCCAATGAAAAGCATTTAAAATATGGACAGAAGACGTGAAGTAAATAAATTTGTCATTTATTGGAAAATACGAGGGAAGAAAGGCAAATGAAGATCGAGAAGGATGTATATAGAAAGCTTAAGCAGCTGAGCAAAAAACAATAATATAAGCAACACAGAATATCAGATGATAGAAAAGATTGGAGAGTCAAAATGGCTTGTTTCTGTTCGGGCCAGGCGCAAGAAGAAGAAGAAGAAGAAGAAGAAGAAGAAGAAGAAGAAGAAGAAGAAGAAGAAGAAGAAGAAGAAGAAGAAGAAGAAGAAGAAGAAGTAATATAAAGTGTAATACCCACTTCTCATAAAGCTCTACTGGAACATAAAATGACACATGAAGCTATCCGTAGTGCCTTATTGTGTGATTCACTCTGTAGCTACCATCTTTCACAGGCGACACTGACACACTGGTTTACTGGCTGTAAATGCTTTCAATGTTTTAATGTGTTCTGATGTTGTCCATGTATTTTCACAGTGCTCGGTAGAGCAGAAACATCCGACAATGACAATTTCCAAGTAAAAATATTATTCACAGAATGTGCGTCGGTTTCGCTTTGTTTATTGAAGAAATGTAGATGCTGTCTATTGTATAGTATGTTCCACTTTTGTCCATTGTCACAATGCTCTGTAAGGACAATCGTTCTATATAGAATAGTTGTTATTCATAACTGACACACATTTCCAAGTAAAGAAATAATTAAGAGAATGTACATAGGTTTCGTTCCGTTTCTTGAAGATATGTAGATGCTTTCTATTGTATCTATATATATATATATATATATATATATATATATATATATATATATATATATATATATATATATATATATATATATATATATATATAATATATATATATATATAAAAGGTCATGTCGTTTGGGCATCACATGATTCTCTGAAGCTCTGCCCAGACATTGTGATGGAATATTGGCCACATTCCACTCACATAGTTTGGTCTGTCAAGACTGCATGGTGTCTACTACTATATATATATATATATACACACTGTGTTCTGCTATGACCTATTTTAACAATACTCGGTAAGGACAAACTTTCTATAATAGCTGTTATTCTTAACTGGCACACATTTCCAATTTTAAAAAAAAATCCACAGAATGTGCGTCGTTACAGCAAAATGTAACCTACTGTATGCAAGTAAGTACAGCACAATGAAACCTGCTGTATGCAAACAAGTACAGCAAAGTGTAACCTCCTGTATGCAAGCAAGTACAGCACAATGTAACCTACTGTATGCAAGTAAGTACAGCACAATGCAACCTGCTGTATGCAAGCAAGTACAGCAAAATGTAAGCTGCTGTATGCAAGCAAGTAAACAACAACAACAACAACAAAACTTTATTTTCAAAGGGTTAAGAATTGCAAAATATAACCTGATGTATGCAAGCAAGTACAACACAATGAAACCTGATGTATGTAAGCAAGTACAACACAATGAAACCTGATGTATGTAAGCAAGTACATCAAAATGTATCCTGCTGTATGCAAGCAGGTACAGCAACGTGTACCCTGCTGTATGCAAGCAAGTACAACACAATAAAACCTGCTGTTTGCAAGCAAGTACAACATTCGCTGTTTGTCTTCAAGCGTTCTTTGAATATGGTGCTAGACTAGACACATAATGTTACAGACCAAGCATCACTTGAAAGATGATTTGGTCAACATCATCAGGGCCGCCTTCACTTCCCAAGTCATCTCTTGGTACCCACTCTAGTCTAGGCCAACCAATGAGCCCAGGTGAAGTTTAAAATACTCCTGAAGGCCAATTCGAGTCCATGAATAAGAAAGATGGTGTTTAAACGTCTGCCGACGCTGTTGCTTCTATCACTCCTTCTTAGCCTTCTCATTGTCTTCCACTGAAAAGAAGAGTGGTCAAGCTCAATCCCCATAATAGGCGGCTTTAGATTTTCCGAGCAGTACGGCTCTGAAGTCGAACCAGTTTCAGAAAACTGGGCATGAAAAAAGTTTTAGAATAATCTCAAGTTGTCTGGGAAGGAAGGAAGCCGAGGAAGTGAACTGACCGCCTAACCCTCAATGTCATGGCTTGAGTATGTGAAGGCAACACAACGGCAGTATCTGCTTGGGGATTGCCTGTACCTTTAACTTTCTCCTTCTCCAACCTATCCGCTTCTTCTTCTTCTGTTCCTGCAAGTACTCTTTCTTGTTATTCTTATTCTTATTGTTGTTCTTTTAATTCTTTTTGCATCCCAAAATCCTATGTTTGCTTTGCCATGATGCCACAATATGTCCGTTCGTAATATCCATGGAATCAAGAAAGTAACAACATCACCGCTAGCAAGTGTTGGGCGTCTCAGAAGCCACTGGCTGGGTGTTAGTTTTCCTGCTTGATAAAACATGGGACAAACGCTGGCAAACACTGTTCATTTCAAGGCTTGCAAGGCTACACACATATAGTACAGTATAGTACAGTACAGTACAGTACAGTGTAGTGTAGTGTAGTGTAGTGTAGTAAAGTGCAGTGTAGTGTAGTGTAATGTAGTGTAGTGTAGTGTAATGTAGTGCAGTGTAGTGTAGTGTGTAGTGTAGTGTTGTGTAGTGTGTAATGTAATGTAATGTAGTGTACTGTAGTGTAGAGTAGTGTAGTATGGTGTAGGGAGTGTAGTGTAGTGTGTAGTGTAGTGTAGTGTAATGTAGTGTAGTGTAGTGTGTAGTGTAATGTAATGTAGTGTACTGTAGTGTAGAGTAATGTAGTATGTAGAGTAGTGTAGTGTAGTCTAGTGTAGTGTAATGTAGTGTGTAGTGTAGTGTAATGTAGTGTGTATTGTAGTGTAGTATAATGTAGTGTAGTGTGTAGTGTAGTGTAATGTAATGTAGTGTAGTGTGGTATAGTGTCGTTTAGTGTAGTGTAATATAATGTAGTGTAATGTAGTGTAGTGTGGTATAGTATAGTATAGTATAGTATAGTATAGTATAGTATAGTATAGTATAGTATAGTATAGTATAGCAATAGTGGAATATGGACAAACCGATTTGAAAGATTAGCTGTTAGAAAGAGAACTTAAGTGTTATATAGGTCCCTGTCCTTTCTTATAGCAATCAATAGTAGAATATGGTCAAACAGATTAGAAAGAGCTTGGAGGCAGCAGTAGTTTATTTCTTCTCATAACATTTTTAAACAATCTTGAATACGTCTCATTTGTCTAATGTGTATGTGGCTTTCGTTTTGTTTCTTGGAGCATTATTTTTGGTTCGTATTTCTGTCTGATTCTTTCTTTGCATTTCCCTCAGAAATACCACCTCCACTGCATTAGATTGTTTTCAGATTGTCAGATTATCCATGTTTCGTAAGTATGCAACAATACTGGTGCTATGTAGCACTTTAACATACTTTTCCAACTGCACTTAACAGCCAGCGATTGGCGAGAATGTTTTCCATCTTGAATAAGTTTTTCTTTCCCATGGCGATTCTGGTCTCAATCTTGACCAGATATCGTCAGCCAGATGTTATGAATATCCCAACACAGTTGTACCGACTCACCTGTTTAAGAATATTCCCTTTTACATTGTGATTTTTTTGGTTTGTACGTTTCGGCCTCACATCAGTAATCAATTACTAGCTTCCTCACCTTTACTAGAAAACGTACATATTTCATTTTTATGATATCATCATCATCATCATCATCATCATCATCATCATCATCATCATCATCATCATCATCATCCTCATCATCATCATCATCATCATCATCACCACCACCACCACCATCATCATCATCATCATCATTATCATGTAAAATGTCTTTTGTAGGGCAACACTCTCATTACGGCTCCCCATAAAGTGTCTCTATATGGTTCCATGTTTTCCTGCCTCATTCGTCCTTGCGAAAGACAGCCTCATCTTCCAGAAACCACCCCTTCTATCTATCTCTGTTCTGTCCAGACTACCGGGACAATTAATCTGGCCAAAGTATTCCAGGTTTTCTTAGATCGCTCTCATTAAACTCGAGCATAGTTCACAAACGTGTTACTACTAATACTACTATAACTACTACTACTACTACTACTACTACTACTACTACTACTACTACTACTACTACTACTACTACTACTACTACTACTACTACTACTACTACTACTACTACTACTACGTCTACTACTACTACTACTACTACTACTACTACTACTACTACTACTACTACTACTACTACTACTACTACTACGTCTACTACTACTACTACTACTACTACTACTACTACTACTACTACTACTACTACTACTACTACTACTACTACTACTACTACTACTACTACTACTACTACTATAACTACTACTACTACTACTACTACTACTACAACTACTACTACTACTACTACTACTACTACTACAACTACTACTGCTACTACTACCACTACTTCTACTACTACTACTACTACTACTACTACTACTACTACTACTACTACTACTACTACTACTACTACTACTACTACTACTACTATTACTACTACTACTACTACAACTACTACTACTACTACTACTACTACTACTACTACTACTACTACTACTACTACAACTAGTTCTGCTAGTATTCTACTACTATTACATACTGACCAATAAATGTATGCGAGCTGCAACGATAACGTGTAATGACGAGCTCATAAAACCTGTAATGTCATGTAGATGTGAAACGTGGACAATATGCAGACAGAGGAACGTCTAATGGCCATGGAAATGTGGTTTCTGGAGAAAAGGCAAAGAATACCATGGTCAGACAGATAAACCAACATTAAAGGCCTACAAGAAACAAATGAACACTGTACATTGATTCACTAAATTAGCTGTAGACTATCAAGGTATTTTGAACAGTAGAAATCAGGCTCTAAGGCGAAGAGGTTACTGACTAATTCACGATCCTGCATATCGTGTCTGAAACACAGCTTCCGGCGATTCGACAGCAGACCGCCCTGTGTTGATTTTCAAACAATAGTATGAGCGTCAGTCGTTCAGACACCAATTACAAACAACTGAACGTAAACTTCGTAAGAACGTAAGAAGAAATGGCCTCAAAAACTTGGTGACAACTGGCAAAATTGAAGGGAAAAGCACAAGGTTAAGGCAGAGAATAAGCATCTGGACGGCTTGAGCACATGACATAAACGAGACACAGAAATGATCCAAGATTAGTGATCGGGTGAGAATCGAACCATGACCGACTACGTTTATCGGTACAACACTTGATGATGATTACTGGGTTTTGTGTCTATTGACAAAGAAATAACTAAAATGTGGTTCCTGAGACGAATGTTGCGAATTCATTGGACTGCCAGAGTAACTAGCAACGATTTCCCGAAAGAGGCTAATGAAACTAAAATATTATATTCAACAATAAGAAAGAGACAAACAGCTTTCTTTGGTCATGTGATGAGAAGAGAGATATTGAAGAACACACTGACGAATTGAAAGATCAATGGGAAGAGAGGCAGAAGCAGACCAATAGAAATTATACTGGGTGGAATGAGACGATAGCATGGAGGAATGTATAATTAACAGAGTTGATCCAGAACACCACAGACCGAGATTTGTGGAGAGACATGAACGCCTACGCCAGCTGGCAAGGCACTTGATGATGATGAGATGGAGAATGTGTTCCAACAAAGTGATAACCCCAGCCAGTCCATGTGTGCTGTGCTGAACCGTGACCTGGCTACATCCTAATCAACCTGACAGGATACACATACTTGTTACTAAGTGGACTGCGTTACAATGCTCTCGAGTTGTTGGTTATGTGTGTTATATTTTGACTCTCTTTCATATCCTCCATCCTATGATCACGAACAACATTTAAGAACATGAAATACAACGGGATACCGGTTCGTTCAAATCCATTATTTCTCTTCTCGTACCTCATTACACGTTTAGAATGTTTAACATAATCACAACACCGTACTATCAATCTTACACCCATATAGATAAACATATATTCCGATTCCGATTCCATTTTGAGACCCCTCCCTCCCCCCCCCCCCCCCCCAAAAAAAAAACCCCCCCCAAAAAACACCATCTTTCCACCACCTTTCAACCAGCCTCCGCGGCTTGGTTATAATCGTGGCGGTGCGGGATAAGTTTGTCTAGTTTTCTGCGCCATTGTTATAGTATGTCCACATTTGGTTGCCTTCATTCACTATCAATTATTTTGAAAACTGTCTGTTGCATCGTTATGAAATTTTTCTAGCCGTCTTATATTTACCCCCACCCAAGGAATATGTCTTTGAAAGGTCCAAAAACAACTTAAATCATTGAAAGCTGCGACATTCCTTTGATCTTTTGCTGAACAACTAGTGATTTCTCGCTAACGAAGTTATTTTTACGGTAATGTGAGACATGTCAATTCTGTTGACACACAAATGTGTATCCGGATTCGCATGAGAGTGGGTGCAATGAAAGAATTAGCTTAAAATCGACAGGGTCGGCTGCATTGCACCGGGTGTTTATCCCATATGGCCCAGTTTCTTTCCGCAGCGCGGAAAGCGTCGCACAAAGCACGAACTGCGTGGCTCCAGCGACGACCCTCGGGAGTCTCCGAAAAAATGCACTCGTGAAATGAAGGACGCGGCTCGGAATCGAACATACAACCTTCGGAGCCCGAGTCAGACGGCTTGACCACTTCACCACGGAGAATCCCGAGAGGGGTGCAATGTGTAATATTAGTAAAGACAGAGAATTTACAGAGGCACGGGGTAAATAATTTGTAAATTAACAGGAAAGTAGAAGGAATATATTTCTTACCCTATTTTTCATTTCCTTCTTCAGTTATCAATTAACAGTTGGGGTATCTTCATTGCACTCCGGACATGTCCATAGGTGCTCGGATCCTCCCCCCAGCATATGCATCAGCGTCCGGTGGCTAATAGTGCCAGTTCTGTGTTGGTTGACGAGGCGCCTTGTTTTCCCGATGTACCTCTCGCATCTGGCCGTGCCGAATTCTTACTCCCAAGTCTTTCATCCTGGACAGCGATGTGGATTCACTGACGTCAATAACATCGGCACGATCCATGGGCTGGCCATCTACAGGGGGTGCAGAGCCAGCCAGTTTATCAGCTCGTTCATTTCCCTCGACTCCCGCATGTCCCGGGACGAAGATGAAGATGACTTTATGAATAACAGACTTCCGCAGCGACTCAGTCCACCGTCTACGTACAGATCCAGCTTCGATCTTCTGAATCAAGCGCATTGAGTCACTTAGTACACACACGTTGCTATAATGCTGTGATTCCAGCCATATAAAAGCCTGTGTAACTGCCATCACCTCCATCGTCATGCTGCTCGTGGTCATAGAGTGGGCACCACTGGATTCTTGAACGGTTCGGCCCGCTGAACGGGCTGTAAATGCCCACGCACTTCTCTGCTGCTTTACAACAGATCCATCTGTATAGATGAGCACTTTGGGGCTATATGAGTGTTCATAGATGAGCGCGTTGACTTCTGCATTGACAGCGACAGGGTTCTGCTCTCTGCACCGTCTGTCGAGTGTGATAATGCAGGAGAAAGTGCACTTAAAAGCTGGAGGCACCGGCACCCATTCCTTGCCGGGGTTGATAATGGTAAAACTGCAGACCTGTCTGACGACATCTTCCGCCCGACCCATCCATGATTTGCCTCTCTTTAGCCTGTCACCCTTTTCTCTGAATATAGCGTCATGCAGAGGTGCTGCTCATCTGCACTTATTTTTAAGAATGCACGAGCTCTCCAGATCTTGATCCTGTGTTCCATTGTCGGGAAGTCAAGGAGGTATCTCATTGATACACAGCTGGTGTCTTTCGTGCAGCCCAAAATGATGCGCATGGCTTCGTTTTGTACCTTTTCATGTCTTCCAATCTGTGTAAGGCTGACAGTGAGGATGGCCAGGGCATACTCTGCTCAGACCTTAATCTGTGTCGGACGATTCCAGTAGGTTGATGATTGCTCTCGGTTGCATAAAATTCAATCCATCCTTTCTCCAATAGTCCTCTTCCTCTTTCAACACATGGTCCTCACATTTTTTCCAGTAACTTTTATCAATATTTAATAGCGCGGACTGGGTTAGTATCTTGACGTCAGACAATTTGAATGTAGTATTGGCAGCTGCCACTTGTCCTTTAATTTTAGCCCACACAAGTTCTATAGGGTTAAAATGAGAATGATACGGCGGGAGTCTCAAGCACCTATGGCCATGCTCTTCTATCAACTTGTCAATTTGAAATTTCTTGCTTCTTGCGTCTGTTTTACAAGGGACAACAACTGTCGCTTGAAATATGTTTCTGGAAATGGTATATTTTCCCTTCGGAGCCATATCTTTATTGCTTCCTTTGTGCTCGGTGCCGTGGGAATTTTGTCTTCTTGGGCAACAAATTGTGATATGATGCATTATCCATGATTAGACAAGACGGTCTATCAAGGGATGGAAGTACTGTATTCTCGAGCCAATCTCTAAATACATTACCATTCATCTCATTATGATAATTCCTATTGTCTGTATGCTTTGATACGAACACGAGCCCAGCATTCTGTAGTAAGCCATTATGAGTACTACCAGTATGGGCTATGACCAAACGCTGTCCTTTACTACTGGGCACATAACGCTTTATCTTTCCATCCATTGATTGCCATTCCTTTTCACTTGTGTGGTGCGCATTGATCCACGTTTCATCCAAATACACTATGTCATAATTTTCTTTGCGCATTTCCCTTATTTCACGTAGATATCTGCTTCTCAAGGCTCCTAAATGCTGTTGCTCGCAAAGATTATTTCTACCGCCCTTGTACTTTCAAAAAGTGAAGATAATGTCCTTATAATTTTCCACAAAGTTGTTTTGGATAGCTCTATGTTATTGTCCTTTCTCAACAAAACCCTCAGTTTTCTTACACTCACTGTTTCTTTGGCATCCATCATTTTTATAATAACTCGTCTGATGACATCCTTGTCAAAGCTGTCTACAATTGCCTTTCTACCTACCGTTTGCTTATCGCGTGTTGGTTTCATTCCAGATTCTTGCACCCATCGACGAAACGATCGTTTACTCAAACCTAATGCATGCACTCTTCTTTTTTCGGGATTTGTAACAGTATGAAACAGTTTCCTGCGATCAGCTTCTTGACAAAAATATGTGTACAACTTCATAGTGATGTTTTGAAGTGTACACAATTTCACTTTTAATCCCATTGAACAGTATTAACACATTCAAATATTAGCTATTAAGATTACATTAATGGTAAGATTTATTTATATAATCACGTTTCATGAAAGAACCCACAGTTTGACGACGCCTCTGAACTATAACACTCAGTCTGTCCAAAAACGAAAGACCGCCAGACAATTTTAAAATTAGCGCGAATGGGTCTTGCTGAGCTGTAATACTCTAAAAAATTAAGGCATTCATGGAGGGGCGGTAAAATATATACCTCATATAAGCAAAAATTGAAATCTGCTGTACAATCTCCAGAACAAAAATGTTTTTGTTGGGTGGACATAATGATAAGGTTATATACTAAATCTCATTATTTTCTATCAGTTGGTTACTGAGATATTCAATTTTGTATTGAGGCAACAAAAAAAAACAAAAAAACACTATAGCTGGCTTATCGGTTTGCAGAGTTTGTGTCTGTGACATTAGTTGGGGGATTGGTTGGCCGGCAAGTTTTCATTAGAGTCCGTCTCCTCTGGTGGTTTGTATTGTTAGTGTAGGCTACTTGTGCGTTTCGCTTGGCTGGATACGTCTTGTAGAAAATGGCGATTCGTAGACCTATTTGCCGGCTCATATTCTTCTTTTCCGCTTCCTCTCGTCGTATCTATCCTCCCAGACATCTTCGGGAGTTAAGGTTGCTTTGTCTTTCTCTTCTTGGCTGCAGTTGTCTTCATGTGTGTCGGTTTCCTCCTCTGAGCCTTTTTTCAGGTGTCTGGCGGGAATCTGGTTTACCCTTGAGCTGCTTGGGCATCGTGGCTGGATTATTGGCTTTAGCTTGCTGTTTCTGATTGGTGTATGATTTCGCTCCATTATGCGTCCTCTTGCTTCCATTTTTATGTATTGTCTTTCTTTTTGGGTTTCATCTTGTTGCTTCTCTATGTTCTTTTCCGTGTCTTCTGCTGGTTTGATTTGGGTTGGCTCCCTTTCAGTTTTTAGCATTTCTCTCTCCGATTTGATGTCTCGTAAAATATCTTCATTCTTTTTTGTCGTCCGAATTATGTGCTCCGCCTATTGTTTGATGTTTTGCTGGATCTAATTTATTTCAGCAAGCAGTTTTTCATTGTCGCTGGTTGGTGCTGGTGTTTGAAGTAACTTTATTTGCTTGCTTGCTTGCTTGTGTTCGTTGGCTTGAGCTCCAACGCGAAGTCCTGTATGTCGGATGAAGGCATCCTGTTGTCCAACATCAGTGTGATGTCATACAGGACCTGAGTTTTGCGTGAGTATCCGTTGTCCCATGTCTGGCTTATTGGTGTGCAGACTGGTGGTTCCTCGCCGTACAGGCAGACACTCTCCGACTTCGGAGGAATCGGCGATCCTACTGACTTTAGCCAGGACCCCGAAGGGACCTGTTGCCCAGGACGCTCGACGAGGACGCGTCAATAGGTCTTGGCCAGTATATAATGGCCCTGGTGCCTTGGAAACACCTCTGCGTCCCGTAACTTTATTTGTTTCTTTAGCTCGTCTATCTGGTTTTTCAGTTTAGATCTTTCCGATAGCGATATGCACGTGGCTGTCTCGCACCTCCGCATTGCTTCCTTGTATGGTGTATTTGTGGTAATGGCTATCCTTAAGACGTCTCTGTGTCTTTGGAGGTCCGGACAGCCCAGGTATCTTGCGCCATGCTTTCTGAGGCAGTTGGCACACTTTATGCTGTTGTTGGGCATTCGGAATTTCTTGTCCAGCTTGGCCAACGGACATTCGTTGAATGTATTGTGCTCGCTGCAGTATCGGCACATTTATGTCTTGCTGCGGCATGTTGTTCTGCTGTGGCCGGCCCTCTGGCATCTTGAGCATTGAGTGATTCTTGGGATGACTCTTTAAGGCTGTTGTACTTTCTTCTTTATCGATACCTGGCTTGGTATCTCGCTGCCCTCAGTTGTTACCATTGCTAGGGTAGTAGGTATCTTGGAGTACGCCAGGATCCGCGCCGCCCTCAAGATTCGGATCTGGAGATTCTCCTGTTGCAGCTGCTTCAGGATCTGTTCATCTGTCAGCTCCACTTGAATACGCTTGACAACACATCTGACTGTCTTTGAGCTCGATGTTTCCGACTCTGGTGTCTTTCTCCTCCTTTTTCTCAGCTGTCTTGGCTCTTGTCTGTGGTGGGTTGCCGTCGATCTTCCTCGTGGTAGCTTCGTTTGGAGTTACTTGAGATTTTTGTTCTTTGCTGCAGCTCGCAGACAAGTTCTCTCCTGTCGTCTTCTTTGAGGTCTTTTCGGCTCCCACGCTGCACATCTTGTGTGTCTCTTGTTTCTTGGTGTTGGTCTTGCCACGTGACATTTTCCTCCCCAGTACCAGGTTTCTTGAACTGTTCAGGTGATGTGTTCTTGATAGCGCTCGCAGTTGCGAACGATAAAAATATGAAACATCGGCGGAATTATACATGTTGCCATTGCCCACAAGTCTGAGCCGGCCGTTACTAACGACGTTTTCAGCTTGAGTGTCCTATTTTTTTTTTACACACCTTTCTCTCCCGGACCCATACCAAAGCGTAATTCTGTCTCAAGGCGATCCACCCGACCAAAGTGTGATTAGGGTGTGACTAAACCTCACATTCTTGTCATGATAATACCACTCCTCTTACATGAAGTTCCAGGACCCGTTCTTGCACGTCCCTCTGGCTTCTACCCTTGGAGAAGAGAAAGAAAGCTCTCCAACATAGTCACTTAGAGATTCTAATATTTCGAGGGAAAGTCTCTACAACAGCACTCCGACAGATGCAAACCCCTTTCATACAGCTCATTGTGTTTAAATTTACCTTTGTTCTTTATTTTAATTCTTCGTTGCCCCGCGGCTCGCCTTCCCAATACTACACGCAGATTTCGTGAAACACGTGTCCAACCCACAACGAGGATACAGAAGAGTAAGTTTTATATTTATATTTTCATGCAGTGTATATCACGTTATTGTATCGCTGTGTTTTGTTGTGTCTATGTTGACGAAGGCTTTGGTCGCAACGTCCGTGTTGTTATTTCTGATGGTGTTCGGGTTAAGCTTAATGCATACTTCTCTTATGTTGGTGATCCTTTCATGGAGTAGTCGACCTGAACTTCAACGCCTCGGACTTCAATGTGAAAACGCATTCTTCCAGAGGAGTCTCAGCAAACCAGCCAACCAACCAATTAACCAAGCGAAGAACCAACCAGCTAGCGATCCATCAACTAACCAACCAAGCAATCAAGCAACCAATCTACCAACCAACCAACCATCCAGCGATCCATCAAGAAACCAGCGATCCATCAATCAACCAACCTACCTACCACCCAACCAAGCAACCAACCAACCAACCAAGCAACCAACCACCCAACTCATCATTAGAAGTTATTTTATTTTACTTTAGCCGTTTTCATAGTTTTTGTCTGACGATGAAGTTTGGCTAGCCGCAACACACCAATATTATGAGTGGGTAATATAGCAATGCCCAGATTCGTACCTGCCGCTTCCAAATATCGACAGCGCCGTGGTGAAGTTATAAGTGTACGTCGACTCACGACCAACTGTTAACAATAACAATTAATTAAATATTCTTTACAAGGCGTTGCAGTCAACGTTGGCATTTGATTTACTAGACAATGTTAGTTTAGTAGCTTGCCATTGCTTTCTAATGCCTCATATCAACGGAATCAACGCAAAGCGGATTGCTTCGAAATCTTCTACGGCTGTTTTACGAACCCTTAACTCGGTATGTCGGTGATTATCCACTAAGTACCATATCCCAGCAACAGAGATTAAGAACAGAACAGGGCAAGCGAAAGCTGCATTTCAGAAAATGAAAGGTTTCTTATACAGTAAGTCACTATCATTTAATGTAAACAACAGAGTCCTGGAATACTTTCCATAACCTGTTTTGCTGTATGGCAGTGAATCATGGAAGCAACAGAAATGTGGTTTCTGAGACGAATGTTGCCAATTCCTTGGACTGCCAGAATAACTAACAACGACTACCTGAAAGAGACTAATGAAACTAGAACACTATATACAACAATATGAATGAGAAAAACAACTTTCTTTGATCATGTGATGAGAAGAGAGGCATTGGAGACCATCATGACGATTGGAAAGATCAAGGGTAAGAAAAGAAGAAACAGACCAAGAGGAATGATGATGGATGGACTAAGACGGTGGCATGGAGGAATATGAGTAAAGAGATAATCCAGAACACCAACGACCGATATCTGTAGAGAGACAACTAAGGTTTAGCCAGCTGGCAATGACTTGATGGCTTTGTATACTTCCACTATGGTAGCCAGGTCATCAAGAGTATTATTAGAGGGGACTTGAGGGTGATAGAAGGAAGAAGGTGGAAGAGGACAGTGGTAAACAATTTATTCTATACCTTCTCCTAACACCTCATTCTAACACCTCATTCTAACACCTCATTCTAACACCTCATTCTAACACCTCATTCTAACACCTCATTCTAACACCTCATTCTAACATCTCATTCTAACACCTCATTCTAACATCTCATTCTAACACCTCATTCTAACACCTCATTCTAACATCTCATTCTAACACCTCATTCTAACACCTCATTCTAACATCTCATTCTAACACCTCATTCTAACACCTCATTCTAACACCTCATTCTAACACCTCATTCTAACATCTCATTCTAACACCTCATTCTAACACCTCATTCTAACACCTCATTCTACCACCTCATTCTAACACCTCATTCTAACACCTCATTCTAACACCTCATTCTAACACCTCATTCTAACACCTCATTCTAACACCTCATTCTAACACCTCATTCTAACACCTCATCCTAACACCTCACTCTAACGCAAAATTCTAACACCTCATTCTAACACCTCATTCTAACACCTCATTCTAACACCTCATTCTAACACCTCATTCTAACACCTCATTCTAACACCTCATTCTAACACCTCATTCTAACACCTCATTCTAACACCTCTTTCTACCACCTCATTCTAACACCTCTTTCTACCACCTCATTCTAAAACCTCATTCTAACACCTCATTCTAACACCTCATTCTAAAACCTCATTCTAACACCTCATTCTAACACCTCATTCTAACACCTCATTCTAACACCTCATTCTAACACCTCATTCTAAAACCTCATTCTAACACCTCATTCTAACACCTCATTCTAACACCTCATTCTAAAACCTCATTCTAACACCTCACTCTAACGCAAAATTCTAACACCTCATTCTAACACCTCATTCTACAACTCATTCTAACACCTAATCTTGTATACTCTCGTAAGTAACGTGACGACGGTGAGAATCGGCAGTGGTTTGAATCGCGTCGGTAACTTACGGGGTATTTAAGCCGGCCGCTCAGAAGGCAATGGCAAACTACTGAGCGTAATCTTGCCAAGAAATCAACAATCAGCTGAAAGATGCTGATGTTGACAGCGATGTCCTGTAAAGGATAAGCAAAACATTTTTGAAAATTCTAACACCCCATTCTACACATCATTCTAACACCTAATTCTAACACCCCATCCTACACCTCATTCTACACCTAATTCTACACCTACTTCTAAGACCACATTCTAACATCTCATCTTAACACCTAATTCCCACACTTATTTCTAACACTTCATTCTAATACCTCATTCTACACCTCCTTCTACCACTTCATTCTACCACCTCCTTCTAACACCTCCTTCTAACATATCCTTCTGACACCTGCCACTTCCTTCTAATACATCACTCTACACTAGTTCTACCACCTCGTTCTAACACCTCAATCTAACGCCTCATTCTAACATTTCATTCTAACACCTCCTTCTAGTACCTAATTCTTCACCTCCTTCTAATACCTCCTTCTAACACCTCCTTCTAACACCTCAATCTAACGCCTCATTCTAACATCTCATTCTACACATCATTCTACCACCTCATTCTAATACCTCATTCTAACATCCCCTTTTAACCATCCTTCTACAGCTCATTCTAACATCTCCTTCTAACACCTCCTTCTAACACCTAATTCTACACCTCCTTCTAACACCTCCTTCTAACATCTCCTTCTAACACCTCCTTCTAACATCTCCGTGGTGTAGAATGAGGTGTTGGGGGATGTGTAGATTTCTACCACCTGCATGCACCACAAGATTCTACAACCTCCATCCAACACATTATTCTACTATTTCCTTCCAAAACATCATTCTACATTTTACTTTTAAAACATCATTCCACAACGTCCATCTAACACGTCATTCTATCTCCACATTCCAAAAGATTATTCTGCCACCTCCACGAAACACATCAATCTACCACCTCCATGCAACACAACATTCGTCCACCTTCATCCAAAACCTCGTTCTGCAATCTCCATTTAACATCATTCTACCACCTCAATCCAAGACACCCCTCTACCACCACCTTCCAATAGCTCATACTACAACCTCCTTCTAATACATCATTCTACCATTTCCTTCCAACACCTCATTCTACCAACTCCACCCAACACCTCATTCTATCAGCACAAACTACAACAACATTCTACCACTTTATTCTAACACCACAATCTACCTACACATTCAACCAACTCCTTCACAGCTCATTCTAATACGTCATTCTACTAACTCATTCCAACACCTCATTCTACAACCACCATCCTAGACCTCTTTCAATCACCTCTATCCAAGTCATCATTCTAAAACCTTCTCCCAGTACATAATTCTATCAACTCCATCCAACACACCATTCTACCATTTCCAACCAAAACCTTATACTACCATCTCCATTCAATACCTCATTCTACCACCTCCATCCAGCGCCTCATTTTACCGTCTCCTTCCAACACCTCATTCTACCACCTCCATCCAACACCTAATTCTACCACCTCCATGCAACACAAGATTCTACCACCTCCATCCAACGCAGCATTTAACCACCTCATTCAAACCTTTCGTTCCAAAACATCTTTCTACAATCTCCTTCCAAATCACCATTCAACCCACTTCTTCCAACACATCATTCGATCACCTCAATCTACAGCCACATCCTACCACTTTCTTCCAATACCTCAATTTACCTGCACATTCTACCATCTCTTTTAACAGCTCATTCTAACACGGCATTCAACCATCTCCTTCCACATTTTCATTCTACCACCTCCATACGAAACCTCATTTTCCCACCTTAACCAAACACATCATTCTACCACCTCCATCAAACATATAATTTTACCACCTCCACCCAACACCTCATTCTAAGACTTCATCCAACACCTAATTCTACCACCTCCATCCAACACATCATTCTACCACCTCCATCCAACACCTAATTCTACCACCTCCATCCAACACATCATTCTACCACCTCCATCCAACACATCATTCTACCACCTCCATCCAACACATCATTCTACCCCCTCCATGCAACACAAGATTCTACCACCTCTATATAATATATCATTATACTTTTCCCTTCCAACACATCTTACTACAATTTCCTTCCAAAACATCATTCTAGCACCTCCATGCAACATGTAATTCTCTCTCCTCAATCAAAAACATAATTTTGTCTCCCCCACGCAACAAGTCATCCTACCACCACCACGCAAACATCATACTACCACCTCCACGCAACACATCATTCTACCACCTTCATCCAAAACCTCTTTCTGCAATCTCCATTCACACACATCATTCTAATATCTCAATCCAACACCTCACTCTACTACCACTATCCAACAGCTCACTCTAACACTTCATTTTACGACCTCATTCCAACACCTTATTCTACCATGTCCATCCAACACATCATTCTACCATTTCCAGCCAACATATCATTCTATAACCTCCAGCTAACACCTCAATATACCACTTCATCAAACACATCATTTTACCATCTCCTTCCAACAACTATTAACCGTATGCAAATTACCATCACTAAAACAAAATCCATATTATTAACAACCAGACAAAGACTTCACAATATAAATTCACACAGATCACTTCAAGTTCGAATCAATAACATGAAGGTAGAAAGTGTAATTGAGTACAAACCATTAGGCCTCATCATTGATAGAAACCTAACCTTTAATCCCCACATTCAAGCGCTTGTTAAACAAACAGCGAAAAAAGTCTACCAACTCGCCAACATTAAAAATGTCCTTGATGAGGACACGAGGAAAATATTATGTACTTCTGACATACAGACACATTTTGACTACTGCTCTACAATCTGCGACGGTTGTTCTAATTCAAGCACCAAGCAACTTTACTCACTCCAGAAAAGGGCCATGCATTTAATTTATAGCAAACATTTAACTGATAATCCTAGCCTGCATAAACGCTTTCATTTACTACCAATCCGCTAACGCGCCTACTTTTCAATAAGGCCAAACTAATTCACAAAATCCTACACCAGAATGCCCAAAATTAACTTTGGCCGTTGTTTAAATAGAATGCTAGACACAGTCTCATCTCATTTATTCATGTTAATCTTGTACCTTGCGGTGTCGATGTGAAGTATAAACTTCGTGAGAGTTAAGCTATTCTATACTTCTCATATACAGACACACTTTGACTACTGCTCTACAATCTGGGACGGTTGTTCTAATTCAAACACCAAGCGACTTTACTCACTCCAGAAACGGGCCATGAGTCTAATTTATAGCAAACATTTATCTGACAATCCTAGCCTGTATAAACACCTTCAGTTACTACCATTCCGCAAACGCCTGCTTTTCAATAAAGCTAAACTAATTCACAAAATCCTGCATCGGAATGCCCCAAATTACCTTTGGCCATTGTTTAAATATAATGCTAGACACAGTAAACGTTTAAATATACTACACATTCCGAAGCCTAGGATTGACTTATACAAAACAAGCTTAACGTACTCTGCAGCTCAGCTGTGGAGCAATCTTCCACAAGAAATCAAAGACATCACCAATCCCTATTCATATAATTGCAAATTATTCGAACACTATCTCAATACGGATTACCTTCCCCCTTAATAATTGAGATAATAATAATAATAACAAAACCCTATTATAACAGCCAATCCCCTTTTTGTAGGCCAGTATATTCCGCATGGCTAATAACAAGTGTCAGACCATTATCTAGTATTACTGTGTCGTGTATTTTTGATGTTTGCATTTTGCCCATGCCTTTATAATGCATATCTTTTATATTGTTGCTGTTCTTTGTTAGCCTTGAATGATGTGTGAATGAAATAATGTATGAAAGAGAATGATAGAAGGGCAGAATGTTAGACGGGCCTGCGTGCCCAATTCTTAACCCTTTGAAAATAAAGTTTGTTCGTTCGTTCGTTCGTTCATATATCGATATTCCCATGGACTCTGCTGTTCCCTCCGTCCAACGTTTACGTGGTCGGCCTCTTCCTCTTTTTCCATCTGGTCTGTACATCATTGCTTGTTGTGGTATGCTGTTGAATGGTAACCTACTTGCATAGCCAAACCATTTGACTTGCTGCTTTCTAATAAAATCTAGTGCTGCTATAACCCCCACTTTAGTCCTAATTTCTTCATTTCTGATCTTATCTCTTCTTGATACGTTGCGTATTCTTCCCTGAAAACTCATTTCTGTTGTTGTGAATTTTCTTTTCTCTTTTTCTGTCATTGTCCAGGTTTGGCATTGGTAACACAGAGTTGGTAGGAAGATTGTGTTGTAAAGTACTTTCTTAGTAGTTATTGATAAATGTTTGTTCTTTATATTGGTGCCATTTGTCCAATGAGTTGGTTTGCCTTATTGCATCTATTTTCGATATCGTCTTCTGATTTGCATTTAATGATATTATACTTCCTAGGTACTTGAAAGTCTTTACTTGTTTCAAGGGATGTTCGTTTAGGTGGATCGTTGTTGTTTTATCTTCTTTGGCTATAGTCATTACCACTGTTTTACTTGTGCTAATTTTCATGTTATGTTCCCTACACATTTCGTTTAGACTATTCATGTGGTCTTGTAATTCAGCTTCTGGTTTTTCTATTAGTGCTAGGTCGTCCACAAACGGGAGTTCTCTAATGGTTAGATTTGCAGATGGTTCTTCTTCTGTGTTCTCGTCATGCGGTATTCTTGCTGTCTCTGCTTGGCTGGTTTCTTTACATATGTTCTCTATATATGTTATGAACAAGAGAGGAGACAGGACACAACCTTGTCGTACTTCAGACCTTATGGCGAAGGGTTCTGAGTGTCCTCCAGTTGCTCTCACTATGCATTCACTGTTGTTGTATAAACTTCTACATAGGTTTGTTAGATGTGTACTCACTCCATATTGTTTAAGGATTTCCCACAGCCTGTTTCTATCTACTCTATCAAATGCCTTTCCTTGGTCGACAAAGGCTAAGTAGAGTGTTTCATTGAATTCGAATGATTTTTCTATAAGTTATCTAAGGGCAAAAACGGTAACTGTACATCCTTTGTTTTTCCTAAATCCAAGTTGTGCTTCGCTTAGCTGGGGTTCTATTGTAGTTCGTAATCGTTTCTCAAGAATTTTGCAAAATATTTTTTATAGTAAGACACAGTAAAGGATTAAATATATTACACATTCCGAAGCATAGGATAGACTTATACAAAACAAGCTAAACGTATTCTGCAGCTCAGCTGTTGAACAATCTTCCACAAGAGTTCCAAGACATCACCAATCCCTATACATATAATCGCAAGTTATTCGAACACTATCTCAGTACGGATTACCTTCCCCCTTAATAATAGAAATAATAATAACAATTCTAAAACCCTAGTATAACAGCCATCCTCCTTTTGGTAGACCAGTATATTTCAGATAGCTAATAACAAGTGCTACATCATTAAATCATATTACCGAGTCGTGTGTTATTGATTTTTTGCATTTTTTCCATGCCTTTATAATGTCTATCATTTATATTGTTGCTATTCTCGATTAGCCTTGAAAGATGTGCGAATGAGATAATGTATGAACGAGAGTGATACAAGGGCAAAATGTTAGACGTACCGGCGTGCCTAATTCTTAACCCTTTGAAAATATAGGTTGTTCGTTGGTTGGTTAGTTGGTTGGTTGGTTGGTTGGTTGGTTGGTTGGTTGGTTGGTTGGTTAGTTCGTTCGTTCATTCTACCACCTCCATTCAACACTGATTTCTACCACCTAAATCCAAAACATCATTCTACTACCTCAAGAAAACACATCATTCTGCTACCTCCTTCCAACATCTTATTCTACCACTTCCATCCAACACCTCTTTCTACCACCTCCATCCAATTCAACATTCTACCACCTCCACCCAACACATAATTCTACCACCTCCATCCAACAGATAATTCTATCATCTCCACCCAACCTACCATACTATCATCTCCATCCAACACCTCATTCTACCACCTCCATCCAGCACCTCATTCTACCGTCTCCTTCCAACACGTCAGTCTGACATCTTATTCTGCCACTTTCTTTGATCACACCATTCTACCAGAAGGAAGGGAGGGGATGGGTGAGAGGTGACTGTATGCCATAGAAGGAATTTATTAAAAGCCTTGGTATATAAATGGGACCAACGGTATCGCAGTCTCTAGCATGTTCGCCTGCTGGCTCGGTGGTCTTGCTTTCGAATTAGCACCGGGATTGTTATAAACAAAAGCTGCATTTCATAAAATGAAAAGTATCTTATGCAATAAGTCACTATCACTGACTGTAAGAAAGACAGTGCTAAAATGCTATATAGAACCTGTTTTGTTGCATGGCATTTAATTTTTAAATGTAAATGGACACATTAGGAAGAACTTGGAAGCAACATTGATGGACGAATGTTGCGAATTCTCTGGACTGCCAGAGTAACTAACAACGATTGCGTGAAAGAAGCTAATGAAATTACAACAATATATACACCTATAATACAGAGAACAACAGCTGTCTTTGGTCATGTGATGAGAAGAGAAGCATTTGAGGGCATTGTGACAAATAGAAAGATCAAAAAGAAGAGAGGCAGCGGCAGACAAAGTTAAATTCTGCTGGATGGACTTGGAGGAATATCATTAGCAGAGTTGATCCAGAACACCAAAGACCGAGATCTGCGCAGAGACATGAACGTCTACGCCAGCTGACAGGGCACTTGATGATGATAATGATGATGCCTAAAACGTGTACCAGGAAATGCCTTGCTTTACACATGCGCCCGGCATGGTATTGACAACATTGCCTCGAGATATGAAATTAAATATTGGAACTATTGCTACCGGGACATTCCCACGCGTGATCAATCAGTCCCCTTCTAGAATAGCCAAGGAAGAGTCCCCGTTGGTGCCAGTGGGAGCCTGACTTAACGTCCAACAGCATGTTCCTCTACTTGTTATCAAGATTTATTCATTCAGTAGCATGCCCTTTGCGGAACCTCGCTCCCAAAACAAGCTTCCGGAAAGCTTCTCGGTCATAAACAAGATGTCCCGCGTCCGATAAACCCATCTGGAGATCATCTCCCACAACCTGCACCCATCTTCTCTTTGGTCTTTCTCTTCCTCTCTCCCTGGGCATATACCACTCCATTATTGTTCTTTCCTAACTTTTATGTCGTTTCAAGTAACTAAAATATTTCAATTTTCTTTATTTTATCGTCTTTAGTAGCCAACCATCTTCAATATTCAGCTCTTGTCGTATGGATGCATTTGTTCTTTCCTGTATCCAATAAATTTTACAACCCGTCTATAACATTTATACTCAAGATAACTGAATTATGTTTCTGGCGGTAGTTATTACTGTCTTCAGTCTATAGCCAGTCAGAATAATAAAGGTAACAAAAGACATCCATTTATTCATCTAGTGCGATTTATTATTGATTTAAGAAAGGACCTCTATATAAAGATGCAGATTGCAATGATATGATAATACACTGACTAAATTACATGAATACAAAATAAAAGTTAGAGCTAGAGGAGCTACGCATTTGTTGCAGATACGTGGTAGATGCGAATCCAATTGGAGAAGTTGTCATCAATACATCTCGATATTTTATGAGGGAAACACTCAATGATTAATAATAACGAACATTACATCACCAAAAGCGACCCTTCAACATGATAACATTAATTGAAACCCGCTTGATTAGATTAACACTGTAAAACGAACCTTATCTCATAATACGCTACCTAATATTAATCCTAACCCACAACGCTATAACATTAACCCTAACACAAAACACAATACCATTAACTATAAGGTGTGTACAATGGTCCGTTACTTCACCTGCTCACAACACTGCAGCGTTAACCAGTAGCTACAGTACTAAAACATAAACCCCAATTAACAACACTATACCCACTATAGTAGAATATAATCCTTAACTAACAACACTATACCCACAACACTATAATGTTAACTCTAACTAACATCAATATACCAACAACACTATAATATTAACTCTAACTAACAACACTATACCCACAACACTATAATATTAACTCTAACTACAATATACCAACAACACTATAACATAATCCCTAACTAACAACAATATACCAACAACACTATAATATTAACTCTAACTAACTACAATATACCAACAACACTATAACATAATCCCTAACTAACAACACTATACCCACAACACTATAATATTAACTCTAACTAACAACAATATACCAACAACACTTTAACATAAACCCTAACTAACAACACTATACCCACATCAGCTTACTACCAACCTTAACATTAACAAATAATCATTTCATTCTATTACTTCTACCTAGCAACTCTAACGACCAACACTTAACCCGATACTCTAACCCTAAATTAGTTAGTTAGTTAGCTAGCTAATTAGTTAGTCGACAGTTCATCCTCAATGCACATCGAACCATTCAGTTCAAATGTCCTCGGATCGCCTACTCAGTAATTCCGGCAGCGTGTAGCGGCTAACGACACCAGTTTTGTGTTGGTTTATTTATCTTCTTTGGCTTCCTGTATAGTGCTCTTGTCTGGCCACAACTCTTTTAACTTGCTGTTCTCGCAGTCTGACCATGGTTGTGGATCAGTGGTTCCCAAGTTTTTCAAGCAGAGGGCCATATCTACTATTTTCGGTAGTTAAGCGGGCCACAAAGTTATAAAATTATAAAAGTCGTGCAATATTTTCCCTGGATCCTCGCATGTAAAGAGTTTAAATGAGACGTGATGTCCACCAAAAATGCCAGGTCATTAAGCCAGTCATTGTTCAGCAGACATTCCCGTTCTGCAAGCTTCATTTATTTCAGACAGAAACAGATAGACACTATTTGTCAGTGACCAGAAACGTGACAGAACTTTCCCTTTAGATAGCCATCTGACATCACAGTATAACAGTAGCTCACCGTATTCGTAGTTCAGGTCTGATAGAAACTGTCTGAACTCACGCCTATTCAGAGCCTTACTTCGAATTTGTTTCACACGTCTCAGAACAATATCCATGACATGTTTAAGATTTAATGTCTTTCCACACAGGGCTTCTTGGTGAATGATACAATGATATTTAATATAGTGCGGCCAAGAATCTGTTCCAATAATGCTAGACATCCACCGTGCTAGAGCACCGTCGTTGCATACACTGTCCAATTTGGTCAATTCTATGTTGTTTTTCTCTACACACAACTTCAGACTTTCAAACAGATCAGTCCCTTTGGTAGTTGCATGCATTGATTCAAGTCCTTGAAGTTCTTCAATGACTTCAAAATTATCGTTTATTGCTCGAACAAAAACTGCTACCTGAGCTGTGAGAAATGTCAGTGGATTCATCCATTGATAATGATAAAAGTTTACAATGTTGTATATGTGCTGCTACTTGACGATGAACAGCGCTGGCTATTTCTTCAACTCGCCAGGCCATAGTATTATTAGACAAAGGAATCTGATAAAATTTTGTTTCACACTTTTTATCGCCAATTATTCTAGTAGCAGTTTTAAGGGAAGGCTTGATTATTTCTTCTGCATCGGTAAACGGCTTTTTTTTTTTTTTTTTTTTTTTGCAAGCCAATAGAAGAGCGACTTCGTACGATGCAACAACAGCACTCTTGCTCTGTTTGTGAGCCTTGGTGAAAAAGGACTGTTGCCTGGTCAGAGAACTTTCTTATTTAGCTATGAAATCTTTTCTTAACTCCGAATTGATCGGATATTGTGCATTTATGTCTGAATTTGTGGTCGTGAAGTTTCGTTCCAGATAAAAAAAATTGTGTAACAGAAAAACAATATCCGCATATTAAGCAAACTGGTTTACCACTACGGCTAGACATAAACATAAATGTCTCCGTCCAATCTTCGTTGAGTTCACGACAAGCAACATCTTCACATTTTCTCATTTTACCAATGTTTGATTTTAGATCTTTCACACTCATGTATATAGGCTTTAACGGTAAATTTTTATTTGAAAAAAAAAAAAATCTAATTTCAGCACAATACTACCCACTCTGCTAAACAGACAACAAGATGGCGCCTTGCGCACTCTGACTGTTCGACAAGGCTCGGATATGGGATCTTCATAACGTTTCATTGCGAACTGAACAGGCGCATTCGATAATATCTTAGCATAACAACCACGAGCAGAGTAAATTATCGCACACTGATTGCATTTTTGAAATTAATAAAATATATTATATTAAATAATGAGACCTCGCGTGCCACTTTCTGGTATCTGGCTGGCCGCAAGTGGCCCGCGGACCGTGGTTTGGGAACCTCTGTTGTAGATTCACAGTCATCACATGGTTCTCGCAAAAGTCTTACTTCTCGTAGAGAATTCAGCATATCAGCCTATTCCGTGGCTTTTCCGCCCTCCACAGTAGCCTTTAACGCAAGCCTATCAGTCTGCTCTATTCCTTGTACACCCGCATGCCCTGACACGCCTTGGCACGAAAATGAAACTAATCTTTGCCAGCTGTGACCGCCCCAGAGACACCAACCTATGTCTTCGGAACCAACCCATCTCTATCTTCCTGATCATACTCATTGAGTCACTAAGGAAGGATGTCCGTGTGAAGGTCTGTGTCTCGAGCCATAGTTTTGCTCTACTGCCATGACCTCCATAGTCAGACTACTTGTGGCCAAGGCAAAAGCACGAGAATCTTCTTTCATAATTCTCCCTCCAGACTGAGCCGTAAAGGCCCGCGAACTTCTCACGCGTCGAACGACCGACCCATCTGTGTAAAAGACAGCATGCAATCTTAATGATTAAATGATTAAATTGTAACCCTTTCCCCGAGATAAAACTCTGAACATGTCAGTTCCTGTTAAATATTAAGTTTTGAAAAAATAGCAATGGCATATGAGAGTACACAATTTTCTAAACAATAGTTAGGAATTATTTTTCTTTGCGGCGTTGTTTATCTTCCTCTTTGCCTGAGTGGCTGCCGGCAAAGTGGCCTGCTCCAGCGCCCGCTAAACCGCTGGCAACAACTGTAGTTACTCCTACTCCTGCTGCACCTGCTGATTGTAGAGCGGCAAGTACAGGTACGCCAACCTGGGCTGCATAGACAACAGACATGGCCTTGGCTGCCAGGGAACCTGCTACAATGCCACCTGCAACCACGGAGATATGAATTAGGACACGGATAGTGTTGATGACACAGAGATATGAATTAGGACAGGGCTATTGGTAATGATACAGAGATAAGAATTAGGACAGGGATGGTTTTAATAAAACAGAGATGTTAATTGGGACAGGGATAATGTTAAAGATATAGAGATATGAATTAGGACACGGATAACGTTAATGATAAAGAGAGGTGAAATATGGCAGAGGTAGTGTTAATTATACAGAGATATGAATTATGACAGGTGTAGTTTCGATGATACAGATATTTGAATTATTACAGGAATAGTGTTGATGATACAGAGATATGAATCAGGACACGGATAGTGTTGATGATACAGAGATATGAATAGGGCACTGATAATGGTGATGATATTTAGATATGAATTCGGACATAGTGTTGATGATACAGAGATATGAATCGGGCACGGATAATGTTGATGATATATAGATATGCATTAGGACACGGATAGTGTTTATGATGCACATATATGTATTACGACATGGAAAATGTTGATGATACATGATGTGAATTTGGACACGTATAGTGTTGATGATACAGAGATTTGAAATAGGACAACGATAATGTTGATTATACAGAGACATAAATTAGAACATGGATAGTGTTGTTGATACAGAGATGTAAATTATGACAGGATACAGTTACTCATACAGAGATATGAATTAAGACAGGGATAATGTTAATGATACAGAGATATCAATTAGGACAGGGATAGTGTTGATAATATAGAGATATGAACTGGAACAGGGATACCGTTGATGATATAGAATTATAGAGATATGAATTAGGTCATTGACAGTTTTGATGATACAGAAATATGAGTGAGGTCACGGATAGTGTTATTTGATACAGAGATATGAATTAGGACAGGGATAGTGTTAATGAAACAGAGATATGAATTAGGGCAGGGAATGTGTTAATGACACAGAGATTTTAATTAATACAGGGATAGTGACAATGATACATAGATATGAATTAGGACAGATATAGTGTTGATGATACAGAGATGTAAATTATGACAGGGATAATGTCAATGATACAGAGATATGAATTAGAACACGGCTAATATTTATTATACACATATATGAATTAGGACACGGAAAATGTTTATGATACAGTGATATGAATTTGGAAACCGATAGTGTTGATAATTGGAAGATATGAATTAGGGCAATGATAGTGTTGATGATACAGAGGTATGAAGTAGGCCACGAATAGTGTTATGCAATACAGAGATATTAATTAAGGCAAGAATATTCTTAATGATCCAGAGATTAGGGCAGGGAAAGTGTTAATGATACAGAGATGTGAATTAAGACAGGGAAAGTGTCAATAATACAGAAATATAAATTAGGACAGGGATAGTGATTATGATACATAGATATGGATTACGAAAGTAATAGTGTGCTAAAGGTACATACTTATAAAGTAGAACACAAATACAATACTAAAGACGGAGATATGAATTAGGATAGAAATTGTGTGCTAAAGATACCGCGATATGTCATAGGACATGGCTATTGTTAATGATACCGAGGTATCAATTAGTATAGAATTAGTGTTAAAGATACACAGATAATAATTAAGATAGAAATAATGTGCTAAAGGCACATAGATATGAACTGAGGTAGAAATAGTGTACTAAAGACACATGGTCTATTAGGATAGACATAGTATGCTAAAGACACAGGGATAAGAATTAGGACAGAAATAATATGCTAAAGGCATAGTGATATGAATTAGCATAGAAATAGTGTGCTGAAGACCCAGCAGTATGAATTCGGATTTGAGAAGTGTGCTAAAGATACAGCACCATGAAAGTTTTAGTAATTGTGTACTAAAGGCTCAAAGATTTGAATTAGGCCAGGAATAGTGTGCTAAAGATATAGCACTGTGGCTTATTGTAGTAATTGTATACCAAAGTCTCCAAGATATGAGCGAGTCTCCTAGTCTCCGTGGCTAAGTGGTCAAGCCGTTTGACTCGGGCTCCGAAGGTTGTGGGTTCGATTCCGGACCGCGTCCTTCGGTTCACGAGTGCAATTTTTCGGAGACTCCCTTGGGTTGTCGCTAGAGCTACGGAGTTCGCGCTTTTTGCGACGCTTTCCGCGCTGCGGAAAGAGACCGAGCCATATCGGATAACATCCGGTGCAATGAAGTCGACCCTGTCGACTTTAAAGCGACTTTTTAAAGATATGAATTATGTAAGTAAATGTGCTCAAAGATATGCATTATTGCAGTAATTATGTACTCAAGGCTCAAGGGCATAAATTATTTCATTAATTATGTACTAAAGACTCAAAGATATGCATTAATGCAATAATTGTGTACTAAAGGCTCAAGGATGATTTAGGTCAGAAATAGTGTGCTAAGGACATAGTGGAAATCAATAGCTTGCTTCTGATTGAAAAACAAACAAACAAACAAGCAACCAAATACACATAATGTCCAATCCTTCTGAAAAACCAATGTAAAAAACACTGGAGAAGAAATAGAGATAGTAAACTGAGAATACACAAGGCAAGAAGAGCTTTTATTGCACTAGGAAATTTGTGGAAGTCAAAGAATTCTATTCGTAGCACCAAACATATAATTTGTAACTTCAATACTAAATCGTTGCCACTGAATGGGTCAGGAACATGGGGAACTACTAAATGAATTGGTGCCTACGCAGAATAGCGGGAATAAAATGGTATGACAGAATCACCAATGTAGAGCTCATGGAGAGAATTAAAAAAATCCAAGTGAACCACAAGGTGAGGAAAATACGGTGGCGCTGGGTAGCACACCCACTGACAACTACTGAGGACAATATAACTAGACACATTCTTGGTTAGAGAATTGAAGGCAACAATAGGGGATAATGGACAGAAGAAGTGGGGTCATCGTTACTTTCTAAACGAAAAGTCAACGTTTAAGTCAAACTGGCAGGTGAGTGGAACAATCAATGAACCCACTAACTGCCGTTTGCCCACAGGCACTTTAACTGATTCAGTGTTGAAGGATAATATTTAGCCAAATGTGACCTGCACTTGAACAGAAGGACGATATATCGCCTTACAAGGGTTATCGTGTTATTTGTTTTGTTTCGTAGTAACTTCCGCAGTTTCAGTTATCAGAAAATGGAAATTCACATTATAATACTTGTTAATTTGATTATGTACCAAGTTTAGTCCAAACCAAGTTTTCGTTTATCACTGAATCAATCAAAAACGAGAGCGATAAACCTATCGAACTCCATGGCTTCTTCTACCACATTAATGACATTTCTATTGTACATATGCAAGGGATACTTACTAGCCCCGAAGCCAGCAGCGGTAAGAGCAACAGGAGCTCCAACAACCATAAGGGCCACCCCTCCAGCCGCCCCCAGTAACTCTACAAATTGGGCTTGGGCGCACAGTGGCTGGACAGTCACCAACAGAAGGGCATACACAAAACCGGTCAGTTTTGCCATGGTATTCTCTGAACGAATAAATGAACATTGAGCTGACAGATCTATACTCTTATCTCTCTCTCTCTCTCTCTCTCTCTCTCTCTCTCTCTCTCTCTCTCTCTCTCTCTCTCTCTCCTCTCTCTCTCCTCTCTCTCTCTCCTCTCTCTCTCATATATGTGTGTGTGTGTGTGTGTGTATGTGTGAAGTCGACTCCAAGCTATAGAGCCTATTTCTTGTTACACTGCCATAATTCACTGCTTTGGAGGCTGGGATATAATTATGGCATCCCTATTTAAGGAAAGGGCGCGAAGGAACCGGTCCTTTCCTCACAAGAACTCTAAGCAACATAGGCTTCTACGTCTATAGTAAAACACATCAAATTCGAAAAAGGCGCTAAGGTCTCAATTGTGGTCAAGATCAAAGAATTATGTGGTAAGAAATGAAAGAGTCCCCGCAACTGGTGTGTACCTCCAATAGATTTAATAATTAATAGTTTAAATAGAAAATGTGGTATTTGCCATTCTCATAGGTAAGTTTTGCAGGAAAGGAGAAATTATTGTCGTTCTGGAGAATTCTAACAGATAGATAGCTTTTTACTGATTATCAGCTCAAACTAATCATAGCCCTAACAATAAATGAATTTACAGAGGAAATACAGCGCGTATTTCTAGACGAAATTCCACAATTAATATTTCTAGCAGTCGATAAAATCAGGAGAGGATTTTATAGTAGATTTGCAGCAGAAGACAGAAATTGGAGCAGAACTCTCCTAACTGTAAGTTAGGAGAGTGTGCGCGCATATAGTCGGCGTGTCTACAGTGATCTTAGTCGTATAAACGCAAAGACAGAGGAACAATGCAGAGATGTACTATCCCGGATGCCGCTTCAACCTATACACAGAAAGAATTTTTAAATAAATTCAAATGCCTGGACTTAACACCAATGGAAGAATCATAAACAATCGTAGATATGCTGACGATATTGTGTTACTAGCAGAAAGTGAGCAAGAGTCACAAGACCTAGTGGAACAAGTAAACAGGCACAGTGCAGAATGTGGCTTAGATATTAACATACAAATAAAAAAAGAAAAAAAAAGCTATACTAATTAGCAGGTCATCAATGAACATCACAGTAAACGGGGAGGTATTAGAATAAGTAACAAGTTTCTCCTATCTTGGACATATAATAACAGATGATGGCATAAGTGAAATAGAAATCACAAAGAAAATAGGAATGGCCAAAAATGCTTTCAACGGCATGAAATTGATATTGTCATCTAGAGAGATTAATAACGCATTAAAAATGGGAATTGTCAAATGCTACGTTTATTCAACGCTACTGTATGGCGCAGAAGCCTGGACTTTGAACACGCAACTAGAAAGTCGCACAGAAGCCCTGGAGATGTGGATATAAAGACGAATAGGTCGTATTTCATGGAAACAAAAACAATCAACTGCAGAGGTTCTAGAAAAACTGGGAATGAAGTTGAGAGTTTATGAAAGAAATAAAGAGGGGGCATGTGAAATATTTCGGCCACGTTAAAAGACATGATACTCTTATAAAAACCATAATGGAAGGCAAGGTTGAGGGCAAGCGAGCAAGAAGTAGACAACGATACAAGTGGGAAGACAACATCAAAAGATGGACGAACATCAGCCTGACAGAATGTACAGTCAAGGCGAGAGACAGACAGTGTTGGAGATCCATTGCAGCCAACCTTCATTGTGGAGACGGCACCTGATTGATTGATTGATTTAATGCCTAGGGTGAATTTGAAAGCTATTTTATGTTTAGGTGGTGCAAGCATACCATCCTAATCAGGTTTGGGCTGATAAGAAGGCGAAAGGAGAGAAGCCGCAGGAAGAGATGTAGGAAACAGTATTACTTTGTTTTGAGACAGCCACTTAAAGGTAAACTCAATGTTATGTAAAGAGCGGTAACAGTGTGCTATTTTGTAGACTTGGTGTTTGATTTTGTTGTGACCACAAGAGCTCAAGGTGGGTTGGATGCGCAATCGTTAGAGGAACCCACTGTTTTCGATGTAGTTACATCTTATAATTACAATCGTAAGAGCTGATTATATCAAGCATTTCTATAGTTTAATTAATGATGCCGGTTAGCGGGGTAGGGGTATCCCATATCAAAGGAGATGTAAGACGCCTCCTTTCCTCCGTTAGTATACAGGACACCCTTGGGAAAGATGGAGTACCCGTTTGGCTCCCCAATCAGGGTTACGTGAAGCCATGGAAGCAGGTGGTGGATGGAGTGTGAGAGCAGCCGACAGATTGTTGTTGGTTATGGTCTTGCACTCTGCGGCAATAGGCAGATGATCTCATCAGTAGAGACAATGGCTAAGGCAACCGACTAGTACAGTCACTGCCCAGAAGGAAATCAATGGCAAACTACCTTCTGCAAAACTTGCCAAGAAACCATAACAGCTATGATAGAAAACATAATAAGAAAGAGATCTGGTGGCGAGACCCCCAGGCCAGGAAGATCAGATAACACTGGGGAAGAGTGTGACACAGGGACCAGAATAAGTAATCGTGATAACGGAGTTAATCCTGACTGTGTTACCAAAGAAATCCCCTGTGTCAGACTAAGTTTTTCTTTTTGAGTGAGAATAGGAACGTGGCAATGTGAGAAGTCTGTACGAGGGGAAGCTTAAAGTAGTATGTGATGAGATTGAGAGGTTAAATATTCAACTTTTAGGAATCAGTGAACATCGCTGGAAAGGCAAGAGACATTTCACAACTGAAAATGGAAGTCTTTTCATTTATTCTGGTAGAGACATCGGAGGCCAGAGTGGAATGGCATTTTGTCTAGATGAAACAAATGCAAAAGCTTTACTGGGATACAACCCAGTTAGTGATAGAATCCTCACTATTAGACTTAAAGGCCGTCCAAAAAACACAACACTCATACAGATATATGCACCTACTTCAACAGCAGAGGAGGACGAAATTGAAGATTTTTACAATACACTACAAGACACATTAAATAAGATGGGTCATAATGATGTAGCAACAATACTGGGAGATTTTAATGTAAAAGTAGGTGCAGGAAGAGCTGAAAATGAAAGACACGTTTTAGGAAAATTTGGATTGGGAAACAGAAATGATGTAGCTGACAAATTAATTGAATTTTGCACGGAAAATTAGTTAATGATAGCCAACACACATTTTAAACAACACCCAAGAAGGCTCTTCACATGGAAGTCCCCGGACAATATTACCAATAATCAGATAGATTATACTGAGATACAAAGAAGATGGAGATCAAGCATAACATCTGCAAAAATCCTACGAAGTGCAGACTGTGATACAGATCATCAGTTATTAGAAGCAGATCTAAAATTAAAACTCAAAAAGCTTACCCGAGGACCAAGGCCACTTCGTTTTGATCTCACAAAAATACCAGATGCATACACCGTAGAAGTTAGGAATCGTTTTAGGGTCTTGATGTCTGTACAAGGGGAAATGACACCTGATGAACTGGCAGTACAAGCTAGAGATATCTTGAAAACTGCAGCCAAAGATTTAATTCCGACCAAGAAAAAGCAACTTAAGCCATGGCTTACATCAGACACGTTAGAATTAATAAAACAACGAAGGGAACTGAAACAGAAAGGAGGTCAATACGATAACAGCAGGATGAAGTATAAATCTTTAACTCGAGAAACAAGGAAGAACACAAGAAATGACAAAAATCAATATATACAAGATTGCTGTATCAGAATAGAGCAATATCATAAGAATGGAAGTGATTACGAAATGTTCAAAGAAATGAAGTTATTGACAAGAAATGTTCAACCTCAATTGAAAGTTATCTGTGACAAGATGGAAAATAGCTTAACAGAATCTGGACAAATTCTAGAAAGATGGCAGGAGTACTGCAGTCAAATGTATGATATGAGTGACAGTGAGGATATGAATGAGATACATGAGCCAACGGCAGCAGAGACAGAACCTGAATCCTCATTAGATGAAATTGCATGGGCAATAAAGAACCTGAAGAATGGTAAATCACCTGGATGTGATGAGATACCAGCTGAGCTAATTAGAGCGGGAGGAGAAGACAGTAAACAAATATAACAAGCATTATGTAAAAAGATTTGGAAATATGGTATGTGGCCAAAAGATTGGAAGAGAACTATCTTCATTCCAATACCAAAAAAGGGCAACCTGAAATTATGCACCAACTATAGAACTGTTGCCTTGATCAGTCATGCAATTAAAATTCTACTAAATATCATAATGGGAAGACTTCGTAAGAAAATGGAAGAAGAAATTAACGTGGTTCAAGCTTGATTTAGACAAGGAAGAGGAACAAGAGATCACATTCTCAATATGCGTTTAATAATAGAGAAGTGCAGAGAATTTAATGTAAACCTATTCTCATTTTTTGTGGATTATTCAAAGGCATTTGACTGCGTACAACATCACAAACTTTGGAAAATCATGAGGAATATGGGCATTCCACCACATGTAATACAACTCATAAGAATGCTCCATCAAGACCACCAAGCAGCGGTTAGATTAGATGGTGAGACATCAGATTGGTTTGACATCAAGCAAGGAGTCCGTCACGGATGTGTCCTGTCCCCCTATTTGTTTAACCTGTACGCCGAAAACATAATGAGAAATGTAATAGATGATATAAGCAGAGAGCTATATGATGCTCTAAATATCGGTGGTCATGACATACCAGAGATTCGGTATGCTTATGATACAGTATTGCTATACACAACACAGAATGGTATAGAAAACCTAATAGCCTCAACCCAATTGAATAGAGGAAATTACAACTTATATCTTAAAATAGCAAAAACAAAGATAATGCATACAGATAAAACCACTATGGAGAAAGAAATATATGTTCATCATCATCATCATCAAGTGCCCTGCCAGCTGGAGTAGGCGTTCATGGCTCTCCACAGATCTCGGTCTTTGGTTTTCTGGATCAACTCTGCTGCTGATATTCCTCCGTGCCACCGTCTCAATCCATCCAGCATCATTTCTCTTGGTCTGCCTCTGCCTCTCTTCCCCTCAATCTTTCCAGTTATCACGATGTTCTCCAATGCCTCTCTTCTCATTACATGACCAAAGAAAGCTGTTTGTCTCTTTCTTATTGTTGGGTCACTGATTACCAACAACGGTGACACAATGAAAGAAATTAAACGACGACTATCGATTGCTCTTCAAAGACTAAAACAACTGAATAAATTATCGAATGGGACAGACAGAACTACAAAAATTAGATTTTTAAGAGCATGCATCTTTCCCATTGCAACATACGCCTGTGAGACCTGGACACTTACTAAACAAGCTGAACAACGCATAAATGCCTTTGAATATAAATGTTATAGACGGGTTCTAAGAATATCTTGGGTAAACAAAAGAACAAATGCATCCATACTTCAAGAGCTGAATATTGAAGAAGGGTGGCTATTAAAGACGATAAAACAAAGACAATTGAAATATTTTGGTCACTTGAAACGTCATGAAAGTTTGGAGAGAACAATAATGGAGGGGTATATGCCTGGGAAGAGAGGAAGAGGAAGGCCAAAGAGAAGATGGGTACATTCTTCAGCTGCTGTTGATGTACTAGGCAAGATTACGCTCATTAGTTTGTTATTGTTTTCTGAGCGACCGGCTCACATTCCTCGTAAGTTACCAACGCGACGATAACCGCTACCGATTCTCGCGCAGGTTACATTACTCACGAGAATATACAGATTATGGAGAAAGACGTTAACCTCTAGGCCAGGGAAACCGGCTATCCAGTTATATTGTAATGTAATTCACACATAAGCTAGGCAAGGGAACAATAGTTTAATGTATTTAGCTTCCCATAGTATAGGGAAGAGCCTGTATATTTAAGTTAATATCTTGAGGCACTGTCATGCCTCACATATAATGGTTGTTGGTATGATGAGTGGCATGCGGGAAACACAGGAGGTTGTAGGAGAATACACTCTGAGAGAAGGAATGAATTGTGGGAATTCCATGAGCCAGCAGCCACAGAGCGCCGGAAATGATGTATCCTGAGACGTTAAATATGTAATCACAATGTAACTGAGACGATGGCGTGAATTATTAGTGTATTTCAAATCTGGTTTCACCAAGGAAGCTCTCAGGGACATGAGTTTCTGAAACCGGTGTTAGTGGGGACGAAAAGTGCAGAGGTCCTGTGGGTACTCTTCATCAAAGAAGCTTAGAGTGGCTGTTCTGCTTTGTACACTGTTCTGTTCTTCCTTGTCAAATACTCCTCTCACTTTTGTCTGGATTTGTAGTGATAGTCTTAAGTTCATCTTTCCATGGAGTTTCCTCTGGTATAGTTTGCAGGGGGATACCAACTGTGGGCAGATCGGTGGTTTCTCTGCAAAGTCTTTTGGCCTGGTGGATAAAAATACTTCTTTTCAACAGCCCCATAGCTAAGTTTTCAAATCTATTCTTTATAGGGTCTCCTGGCAAACTGAGGTACTTTTCTGCTTGTATTATTAGCGTTTTCGTATCTCTGCGTTCTCTCAGTGCTTGTGTCCTCCCCATCTTTTCCATCTCCACTATTAGGGTTGATCTCATCCCTCCTGTGGTGACTTTAAGTGCTTGATTTTGCACCTTGTCCAGCTCTTGTAGTGTGGGTTTTGATACTGAACACCACGCAGTTGACCTATATTCCATGTGTGGTCGTATGCTCTGTTGATAAACTTTGCTAAGTATTTTCCCACTGGCTCCCCATGTGGTTCAACTTAGCTTTCTCAGGGTGGCTATTTTCATTCTTGCTTTTTCTACTGCTTTGTTGAAGTGCTTTCTCCATGTCAGCCTGCCATCAAATGTTACTCCAAGGTATGTTGGTTCTTTATCTTCTCTTATTTGTGTTCCATTTATCTGGATGATCCCTGCCTTTTGTTTTGGAGAGAGGGTAAATAGAGGGGTGCTGCACTTGTCAGTGCTTATACTGACACACCATATATTTGCCCATGCAACAAATATATCTACAGCTATTTGTAGCAATCTGGTGGCCACTGATACATGTTCATTTGTGCTCCATAGAATCAAGTAAGCAGCCAGCGAAGAGTTCCAACACCAATAGTACCAGTAGCAATCTTATTATATGTCCGTCTCACCGTTCCTCTGAGCGCTGAGCGTTGGCCAGATCCCCTCGATACTCCTCGCTGTCACATTCTTGCCAGACCATGGGGATCCAATCACTTCTCCGAGGTGTACACGTGCTCCCACAAGGCAGCAACCACGTCTGCCTTGTCATGCATCAATACTCCATCAAGTTTTGCAGATCCAGCCAATATGTCCGCCTGTCCATTCCCCAGCACACCGGCATGCCCCGGAGAAAAGATCCAGGCGATGCTTGCCACCCGTGACCTCCGAAGCGAAGCAAGCCACTCTGCCCGAAGCTTGCCAGTCCTCACCTTCCCCAGCATGCTTTCGGAGTCAGTTACAATCACGATGTGTGTGTGTGTGTGTGTGTGTGTGTTTGTGTGTGTGTGTGTGTGTATCGTAGCTTCATTATAATCCTGGCACATCCATACAGGCTACAGGTTAGTTTGTAATACATCTACCAGCGGAGAATACGCTGGTAAATGTATTACAAACTAACCTGTAGCCTGTATGAATGTGCCAGGAGTATAATTAAGCTAATCTGCATCGAACAGGGCAACGATAATGGAGAAAAGTTACAGCTAGTTGCATGTCATTTTACATGGCGTTTCAGCCAACCCCAGAAATTTTAGCTGGTTACTACGCAAGTTTACCTTCAGTAGTTTGTCGTTGCTTTATGAAGGGCTGGCGCTTCATGCCACCCAAATCAATGCAAAGCGATCTGCTTCCACATCGTCCTCGGCTAATTTCTAACGCTCGATTCGGTATGTCGGGGAGTTTGGAAAATGCGTCTCGCTGGCCCCTTAGCAACAGACGCTGACGTAGGGAAGTAGAAAGTACGAAATATTTACTTACGCCTTTAGACTGTTCCGGAACAAAGTAATGAAACTTCTGAATTGCAGAAGAAACTGGAAATTTAAAAAAAAAAGTTACTTTTACATACTAAAACAATCTGTCAATATTGTGAGATCATTACTTTAGATTAAACCATTTTAAATTGTGAGTTCATTAACCAACATTTGTGAAACATATCACATTGTGAGGTCGTTAAGCAACATTTGTCAAACATATCACATTGTGAAGTCATTGACCAACATTAAAATATATGACATTTTGAGGTCATTAATCAGCATATTACATCGGGGAGTCATTAACCAACATTAAAACATATTACATTGTGAAGTCATTAATCAAGATTCCTCACACATACCACATTGTGAGTTCATTAACCAACATTTGTGAAACATATCACATTGTGAGGTCATTAAGCAACATTTGTCAAACATATCACATTGTGAAGTCATTGACCAACATTAAAATATATGACATTTTGAGGTCATTAATCAGCATATTACATCGTGGAGTCATTAACCAACATTAAAACATATTACATTGTGAAGTCATTAATCAAGATTCCTCACACATACCACATTGTGAGGTCATTAATCAACATGTATCCAACATATCACAGTATGAAGTGCACTGCCTTGTTGTACATCCCTACAGTGACTGAGTTCCCTGCACATAACAATCATCCGGAAGCATCATCCACTGTTCCATTCCATTATACCATTATCCCTATCCCGTTCAACCCGAGAAGAGAAGTTATATTAGAGTTCATCGCTGGCTCAGATTAATAAACCTGTAACAGAGTCAGCCACAAACAGGATATTCATTTGAAGGTGATTGTTGCCCATGGAGGGTAATGGCCATGTCCACACACACTCACAGTGGTCTACATACAAGGTGCACCCAGCAACGTTATGAACAAGCCATCCACAACCCGTTGTTTGGCCACACTTCTTCATGTCTACATGGCATCTTGTTAGGGCTTGGCTGTGGGTCGCTATCACTTAAGCTGGACCGTTGGCGTTGAGGTGTTCACAATATGGTTTTTCAAAGAGAACCATGTCACTGTTGCCTTTATTGGGTTGAACACTGGCTCAACTTCAACACACCAAGTGCTTATGGACTGTGTTCGGTTTGTAGTTCCACAGCAACCTGATCTCTATCCTTACCCTGACGATACATTAAAACATAGTCTGCATACGACAATGTAAATCTGGGTTCAGAAACGGTGGAAAGAACGCAGGCAATTAATTACATGGGGATACGATTTGATCCAAGCCTAGCTTATAATGAGCACGTAGATTAGGTGATAACAAAGGCCAAGCTGGGTTTGGCTGCGATGCGGGTGATGGCGGCAGCAAACTGTGAGCAGCGCCATCTATGTCGTCTTTACGAGCGTCTGGTCCTTTCTGTTCTGAAGTATGCGACGGCGATCCTGACTCTCAGCCGTAAGCAGATAGAAAGGACGGAAAGGATACAGAACGAAATTATGCGCATTATTCTTGGTTGTACAAGAGATACAGCATGCAAGACGATGCGCCACCTTCTTGATTTTCCAACCATGAGGGACAGAATACAAATTTGCCAAGCACGTTCTTATCTCAGAGTCAACGCAAACACAACATCCACTGCGTAGTGAGATTAAGAAGGTAAAGGGTGGCAGGTTAAATAGAGGAAAGTCGTGGATGGGTCAAGCCGAAGACTTTCTTCAGGAGGTGTGTTCACTTGAGGACTTAGAACCTGGCGAGGTGTGGGTACAAGTGCCAACAGAGTTCTGTACATCCTTTTCAGTGCGCATCGAACTAGACAGGAGCTGCAGACATGAAAACCCGACTGGTGTGGAGGCGGAAGTACAGGCTCTGATCTTCGAGAAATCTGTAGAGGATGATGCTGTCATTTATACGGATGGGTCCGTCGTCCGAGGAGTGAGAAGTTCATGGGCCTTTACGGCTCAGGCCGGAGGGAAAATTGTGAAGGAAGAGTCTGGCGCTTTTGCTTTGACCACAAGCAGCCTGACTATGGAAGTCATGGCAGCAATTAAAGCAATAACATGGCTCGAGACACAGACATTCAATCGGGCATGTGTCGTTACTGACTCAAGGAGTATGCTCAGGAGGATAGAGATGGGGTGGATCCGAAGAGAATGGCTGCTGTCTCTGGAGAGGTCTCGGCGGGCAAAGATTAGTTTCATCTGCCAGGGCATGCGGGTGTACAAGGGAATGAGCAGGCTGACAGGCTTACAGGTAGGGCTACTGTGGAAGGTGGACGAGCGATGGACCAGACAGACATTCTGAATGCTCTACGAGAAGTAAGCCATTTACGAGAACTAAGCGATGACTGGGAATCTACAACCATGGTCAGGCTGCGAGAATAGCAAGTTAAAAGAGATGTGGCCAAACAAGAACACTGCGCAGGAAGCCAAAGAAGAGTAATAAACCAACAAAGAACTGGTGTCGAGAGCCGCTACAAGCTGCGGGATTTGCTGAGGAGGGGATCCGAGCACTTATGGACTGAATGGTTCGATGTGCAATGAGGATGATCTGTCGACTAACAAACTAACAGCTGGATCGTACAATACAGACTTCACATCATAGGGTTTTCTCTTCAAACAACGTAACTTGGTCATCTGAACTCAAGACAATGGTAATAGAACTGGCACCTTACCGTCTCCACAGACGATAGTTATTGTGCTTCACTGTCATTCTGTAGCTCAGTTGCATCTGACTAAGACCTGACTACCATGGCAACATTACAATACCCCAAACGACATGGGTAATTTATGCTGGACATTTTATCTAGAGACTGTTATGTTGAGTTGTGCAACATAGTTGTCTGTGGTGGGTGAAAAGGAATGTAGCTGCCGTAATGTGTCGTCCTCGCCTTCTTAACTTATATACTACTATCTGGATCCTACAGCCGACATAAGCGCACCAGAAGTTTTACAGAGCTCTATTATGCTTTCGGACTTGCTGACCTCCACACACACACACACACACACACACACACACACACACACACACACACACACACACACACACACACACACACACACACACACACACACACACAGAGGAATAATTAAAAACAAGAGCTATACACGTAACTTACCTGCTTTGTCTTGCACAAGTCTGGTACTAATAAAAAGAGAGAATTTGACTGTTTATATATCTGTTGCCTGGGACATTCCCCCCTTTCCCTCTACTCCCTTTTGACCCCTCCACGTCACACGTGAATATATTTCTAAGTTTAGCAATTGCGTGGAAACGCAATGAGTTGCTTCGACAAATGTTCCCGCCCTCTGCCACGTATGCACGATAACCGTTCGTGTGCATTTTTCAATAAAAACTGAAACATTCTAGGAATCGGAACCAGTCAGCTTGACAGCTGCAGCGTACTACAGAATATAATGAAACAACAAGAGGTCTGCGTGTTCTAAAACAGTAATATAACACAAATATAACGGCGCCGGCCATACCCCCAGCTGAGGAAACAAGCAGTCAAGCTGTGGCAACAGAGAAACAATTCACCAACGCAGAAGTGATCAAGAAAACGGCAAAGACAACTGACCACAAACTTGTTCAATCTTTCTCGCTCGCTCGCTTTGAACTCAAGCGTAGTCCAGAAACATACTACTACTCCTAGTGCACTTGGCTGATTTTTGCGTGTGGATTAGCTTTTCCTACTACCAGTATCCCTCGCCATCAGCCGAACCCGTTCTGACTTCAGAGGTATTTGTAATTTACGTTCCGCAAGTCAAGGACGAGAAGTTAACACTTTAGTATAACTGTCCGGTGTACGGGTTTGAACCCACTACCTCAGCATCAGCATAGCGGATGTTTAAGAACGAGACATCTTATCCATTCGGCCCTACTGACACCCACTCAACATAAACATAGCCTTGATAACCACATTTGGTGGTGGTTAATGTGTTTCTGCAAGCCGAGTCCATTCTACTTGACCCCGGGGTTTATTGTGTGTTTCTGCAAGCCGAGTCCATTATACTTGACCCCTGTGGTTAATGTGTTTCTACAAGCCTAGTCCATTCCTCTTGACCCCAGTGGTTGATGTGTTTCTACAAGCCGAGTCCATCCTCTTGACCCCAGTGGTTGATGTGTTTCTACAAGCCTATTCCATCCTCTTGACCCCAGTGGTTGATGTGTTTCTACAAGCCTAGTCCCTTCCACTTGACCCCAGTGGTTGATGTGTTTCTACAAGCCGAGTCCATCCTCTTGACCCCAGTGGTTGATGTGTTTCTACAAGCCTAGTCCATTCCACTTGACCCCAGTGGTTGATGTGTTTCTACAAGCCGAGTCCATCCTCTTGACCCCGGTGGTTGATGTGTTTCTACAAGCCGAGTCCATCCTCTTGACCCCGGTGGTTGATGTGATTCTACAAGCCGAGTCCATCCTCTTGACCCCAGTGGTTGATGTGTTTCTACAAGCCGAGTCCATCCACTTGACCCCAGTGGTTGATGTGTTTCTACAAGCCGAGTCCATCCTCTTGACCCCGGTGGTTGATGTGTTTCTACAAGCCGAGTCCATTCCACTTGACCCCGGTGGTTGATGTGTTTCTACAAGCCGAGTCCATCCTCTTGACCCCAGTGGTTGATGTGTTTCTACAAGCCGAGTCCATCCTCTTGACTCCAGTGGTTGATGTGTTTCTACAAGCCGAGTCCATCCTCTTGACCCCAGTGGTTGATGTGTTTCTACAAGCCGAGTCCATCCCCTTGACCCCAGTGGTTGATGTGTTTCTACAAGCCGAGTCCATCTTCTTGACCCCGGTGGTTGATGTGTTTCTACAAGCCGAGTCCATTCCACTTGACCCCGGTGGTTGATGTGTTTCTACAAGCCGAGTCCATCCCCTTGACCCCAGTGGTTGATGTGTTTCTACAAGCCGAGTCCATCTTCTTGACCCCGGTGGTTGATGTGTTTCTACAAGCCGAGTCCATTCCACTTGACCCCGGTGGTTGATGTGTTTCTACAAGCCGAGTCCATTCCACTTGACCCCGGTGGTTGATGTGTTTCTACAAGCCGAGTCCATCCCCTTGACCCCGGTGGTTGATGTGTTTCTACAAGCCGAGTCCATTCCACTTGACCCCGGTGGTTGATGTGTTTCTACAAGCCGAGTCCATTCCACTTGACCCCGGTGGTTGATGTGTTTCTACAAGCCGAGTCCATTCCACTTGACCCCGGTGGTTGATGTGTTTCTACAAGCCGAGTCCATTCCACTTGACCCCGGTGGTTGATGTGTTTCTACAAGCCGAGTCCATTCCACTTGACCCCGGTGGTTGATGTGTTTCTACAAGCCGAGTCCATTCCACTTGACCCCGGTGGTTGATGTGTTTCTACAAGCCGAGTCCATTCCACTTGACCCCGGTGGTTGATGTGTTTCTACAAGCCGAGTCCATTCCACTTGACCCCGGTGGTTGATGTGTTTCTACAAGCCGAGTCCATTCCACTTGACCCCGGTGGTTGATGTGTTTCTACAAGCCGAGTCCATTCCACTTGACCCCGGTGGTTGATGTGTTTCTACAAGCCGAGTCCATCCCCTTGACCCCGGTGGTTGATGTGTTTCTACAAGCCGAGTCCATTCCACTTGACCCCGGTGGTTGATGTGTTTCTACAAGCCGAGTCCATTCCACTTGACCCCGGTGGTTGATGTGTTTCTACAAGCCGAGTCCATTCCACTTGACCCCGGTGGTTGATGTGTTTCTACAAGCCGAGTCCATCTTCTTGACCCCGGTGGTTGATGTGTTTCTACAAGCCGAGTCCATTCCACTTGACCCCGGTGGTTGATGTGTTTCTACAAGCCGAGTCCATCTTCTTGACCCCGGTGGTTGATGTGTTTCTACAAGCCGAGTCCATTCCACTTGACCCCGGTGGTTGATGTGTTTCTACAAGCCGAGTCCATCCTACATGGCTCCGGAGTTTATTGAGCGCAAACTTCCGATGCGCTGACTTCGGGGTAGCGGGTTCATGTTCCACACCGGTCAGCTGAATTTGTTGTCTTCTCGTTCAAAAACTACTGGACTCAAAATTATCAATTAAATCAACATGAGCCAGCGGATTAGCGAAGTTGACAGCAAACTGCGCTGTGATTGTCATGAGCACTGTCGGTCGCGGTAGAAGTAAATGATTTTAAAGGTAAGTGGGTCGGTTTCATTGCAGCAGGTTTTATCCCATACGACTCGGTCTCTTTCCACAGGGCGGCCTGCCGAAAGCGTCGCTTAAACCACGAACTCCGTAACTCCAGTGATGACCCCCAGGAGACTACGAGAAAATTGCACCCGTGAACCCAATAATGTAACCCAAAGTAAAGGAACTATTGGCCAACTATTCTTCCGTGCATTTAGTCCGGTAAAACGTGATAGCTCTCACATCCGGCCCGCTGATCACCCTTAGTATAAAAACTTCGTTGGGATACATTACGTAATTCAATAAACATGGGGTCGCGGGTGATCGCAACATCGTGCTAAGGACAGGCCACATTTATTTTAATGACACAAAACGGTATTATGACATCCAGAGGACATACTATAAAAATCCAACAAATGTACTTTCCTGTCTATGACCTCAGTCGAAGCTTTATTGCATCAACGGCTGCCCACGAATCCATGATCAACAGTCCAGGACACATGAGGTGAAAGAAGTGAAGGATCATGAGGGATCACCGACAGGCAAAGCCCCAGGGGAGATAGGTGGATTAACCAACACTTCCCCACGATTCAACTATTTATACAGGACAGAACCCCCCGCAGGAGAAGAGACTACATTCCACCTAGGTCAAGAATCTAAGACACACGATTTGAAAGAAGTGATAGACCGCGAAGATTTATTAATCGACAGAGCAAGCCACAGGGGAGATAGATGGAGTCACCAACACCTTCCCACGAATAAATTATTTATGTTTACAGGTCAGAACTCCCGCAGGTTTCTTTGCCGTAATAAAGATGGATCGAAAGCAACACACAAACATAGCTAACCGATCTCTTTCCTTTGGTTTTTTTCATTAGTGGCCAGGTTTTTCAAATATAACCGGCCAAATTTGAAGTCTCAATTTAGTACGGTGTCACACACACACACACACACACACACACACACACACACACACACTCTCTCTCTCTCTCTCTCACTCTCTCTCACCATCACACACACACTCGCGCGCGCGCACGGACGCAAACTCATACACACACACCCGCACGAACACACACATTCAGACACACCCACACACAGATATTATATATAGATATATAAGATATCTACAGATATATATATATATATATATATATATATATATATATATATATATATATATATATATATATATATATATATATATATTGTTTAGCGTTTCCATCCTGTTTCAGGATATTGCGGTCAACATCAGCATCTTTCAGCTGTATGTTGATTCCTAGGCTAGATAACGCTCATCAGCACGCCACGACTTTCTGAGCGATCGGCTCCATACTCTCATAAGTCACTAGTGCGATTCGAACCGCTTCCAATTCTCATGCGCTCACGTCAACCACGAGAGTATTCATCAGGGTTACTGAGAAATCTGCTAACTCCTCGACCAGGAAGACCGGCATCTCTCTCTCTCTCTCTCTCTCTCTCTCTCTCTCTCTCTCTCTCTCTCTCTCTCTCTCTCTCTCTCTCTCTCTCTCTCTCTCTGTATATATATATATATATATATATATATATATATATATATATATATATATATATATATATATATATATATATATATATATATATATATCCCAAACGGGGCCCTAGAACATGTATTACTAACATGTATTCCCTAACCCAAACCCTAACCCTAACCCTAAACCCACCCCTAACCCTAATCATACACAATAGCACTTGCTTGTCTTTTTTTCTTCTATCATATGTGTGTATATATACTTAATACATAATACTGGCCCCCAACGATATGCCAGTTTGTACCGCTCTCTAATATAGAAGATATAGACGTCACGTGACCAGAACCGTTTGGGAATAAACACTTCGATATATATATATATCTTCTTCTTCTTAAGCTTTCCGAGCCATTGAGGTTCTTTGCTGCAAATACAATCCGTCTCCATTCGTCTCTCTGGTGGACCTTCTCTTGCCAGTTGTTGATTCCAAGTGCTTGTAAGTCTGTACATGTATTATCTCTCCACCGTCTTCTTGGTCTACCTCGGGGTCTACGGTCATTTATTTCCTGAGTGTAAGCGAGTTTTGTTTCCCTATTAACTTCCATTCTTTCTATATGCCCCAGCCATTGTAGTCTATTAGCCTTCATGATACCAGTGATTAGCGGGGACTTAAACAGATCATAAATGTCTTTTTTACTTCTTCTTTTCCACTCTCCACTTTGTGTATCCCTAATGGGTCCAAAGATGAGTCTTAAAATTTTGTTCTCAAAGGTTTGTAACAAGGCTTCGTCTCCTTTCGTTGTACTCCAGGTTTCAGAGCCATACAGCACAACTGGTCTGATCAGTGTTTTGTATATTGTGATTTTGGTGTTACGAGATAGCGCCTTTGATTTTAGTAGATGTTGTAGTGCATAGTATATCTTATTTCCAGAGTTGATTCTAGTTTGTATTTCTTCCCTTATGATGTTGGAGCAGTTGAAGATTGTACCCAGGTATTTGTATGTTTCCGTTCTTTTAATGGTCATATTATCTATTTGTATGTGGCCAGAGTTTTTAGCCATTCCGTCTCTTGAAATTACCATATATTCTGTCTTATCTTGGTTGATAACCAGCCCCATCTGTTGGGCTTTTTCCTTTAAGTGAGTCAATATTTCCAATGTCTTTTGTTCACTTTGCCCTATAATATCTATATTATCTGCATAACCAAGCAGCTTGGATGTTCCTCCAATATCACATTCCTCCTTTATCTTCCTTACAACTTTCTCTAGAGCCAGATTGAAGAGTAGCGGCGATAGTGCATCACCCTGTTTCAAGCCAGATGTTATTTGGAAGGGGTCTGATTTCCTGCCTTTATATGTTACTATATTATAAGTATCTTCCATGCATAGACTGGTCATGTTGATTAACTTCCTTGGTATTCCAAATTCCTGCATAGCATTCCATAGACTATTCCTATGGACACTATCATCCATCCATCCATCCATCATGTGCCATGCCGGTAAGCGTGGGCGGTCATGTTCTGCCATCTCACTCGATCACCAGAGTCGTGGATCAGTTACGTGTTTCTGTCTCGACCATGCCACAAGGCCAAGCCATCCAGATACTTGTTTCTAGGTCTTCCCCTTGGTCTGTTCCCCTCGATCTTACCAGTTGTCACCAAGTTCTCCAAATAAGCCTTTTTAAATTCCACAAAAATGTTATGGAGATCTCTTTTATATTCCCAATGTTTCTCGGCTATTTGTCGTAAGATAAATATCTGATCTATTGTTGATCTGTTTTGTCTAAAACCGGCTTGGTAGTCACCTAATATGTCTTCTGAATATGGTTTTAGCCTATTTAGTAATACTGCGGATAGTATCTTATAGCTTGTGGACAGTAGTGATATTCCTCTATAATTTCCACATTGGAACTTGTCTCCTTTCTTAAAGATAGGTATCAATAATGACTCTTTCCAGTCATGGGGTAATTCTTCTGTCCTCCAGATTTTTATTATTAGTTCGTATATCTTTAGATGTAATGCATGGCCACCTGCCTTTATAATTCAGCAGCAATTCCATCAGTCCCAGTTGCCTTATTGTTTTTAAGTCGTGTGATTACATATAGGATTTCTTCAAATGTAGGTTCTTCAATTTGTGGTTCGCATGTTAGAACCTCTTCTTGTGGGAAAATGTTACTTGGAGCTTCACAATTTAGTAATTCAATAAAATATTCTTTCCATGTGTTGCACATTTCCTCATTGGTATTTATCATATTCCCATTTTTGTCTTTTAAACCATATGTGTTTTGTTGGTGCCCTCGTTTCATTGACTTCAGTTCTTTAAAAAATTTTCTGGATTCATTTTTCTGGTGATTAGTTTCCATATCTTTTTATATTACTCATATATTCTCGCTTCTGCTGTCTGACTATTTTTGTAGCCTCTTTACATTCATTTCTATAATGCTCTTCCTTTTGGATGTTATTGATGTCATTTAACCATACATGTCTGGCATTCTTCTTCCTAATGACTGCTTCTTCACATTTTTGATTGAACCATCTGTTCTTTCTATGCGTGGTTAATACACCGAGACATTGAAGATTGAATTGTATTCTTGATGTTAAACCAGGTTTGGTCAACGCTTTCCTCCGAAGGGTTTTGCAGAGTTTCAAGTTTAAATTTTATTTCATCTGTAAATTTCTCTTTGACTGTAATGTCTTGTAGTTTTTCTCTGTTATATGTTGGGTGTAATCTTTGTAATTTAGTATAGAAAGCTCTCTTAAGTTTTATTTTAAATTTTGCCCCAACGAGGAAGTGGTCACTGTGGCACTCAGCTCCTCTATAACTTCTGACTTGCTGTATGTTTGATGCATTTCTGTTGTTAATTAAAATGTGATCTATTTTATTATAGGTTCTCTTGTAACATGATTTCCAAGTTTGTTTGTGTATATCCTTTCTTTGTAGTCTGGTACTGCTAATCTGCAGTCCTTTGGCTTCTGCCAGGTTGATGACTCTCCATCCATAATCATTTGAAGTTTTATGTAGGCTTTCCATACCGGCCACTTTTTAATTAGTTTGCTCTCTACCTATTTTTGCATTGAAGTCTCCCAGCACAATCAGGATGTCCTGTTTGGGGGTTTCTTCTATGACATCTTCCAGATCATTATAAAAGTCTTCTTTAATATCAACTTCTTTCTCTTCAGTAGGTGCATGTACATTAATCATCGTTATATTTTTCCATTTACCTTTTATTCGTAATTTACTAATCCTGTCATTAAAAGCTTTAAAGTTTAAAACGTTCCCCCATAACTCTTTTTTGATGACAAATCCTGTTCCTAATTCATGTTTATTTTGGGTGTTTCCTCCATATATTATAATCATTCCATTTTGCTCTAAAGTACCCTCTCCTGGCCACCTTATGTCTTGAATTGCTGTTATATTCATTTGATATTCAACCAGCTCCCGGGTTAGTTCTTCGGCTGCTCCAGCTCGATATAGTGTCCGTACATTCCATGTTCCAAATCTCAAAAGTCCTTTAACGTTCCAAGGTCGTTGTCCAGATAAGTCAGTCCGATATCGAGGCTCTTGTATTTGTTGCGTAACAAAGAAAGGTTTATTACAAAGGTGGGGGTGTTAACCCCACGCTTCAACCCCCAACCTGATATATATATATTACTCGCACATACACGCCCACACTTGTTCGTGGACCACTGCGGAGGAAAAATACATTACGTGGCTAGAAAATGAAACTGAAAGCGCTGATTTCTAAGAAACGGTGTTTGTTTCAATATCGGCTGACACTTGGTACGAGTTTATGTGTCCTAGATTGTTGTCTATTTGTGCCTTTTGGTGTCACGGGGAGAAATAATTGAATTCCTGCGCCTGTGACTAAGGCTTTTGATACAGTAATATAATAAAATCAGACTTTAGGCGTTTCTGCGCAAAGCGTGTTTATTTACTGCTTTTGTTTTTTTATATTTTTTTATATCAAACATACATGAAAAAAAAAATGCAAACAGATCAAAAGAGATTTCCATAGAAAGTCAAAGTGGCAATCCGTTTTCCTTCTGATTGCCGTTTTCCTTCTGATTCTGAACGATTAGTGGTATGACTCTTCGCTGGCTGTTGAATGAGGGGACTGAGCACGTATGGGAATGTCCTGAGTGTAGTGATGTTGGTTTTTAACTCAACTCAACTCAACACAGTCAAAGTGGCAATAGTATAAACGTAAACATATAAACATGGTAATGACGTTATCTGAGAAGATACATTAAACTCGTGGCAGGCTGAATAGTTGATCGGTTGTGAATGTTTTGAAAGATATGGGCTTAAACATTTAAGTCCGATGATTTAGCGGTTATTATGCTTTGGCTCTTAAACTGGCGTGTATCTATGTGCATGAGATTGGTGAAGAACGTCACATGATTCTGTACCAATGGACCAAGGAGCTAGTTGCAGATCTCTCGTTTCCCTCTCCAAGCTCAGAAGCCTGCGGTGTGTTTAAGGTCGGTGGTGAAACTTCACTTATGCGGAGAGGTCTATTAGAAGGTAACCAAGTCATAGTTCAACACAAGATATTCCTACTGGTTGGGATTAGACCCAGGTTGGCAATAGTATCGCCAATGGTTTTGTTTACTTTAATGTACATGGAATTCAACCCAGCAATCAGAAGTAGACGGTCAGTTCTTCTTCTTCTTCTTTTTCTTCATCTTCCTCTTCTTCTTCTTCTTCTTCTTCTTCTTCTTCTTCTTCTTGTGCCTGGTCTGAAAAAGAAATCGACAATCTTGACTCTGCAACCATCTGTATCCATGTATGAGGCACTCATAGACTATCTCTTGATGATGTCCATCCAGATATAACATTGTTTTCCTCTTTCACTCTTCCGTTCCACTTCTCTAGTCAGCACATCCTTTCACCACGAACGTTGTCTCTGTATGTGGCTGAGTTGTCTGTGTGTGAACCATCCATTAATATGTTCGTAAATCTCAGTTTGTGCAGTAAATCTGTCTTTGTTTATTTTTGTCACCCTCCGTGATAGCATCCCCGTTCGTCTATATCAATATTGCGATAAAAGGCAAAAAGTGTGCAAAAGGCACAAATGGACAATAATCTAGGACACGTAAACTTGTACCACGTGCCAACCGATATTGAAACAAACACAGTTTCTTAGAAATCAGCGCTTTCAGTTTCATTTTTAGCCACGTAATATATTCATTGTGTTTTTCCTCCGCAATGGTTCACGAACAAGCATGGGCCTGCCTGTATGTGCGATATATATATATATATATATATATATATATATATATATATATATATATATATATATATATATATATATATATATGTGTGCGTGTGTGGGTGTGTATGTGTGTGTGGGTGTGTGTGTGTGTATTTGCGTCCGTGTGCGTGTGTGTGCGTGCGTGCATGTGTGTGTGTTTGTGTGTGTGTGTGTGTGTGTGAGAGAGAGAGAGAGAGAGAGAGAGAGAGAGAGAGAGAGAGAGAGAGAGAGAGAGAGAGAGAGAGAGAGACCGTACTAAATTAAGACTTCAAATTTGGCCGGTTATATTTGAAAAACCTGACCACTAACCAACAAACCCAGGTTAAGGAGATCGGTTTGCTATGTTTGTGTGCTGCTGTCCACCCATCTATATTACGGCAAAGAAACCTGCCGGAGTTCCGCCCTGTAAACATAAATAATTTATTCGTGGGAAGGTGTTGGCAACTCCATCTATCTCCCCTGTGGCTTGCTCTGTCGATGAACGAATCTTCGTTGTCTATCACTTCTTTCAAATCGTGTGGCTTGGACTCTTGTCTTTGGTGGAGTGTAGTCTCTTCTCCTGTGAGAGTTCTGCCCTGTATACATAGTTGATTCGTAGGCAGGTGCTGGTGATCTATCTCCCCTAGGGCTTGCTCCTGTCGTTGAATCTTCGTGGCCCTTCACTTCTTTCAACTCTTTTGCCTTGGACTGTCGATCATGGATTCGTGGGCAGCCGTTGATGCAATAAAGCGTCGACTGAGGTCATAGACAGGAATGTAAATTTTTTTTTTTTTTAATATTTTGTCCTCTGGATGTCATAATACCTTTTTGATTTCATTAACATAAAAGTGGCCTGTCCTTAGCACGACGTTGCGGCCAACCGCGACCCCATGTTTATTTAATTAAGTAATTTGTCCCGATGCAGTTTTTCTGTTGTGGGTGATCAGCGGGTCGGATGTGAGAGCTATCACGTTTTTCAGGACTGAATGCACGGAGGAATAGTTTGCCAATATTTCCTTACTCTGGGCTAGAGCAGTGGGTTCACGGGTGCAATTTTCTCGTAGTTTCCCGGGGGTCATCGCTGGAGATACGGAGTTCGTGTTTTCAGCGACGATTTCGGCAGGCCGTACTGTGCAAAGAGACCGAGCCATATGGGATAAAACCCGGTGCAATGAAGTCTACTCTTTTACCTTTAAAATCAATTATTTTTCCCTGATCGACCTTGCTCATGACAATTTTTTTTTTTAATTTAAAGTTGCGTATCCCTTACGGGACGTTGCAGTCAACACCAGCATTTGTTCAGCTGCTGTTGATGTACTAGGCAAGTGTTACGTTCAGTAGTTTGCCATTGCTTTCTGAATGACCGGCTCCCATACCAGCACGTTATAACACAACGCGACACGGTATGCTGCACAAATCGGGCGCAGCTGAGCTTGGAACGTCTGGTACCTGGCTCACGAACCGCGTTCGCAAGCCTTTAGCCACCGAGCCGGCTATTACAAAACAATTTACTGTCGACTTCGCTAACCCGCCGGCTCAGGATGATTTACTGGACAATTTTGAGTCCAATAGTTTCTGAACAAGAAGTCAACCTTGAAGTCTAACTTACCGGTGTGGGGAATGAACCCTCTACCCCGAAGTCAGTGCACCGAAAGTTTTCGCTCAATAAACGGTGATGTAGAATGAACTAGGCTTGTAGAAACACACAATAAACCCCGGGACTAGTAGAATGAACTAGGCTTGTAGAAACACACAATAAACCCCGGGACTACTTTAATGAACTAGGCTTGTAGAAACACACAATAAACCCCGGGACTAATAGAATGAACTAGGCTTGTAGAAACACACAATAAACCCCGGGACTAATAGAATGAACTAGGCTTGTAGAAACACACAATAAACCACGGGACTAGTAGAATGAACTAGGGTTGTAGAAACACACAATAAACCCCGGGACTAATAGAATGAACTAGGCTTGTAGAAACACACAATAAACCCCGGGACTAATAGAATGAACTAGGCTTGTAGAAACACACAATAAACCACGGGACTACTTTAATGAACTAGGCTTGTAGAAACACACAATAAACCCCGGGACTAATAGAATGAACTAGGCTTGTAGAAACACACAATAAACCCCGGGACTAATAGAATGAACTAGGCTTGTAGAAACACACAATAAACCCCGGGACTAATAGAATGAACTAGGCTTGTAGAAACACACAATAAACCCCGGGACTACTTTAATGAACTAGGCTTGTAGAAACACACAATAAACCCCGGGACTAGTAGAATGAACTAGGCTTGTAGAAACACACAATAAACCCCGGGACTAATAGAATGAACTAGGCTTGTAGAAACACACAATAAACCCCGGGACTAGTAGAATGAACTAGGCTTGTAGAAACACACAATAAACCCCGGGACTAATAGAATGAACTAGGCTTGTAGAAACACACAATAAACCCCGGGACTAATAGAATGAACTAGGCTTGTAGAAACACACAATAAACCCCGAGACTAATAGAATGAACTAGGCTTGTAGAAACACACAATAAACCACGGGATTACTTTAATGAACTAGGCTTGTAGAAACACACAATAAACCCCGGGACTAATAGAATGAACTAGGCTTGTAGAAACACACAATAAACCCCGGGACTAATAGAATGAACTAGGCTTGTAGAAACACACAATAAACCACGGGACTACTTTAATGAACTAGGCTTGTAGAAACACACAATAAACCCCGGGACTAATAGAATGAACTAGGCTTGTAGAAACACACAATAAACCCCGGGACTAATAGAATGAACTAGGCTTGTAGAAACACACAATAAACCCCGGGACTAATAGAATGAACTAGGCTTGTAGAAACACACAATAAACCCCGGGACTACTTTAATGAACTAGGCTTGTAGAAACACACAATAAACCCCGGGACTAGTAGAATGAACTAGGCTTGTAGAAACACACAATAAACCCCGGGACTAATAGAATGAACTAGGCTTGTAGAAACACACAATAAACCCCGGGACTACTTTAATGAACTAGGCTTGTAGAAACACACAATAAACCCCGGGACTAATAGAATGAACTAGGCTTGTAGAAACACACAATAATCCCCGGGACTAATAGAATGAACTAGGCTTGTAGAAACACACAATAAACCCCGGGACTAATAGAATGAACTAGGCTTGTAGAAACACACAATAAACCCCGGGACTAATAGAATGAACTAGGCTTGTAGAAACACACAATAAACCCCGGGACTAATAGAATGAACTAGGCTTGTAGAAACACACAATAAACCACGGGACTACTTTAATGAACTAGGCTTGTAGAAACACACAATAAACCCCGGGACTAATAGAATGAACTAGGCTTGTAGAAACACACAATAAACCCCGGGACTAATAGAATGAACTAGGCTTGTAGAAACACACAATAAACCACGGGACTACTTTAATGAACTAGGCTTGTAGAAACACACAATAAACCTCGGGACTAATAGAATGAACTAGGCTTGTAGAAACACACAATAAACCCCGGGACTAATAGAATGAACTAGGCTTGTAGAAACACACAATAAACCCCGGGACTAATAGAATGAACTAGGCTTGTAGAAACACACAATAAACCCCGGGACTACTTTAATGAACTAGGCTTGTAGAAACACACAATAAACCCCGGGACTAGTAGAATGAACTAGGCTTGTAGAAACACACAATAAACCCCGGGACTAATAGAATGAACTAGGCTTGTAGAAACACACAATAAACCCCGGGACTACTTTAATGAACTAGGCTTGTAGAAACACACAATAAACCCCGGGACTAATAGAATGAACTAGGCTTGTAGAAACACACAATAAACCCCGGGACTAATAGAATGAACTAGGCTTGTAGAAACACACAATAAACCCCGGGACTAGTAGAATGAACTAGGCTTGTAAAAACACACAATAAACCCCGGGACTAATAGAATGAACTAGGCTTGTAGAAACACACAATAAACCCCGGGACTAGTAGAATGAACTAGGCTTGTAGAAACACACAATAAACCCCGGGACTAGTAGAATGAACTAGGCTTGTAGAAACACACAATAAACCCCGGGACTAGTAGAATGAACTAGGCTTGTAGAAACACACAATAAACCCCGGGACTAATAGAATGAACTAGGCTTGTAGAAACACACAATAAACCCTGGGACTAATAGAATGAACTAGGCTTGTAGAAACACACAATAAACCCCGGGACTAATAGAATGAACTAGGCTTGTAGAAACACACAATAAACCCCGGGACTACTTTAATGAACTAGGCTTGTAGAAACACACAATAAACCCCGGGACTAATAGAATGAACTAGGCTTGTAGAAACACACAATAAACCCCGGGACTAATAGAATGAACTAGGCTTGTAGAAACACACAATAAACCCCGGGACTAATAGAATGAACTAGGCTTGTAGAAACACACAATAAACCCCGGGACTAATAGAATGAACTAGGCTTGTAGAAACACACAATAAACCCCGGGACTAATAGAATGAACTAGGCTTGTAGAAACACACAATAAACCACGGGACTACTTTAATGAACTAGGCTTGTAGAAACACACAATAAACCCCGGGACTAATAGAATGAACTAGGCTTGTAGAAACACACAATAAACCCCGGGACTAATAGAATGAACTAGGCTTGTAGAAACACACAATAAACCACGGGACTACTTTAATGAACTAGGCTTGTAGAAACACACAATAAACCTCGGGACTAATAGAATGAACTAGGCTTGTAGAAACACACAATAAACCCCGGGACTAATAGAATGAACTAGGCTTGTAGAAACACACAATAAACCCCGGGACTACTTTAATGAACTAGGCTTGTAGAAACACACAATAAACCCCGGGACTAGTAGAATGAACTAGGCTTGTAGAAACACACAATAAACCCCGGGACTAATAGAATGAACTAGGCTTGTAGAAACACACAATAAACCCCGGGACTACTTTAATGAACTAGGCTTGTAGAAACACACAATAAACCCCGGGACTAATAGAATGAACTAGGCTTGTAGAAACACACAATAAACCCCGGGACTAATAGAATGAACTAGGCTTGTAGAAACACACAATAAACCCCGGGACTAGTAGAATGAACTAGGCTTGTAGAAACACACAATAAACCCCGGGACTAATAGAATGAACTAGGCTTGTAGAAACACACAATAAACCCCGGGACTAGTAGAATGAACTAGGCTTGTAGAAACACACAATAAACCCCGGGACTAGTAGAATGAACTAGGCTTGTAGAAACACACAATAAACCCCGGGACTAGTAGAATGAACTAGGCTTGTAGAAACACACAATAAACCCCGGGACTAATAGAATGAACTAGGCTTGTAGAAACACACAATAAACCCTGGGACTAATAGAATGAACTAGGCTTGTAGAAACACACAATAAAACCCGGGGCCCAGTAGAATGGACCCGACTTGTAGAAACTCACAATCTCAACCGACTGTGGTTATCTAGGTTACGTTTGTGGTCAGTGGAGGTCAGCATGCAGGGCCGTGCCATGCTATAATACAGATAGGCAGCCGCATCAGGCGGCACCGAAAGGGGGCTGCCTATTTAAAGAAAAAGTCATTTTAAGGGGCGGCATTTCGAAGACTTGCATCATACTGAGACAATCTACCGTGCGGTACTGTCAGCATGGCGTAATGGATAAGAGAGCTCGTTCTTAAACATCCGGTGTGCTGATGCCGAGGTAGCGGGTACAAACTCTTCACGGGTAAGTTGGACTAAAATATTGACTTCTCGTCCTTGACTTGCGGAACGTAAATTACAAGTACGTCTGAAGTCGGAGTGGGTTCGCCTGATGGCGAGGGACACTGGTAATAGGGAAAGCTAATCTACACGCAAATATCAGTCCAGTGCACTAGGAGTAGTAGTATGTGTCTGGACTACGCTTGAGTTCAAAGCGAGCGAGCGAGAAAGATTGAACAAGTTTGTGGCGAGAAAGATTGAACAAGTTTGTGGTCAGTTGTCTTTGCCGTTTTCTTGATCACTTCTGCGTTGATGAATTGTTTCTCTGTTGCCACAGCTTGACTCCTTGTTTCCTCAGCTGGGGGTATGGCCAGCGCGGTTATACAGTGGAACCTCGCTTAACGAGCATAATTCGTTCCAGAACCTTACTCGTAAAGCGAAACACTAACACTCATTAAGCGAAACAGTTGTTTCACATACAAATTAATGTAAAATACGATAATGCGTTCCATGCCGAAAAAACACTCAACATATTTTGTATAACGTTTATTCCAAAAAAATTATATATACATTGTTAAGGAGCTTGATTCATCTTCCTCTTCTATCGAGGAATGAACGAACCTGGAATGAGAGTTCGGTTGTAGAAAACAAAAATTGAAATAATTAATTTACAATTTATAATCCATTCATCCATCTATCATGTGCCATGCCGGTAAGCGTAGGCGGTCATGTTCTGCCATCTCACTCGATCATCAGAGTCGTGGATCAGTACCGTGTTTCTGTTTCGACCATGCCACAAGGCCAAGCCAGCCAGGTACTTGCCTCTAGGTCCTCCCTTATAATACATACCTAATTCTTTTTTACTAGAAAACTGTCTAGAGAAATTTGTTTTTGCCGACGCTTCAGAATTTGGTGGAAATGCGACACAGCATTATCATTAAATAAATTAGTAGTTCTCATAGCCACCGCCTTATTAGGGTGATGGTTCTCAATGTACGATGCAACAGTTTCTCATACTTTCAGAATTTATCTTATTGCGCCTGAAGATTGTTGGTTTGCTGTTTCCTTCTCCTCCTCCTCGGACAATCTCTCCTCCAAAATTTCTTGCTGTGAAACACAATGTAATTCCATAAGCTCTTCGGTGGTCAGCTCTTGTCTATGCTCTTCCACAAGCTCATCGATATCTTTGTTATTCACCTGCAGTCCCATGATCTTGGCCAATGACACAACCTCGTTGACTACAGGCTCCAAAGGTACTGTCTCAAACCCCTCAAAGTCACATTCGACAACGCTCTGCGGCCAAAGCTTCTTCCAAGCAGAAGTGAGGGTTCTCTTGGTAACCCCTTCCCACTCCCTTTCGATCATCTTGAGGCAGGCAACGATGTGGAAGTGATATTTCCAAAACTCTCTGAGAGTGAGATTGGTCACTTCAGTCACCTCAAAGCAACGCTCGAAGAGCGCTTTAGTGTAGAGCTTCTTAAAGTTAGAAATAACCTGCTGGTCATCGCTGTTGCAGGCGCAAAATCCAGGACTTCCCCTCCCAGCGTCACTCGTTATGCGAAATGTCGCTCGATCAGCGAGTCATTTTTTTTTACAATTTATTTTGCTAGTTATGCGAATTACTCGTTATGCGAAATGCTCGTTAAGCGAGTTTCCACTGTATTTGTGTTATCTTGCTATTTTAGAACACGCATACATCTTGTTGTTTCATTATATACTGTAGTATGTTGCGGTAGTCAAGGGCTGTCTGGTGCCGATTCCTAGAATGTTTCAGTTTCAATGAACAAGCTGTGCACGCAGAGGTTATCGTGCATATGTGGCAGAGGGCGGGAACATTTGTCGAAGCAACTCATTGCGTTTCCGCTCACTTGCTAAATTTAGAAATATATTCAAGTGTGACGTGGAGGGGGCAAAAAGGAGCAGAGGGAAAGGGGGCAAAGTCCCAGGCAACGGATTTATAAACAGTGAAATTCTCTCTTTTTCTTAGTACCAGACTTGTGCAAGACAAAGCAGGCAAGTTACGTGTATAGCTCTTGTTTTTTTAAGTTATCCCGGTGTGTGTGTGTGTGTGTGTGTGTGTGTGTGTGTGTGTGCGTGTGTGTGTGTGTGTGTGTGTGTGTGTGTGTGTGTGTGTGTGTGTTTGCATAGTGATCCACATGGCTGAATATATATATATATATATATATATATATGCATATATATATATATATATATATATATATATATATATATATATATATATATATATATATATATATATATATATATATATATTGGCACCTTGCCGTCTTGACAGACGATAGTGTGTGCTTTAGAAAGGCATAATAACTTTTACCTATGGCGGTAGCGCATGTGACTGATAAGGCCAATTTGCGCTGTAAATGTCCGTTCACAGTGGGTGCATGTGAACACGTCGTCATTTCCACCATCATGCATCATCTTACGTCTCAAACGCTCGGTGTGTGACTTATCTGCAATAATTTTCTCCTTTGTCTTTATTCCATTTCTGATCTTTGCCCTCTATGCAACACGTTCAGCGGCGACTTGCTCCCAATGTGTATTATCAATGCCTGTATCAATCATGTCCCGCTTACACACATCTTTGTATCGTAGTAGAGGCCGACCCTGAGATCTCTTACCCATCTGTAATTCACCAAAAAAAGATGTCCTTTGGTATTCTACCATCATCCATCCTCCTAAGATGTCCTATCCATCTAAGTCTACGAAGACTGAGCATGGAATAAACTGTCACACAACCTGATCTTTCCAATACTTCAGTATTTGTGATTTTGTCTTGCCACTTAATATCAAGAATTCTTCGCAGACACCGCATATGAAAGCTGTTTAAATGTTTCTCTTGGTGTGAGTAAGTTGTCCAGGTTTCACTGCCATAAAGAAGAGTACTAAGGACACAGGCTTGATAGACAAGGACTTTTGTTAATGCAGTAAGCTTCCTGTTCTTCCAGACTCTTTTTGTTAACCTGTTCATTGTTGTTGCTGCCTTACCAATCCAGATGTTGATTTCCTGATCTAGGGATAATTTGCTATTTACCACTGATCCTAGATATGTAAAATGGTCTACAATCTCTAGTTCGGCGTCGTCAATAAAGATTGATGGTACCCCATGTGCACCTTGTGACATAATCTGTGTCTTCTTTTTGCTAATTGTTAAACCAAATTCAGAACAAGCATTTGAGAATGCAGATAGTACACATTGCAATTCTTCCTCAGAGTGGGTCGTAACTGCAGCATCATCTGCAAAAAGCAACTCTCTGATCAGTACCCTCCTAATTTTGGTCTTGGCCTTCAATCTTTGAGCATTGAGCGTGAGTGAATGTATATACCACCATCCTGATCACGAAAGGCATATTTCAATAGAAGTGAAAAGTATATTCCAAAGAGGGTGGGAGCTAGTACACAACCTTGCTTAACTCCACTCTTGATTTCAAATTCTTCAGAAGTTGCACCATCAAACTTGATTATACCCTTCATGCCTGTGTGGAACGATTCCACAATGGACAGAAGAGTTGGTGGGCAGCCAATCTTCTTTAGTGCCTTGAATAGACCCTCACGACTGACCAAATCAAATGCCTTTGTGAGGTCGATGAAGGCAATAAACAGTGGTTGATTCTGTTCACGGCATTTTTCTTGCATTTGTCGCAATGAGAATATCATATCAATGGTAGACCGGTTCTGGCGAAAGCCACACTGTGATTCGGAGTAGATTTGATCTCCTAGGACTTGAAGTCTGCGCAGAACAATTCTGGCAAATACATTTCCAACAATACACAGAACTGAGATACCCCTATAGTTGTTGCAGTCGCTCCGATCGCCCTTGTTCTTGTACAGTGTTATGATGCTTGAATCTTTGAAATCCTATGGGACTTGCCCTTCTCGCCAGCATAGCTCTATTAGCTGGTGGATCTGTAGAGTGAGTGTGTCTAGCCCACTCCTTATAACCTCTATTGGAATCTCATCCTTACCTGGAGCCTTGCCAGATGCAAGTTCATTTATAGCACACTGTCATAATCCCCCATTGTTGTGCCGCGGCGTCGTTACGCGCGCCAGGCAAACACCAGTTACCTATCTACAGGTTCGGTGGTGAGTTAGAGTAACCGTCAGCGGTCAAGCAAGTACAAGCGTGACACATGCAGTTCTCGCTGGACTCGACCCCACAGGGCAAGGACTGTGAGCGAGAAACGGCAGACGAGGCTTGGGTATTCGGACTGGACAGACGTGGTTTGAGAGAGGCTTTTATTATTGCTGTGCCTGAATGTCGACTGCTAGTATCTCTTGGGAGAAGATGGAAGACTGCGCGGCTGTGGTTTGAGTCTGGGAGTGTATTGATTCATTGACTGTGTGTATTATTGTATTCACATTGTGCTGGCAACATGCCGAATTAGATTGTGTTGCATGTGAAGTGTAAATAAAACGTTGAACTTAGTGTTACCGTGTGTCCAGTCAAATCATTCTGTGATTGTGTATGTCTCGCATATGTAAGGTCAAGCGAGCCAGATTCATCCTTAAATGTGAGAACCTGACACTTCTGTTATGGTGGGAAGTGTGTTACATCTGGTCAAGAGTTGGTAGAGCCTCTATGGCGTTGAGGGCATCATCCGCTAGTTTGGTCTCACTTGAGTAAAGCTCCACATAGTGCTCTACCCATCTGTCCATCTGCTGTTTCTTGTCAGTGATGATTTCTCCAGTCAAGGTTTTCAATGGTGTACTTCTTTTGATCACTGGACCACAGGCTTTCTTTATTCCTTCATACATGCTTCTTATGTTTCCCTTATCACTTGCGATTTGAATGGACTCACATAACTTGATCCAATATATATATATATATATATATATATATATATATATATATATATATATATATATATATATATATATATATATATATATATATATTTATATATATATTAAAACCTTGATTTTCGTTGATAATCCGCCCGAAAACAATCTGCGAAATCCGAAACCGACGAAAGCCGAGGCAATTATTTCCATATGAATCAATGTACATGCAATTAATTCGTTCTAGACACTCAACAATACATACCACAAACACATTTTATGTCTGTCTGTCCCTCTAGCTGACCCGGCCCGGCTTCGCCCAGTCCCTGGTGGGGAGCATCTCATTTAATTCATATAAGTAGTCATATAAGTTCTCGTTCCCGTTACCGACTGTCTGTCTGTCTGTCTGTCTGTCTGTCTGTCTGTCTGTCTGTCTGTCTGTCTGTCTGTCTGTCTGTCTGTCTGTCTGTCTGACCCGGCCCGGCATCGCCCAACTCCTGGTGTGGAGCATCTCATTTAATTCATATAAGTAGTCATATAAGCTCCCGTTCCCGTTCCCGACTATCTATCTGTCTGTCTGTCTGTCTATATGTCTGTCTGTCTGTCTGTCTGATCCGGCCCGGCTTCGCCCAGCCCCTGATGGCGAGCATCTCATTTAATTCATATAAGTAGTCATATAAGTTCCCGTTCCCGACTGTCTGTCTGTCTGTCTGTCTGTCTGTCTGTCTGTCTGTCTGTCTGTCTGTCTGTCTGTCTGTCCCTCCCTCTCTGTCTGTCTGTCTGTCTGCCTGTCTGTCTAATCATTTATTGGTTGCAGTTAGAACAACCTTAGATAAACGAAGACCAACTTACAAAAAGCATTAGAAAGAGCACTTGAAAGATCTTTACATCTTCCCCAACAATTAACTTGGGTAAATGGAGCGGCGGCAGCAGCATCAGCAGAAGAAGGAAAAGGAGGAGTAGGAGCTGGGAGGAGGAAGAGGGAGGTGGAGGAGGGAGGAGTAGGAGGGAGGAAGAGATAGGCGGAGAGAGGAGGAGGAGGGAAGAGGAGGGAGGAGGAAGGAGGAGGAGGAGTAGGGAGGAATAGGAGGGAGGAGGAGGGATTAGGAGGAGGAGAGAGGAGGAGGAGGTAGGAGAGGAGGAGGAGGAGGAGGAGGAGGAGGGAAGAGGAGGGAGGAGGAAGGAGGAGGAGGAGTAGGGAGGAATAGGAGGGAGGAGGAGGGATTAGGAGGAGGAGAGAGGAGGAGGAGGTAGGAGAAGGGAGGAGGAGGGAGGAGGAAGGATGAGGAGGCAGGAGGAGGAGGCAGGAGGAGGAGGCAGGAGGAGGAGGCAGGAGGAGAGGAGGAGGAGGAGGAGGGTAGGAGGAGGAAGAGGAAGGGGGAGGAGGAGGGAGGAGGAAGGAGAAGGAGGAGGAGGGAGAAGGAGGGAGGAGAAGAACGCAGGGGGAGGAGGAGGGAGGAGGAGGGAGGAGGTGGAGGGAGGCGGAGGGAGGAGGAAGAGGGAGGAGAAGGAGGGGAAGGATGAGGAGGGAGGAGGAGGAAGAGGGAGGAGGAGGAGGGAGGAGGAGAGAGGAGGAGGGGAGGAGGAGGGATGAGGGGGAGGACGTAGGAGGAGGAGGAGGGAGTAGGAGGAGAGAGGAGGAGAAGGGAGGAGGAAGGAAGAGGAGTGATTAGGAGGAGGGAGGAGGAAGAGGGAGAAGAAGGAGGAGGAGGGAGGAGGAGGAGGAGGGAGGAGGAGGAGGGATGTGGAGGGAGGAGGAGGGAGGAGGAGGAGAGAGGATGAGGAGGGAGGAGGAGAAGGGAGGAGGAGGGATGAGGAGGATGGAGGAGGAGGGGGAGGAGGAGGGGGAGGAGGGAGGGGGAGGAGGGAGGAGGAGGGATGAGGGGGAGGACGTAGAATTAGAAGGTGGAGGAGGAGAGAGGAGGAGAAGGGAGGAGGAAGGAAGAGGAGTGATTAGGAGGAGGGAGGAGGGGAGGAGGTAGGAGGAAGAGGGAGGAGGAGGAAGGAGGAGGAGGAGAAAGAGGGAGGAGGAGGGAGAGGGAGGAGGGGAGGGAAGAGGGTAGGAGGAGGAGGGGAGAGGAGGAGGAGGATTTTAACGCATATGCCTGTAGACAACTGCAGCGAAAAGGTGGGTCTGTCTATCTATCTGACCCGGCGTGGCTTTGCCCAGCTCCTGGCGGGTAGCGTCTCATTAAATTCATACAACAAAAAAAGTAACTTAAAAGAATGTCCTTCCACACACCATCCATTATTTTTAATGAAAACTCTTTCTAATCACCTGCATGACTACAGTAACTTCTTAAGCATAAAAAGATGAGTTACAATGTTATGCATTGTGCATTATTTTTATGAAAACTTTGAAAATGCCTTAAAGATTGTATCATTATTTATTATAACTCATATGCCGGTACATAACTATAGACACAGAGTTTATAAATCTTTGAAAACGATGCAACAATATGACTATAAGTTATACAGAAAAGTTATTAAAAGTTATGCCCCTTGAAATAACTTTTACAGAGTTAAGTCCCCTTGCTGTATAGAAATTATAATGAAAAATGGAAAATTAAATAATATTCAGTAAGCAGCCGATTTCACACTAAAAAAATATCACAGTTGGCTGCGCTGGAATGAAAGGAAGACGTGTAGAAAATTTCATCTCAATCGGATGGGCCGTTCGCGAACGCATAAAGGACATACGGACATACAGACGGAGATTGCCTTTTATATATAAGACTAGCTGACCCTGCCCGGCTTCGCCCAGACCCTGGTGGGGAGCATCTCATTTAATTCATATAAGTAGTCATATAAGTTCTCGTTCCCGTTACCGACTGTCTGTCTGTCTGTCTGTCTGTCTGTCTGTCTGTCTGTCTGTCTGACCCGGCCCGGCATTGCCCAGCTCCTGGTGTGGAGCATCTCATTTAATTCATATAAGTAGTCATATAAGTTCCCGTTCCCGACTGTCTATCTGTCTGTCTATCTGTCTGTCTATCTGTCTGCCTGACCCTGCCCGGCTTCGCCCAGTCCCTGGTGGGGAGCATCTCATGTAATTCATATAAGTAGTCATATAAGTTCCCGTTCCCGTTACCGACTATCTGTCTGTCTGTCTGTCTGTCTGTCTGTCTGTCTGTCTGACCCGGCCCGGCATCGCCCAGCTCCTGGTGTGAAGCATCTCATTTAATTTATATAAGTAGTCATATAAGTTCCTGTTCCCGACTGTCTATCTGTCTGTCTGTCTGTCTATCTGTCTGCCTGACCCTGTCCGGCTTCGCCCAGTCCCTGGTGGGGAGCATCTCATTTAATTCATATAAGTAGTCATATAAGTTCTCATTAAATTCATACAACAAAAAAAGTAACTTAAAAGAATGTCCTTCCACACACCATCCTATTATTTTTAATGAAAACTCTTTCTAATCACCTGCATGACTACAGTAACTTCTTAAGCAAAAAAAGATGAGTTACAATGTTATGCATTGTGCATTATTTTTATGAAAACTTTGAAAATGCCTTACAGATTGTATCATTATTTATTATAACTCATATGCCGGTACATAACTATGGACAAAGAGTTTATAAATCTTTGAAAACGATGCCACAATATGACTATAAGTTATACAGAAAAGTTATGCCCCTTGAAATAACTTTTACAGAGTTATGTCCCCTGAGATATATGAAATTATAATGACAAATGAAAAATGAAATAATACTGAGTAAGCAGGCGATTTCACACTAACAAAATATCACAGTTGGCAGCGCTGGAATGAAAGGAAGGCGTGTAGAAAATTTCATCTCAATCGGATGGGCCGTTCGCGAACAAATAAAGGACATACATACATACATAAATACATACAGACATACAGACAGACGGAGATCCTAATTTATATATAAGATAAATAGAGTTTAATACTATTTTTCGGCCCTGGACTTGTCCGAACTCGCACCTTCGCCGCGCATAGTAACACAGAGTATTCCAGTGCGCCTATTGCATTTAAAAAACCCTCCTCTGCTAGACTTAAAATCACTAAGTACACTAGCACCCTTCCCAGGCATTATCTTAATGAGATCTGGACTGTTCACATATGATTGCCTCCGAAACAGAAACGCCATCTGACTGGTCTTGATGTATGCAAATTAATAATAACAGTTCGAATTCTTCAATTGTTTGCCATCTCTGTTTCCTTAGCATATTCACACCTTTTGCTACATTAGCGTCCTTTATTGCTTCCTTTTTCGCCACGATGGAACGTACTGATGATGGCGACTTCCCGTATATGCAGCCGATTTCAGCAATCTTCTTCTTCTGCTGCGTTCATCCGGAGTTTCTTTTTTCGGACGTGTTTGCGTTGTGTCTGTTTACAGCAGAGCTGCGTTCTTGCGCCTTTAGGCCGACACATCCGACTTCTGAAGGCATTTGTTGACCGGGTTAACCTTCCCGGATTTCAGCAATCTTAATGCCGCTCTCGTATTTTGTTATAAGCAAGAAATGCTCACACAAAGAAAAACAACACTAAACTGAGCAGACGAACGCATGGGTCCCTTTGTTTCAAAATAGCCGCCGCGTCAAGTAGGCACGGCGAGGAAACCCAAGGCAACCGACGAAAACCGAGACACATTTTTCGCGACAAAAAATATAAATGAGAAACTAAACCGACGATAACCGAATGCAACGAAAACCAATATTTCAACACACACACACACACACACACACACACACACACACACACACACACACACACACACACACACACACACATACACACACACGTATATATATATATATGCCTGTGTGTATGGGAGGGGGGGGGGAGGGTGTTTATGTGCCTCTGTGTGCATCTGTGTTGTGTATGTGTGTTTGTAGAGGTCAGCAATGCAGAAAGGATAATAGAACTATGTAAAACTTCTGGTGCGCTGATGTCAGTTGTAGTATCAAGATTATAGTATACACGTTAAGAAGGCGAGGACGACACATTAGGGCAGCTACATTCCTTTTCACCCACCATAGACAACTACGTAGCACAACTCAACATAACAGTCTCTAGAGCAGTGGTTCTCAACAGGTTGTCCCCCCCCCCAGGGGGGAATTTTAGGGTTTCGGGGGGGGGGGGGGGGGGGGGGGTCAATATTATTTCAAGATCGCGTTAATACAAGAACCTATTACTTGATATTGTTTTTCCCTTCATACTGTACGGTTCTGTACGTCTCACTCTTCTAAAATTCAATTTATAAAGTAAGTAGACACACAAATCATGTTTTATGTGGATGTCTAGACTTGTTTTAGTATGTGCTATTAGATTTAGTTTCCATTAGTACGTATACTGTGTAGGGGCGGGGGCGGCATTTTTAGGTAGGAAATACGAAAGGGGTTAATGACGTTCTCAAAATATGGTGAAGGGGGGCACGGACCAAATTTTTAGGTAGGAAATACGAAAGTAAGGGGGGGGGGGGAATGACGTTCTGACAATATGGTGAAGGGGGGGGGGCATGGGCCAAAAAAGGTTGAGAACCACTGCTCTGGAGAATATGTCCAGCATAAATTACCCACACCATTTGAGGCTTTGTAATGTTGCCATGGTAGTCAGGTCTTAGTCAGATACAACTAAGCTACCGAATGACAGTGAAGCACAATAACTATCGTCTTTGGAGACGGTAAGGGGCCAGTTCTATTACCATTGTCTTGTGTTCAGATGACCAAGTTACGTTGTTTGAAGGGAAAACCTTATGATGTGAAGTCTGCATTGTACGATCCAGCTGTCAGTTAGTCGACAGATCACCCTCATTGCACATCGAACCATTCAGTCCATAAGTGCTCGGATCCCCTCCTCAGCATAATCCCGCTGCGTGTAGCGGCTCACGACACCAGTTCTGTGTTGGTTTATTACTCTTCTTTGGCTTAGTGCGTAGTGTTCTTATTTGGCCACACCTCTTTTAACTTGCTGTTCTCGCAGCCTGACCATGGCTGTAGATTCCCAGTCATCGCTTTGTTCTCGTAAACGGCTTACTTCTCGTAGAGCATTCAGGATGTCTGCCTGGTCCATCGCTCGTCCGCCTTCCACAGTAGCCCTACCTGCAAGCCTGTCAGCCTGCTTATTCCCTTGTACACCCACATGCCTGGCAGATGAAACTAATCTTTGCCAGCCGAGACCTCTCCAGAGACAGCAGCCACTCTCTTCGGATCCACCCCATCTCTATCCTCCTGAGCATAATCATTGAGTCAGTAAGCACACATGCCCAATTGAATGTCTGTCTCGAGCCATGTTATTACTTTACTTGCTCCATGACTCCCATAGTCAGGCTGCTTGTGGTCAAAACAAAAGCGCCAGACTCCTCCTTCACAATTTTCCCTCCGGCCTGAGCCGTAAAGGAACATGAACTTCTCACTCCTCGGACGACGGACAAATCCGTGTAAATGACAACATCATCCTTTAAAGAATTCTCGAAGATCAGAGCCTGTACTTCTCCCTCCACAGCAGCCGGGTTTTCTTGCCTGCATCTCAATACCAAAGAACAAACATGTATCAGTAACTACTAAGAAAGCACTTTACAACACAATCTTCCTACCAACTCTATGCTACCAATGCCAAACCTGGACAATGACAGAAAAAGAGAAAAGAAAATTCACAACAACAGAAATGAGGTTCCTGAGAAGAATACTCAACGTATCAAGAAGAGATAAGATCAGAAATGAAGAAATCAGGACTAAAGTGTGGGTTAAAGCAGCATTAGATTTTATTAGAAAGCAGCAAGACACATGGTTTGGCCATGCAAGTAGGTTACCAGTCAACAGCATACCACAACAAGCAATGATGTACAGACAAGATGGAAACAGAGGAAGAGGCCGACCACGTAAACGATGGACGGAAGGAATAGCAGAGTCAATGGGAATATCGATATATGAAGCCCATAATCGGGCACTCTCACGAAATTTATACTTCACCTCGACACCGCAAGGTACAAGAGGAACATGATGAGATAAGATGAGATGAGATGAGATACTTTCTTTTCTTTTTTTTTATAACTCATCGTGGTCTTCAGATTCTGTAATCATATGATGAAGGAGTCGAGACCAACACACGTAAACACCCACACATGTACACACACACACACACGCACACACACACGCACACACACACACACACACACACACACACACACACATATATATATAAGTGTGTATGTGTGTGTGCACATATATATATATATATATATATATATATATATATATATATATATATATATATATATACGTGCACACACACATACACACTTATCCACACATTTATATACACCCAAACTCATATATATATATATATATATATATATATATATATATATATATATATATATATATATATATATCATCATCATCATCATCAAGTGCCGTGCCGGCTGGCGTAGGCGTTCATGGCTCTCCATAGATCTCGGTCTTTGGTTTTCTGGATCAACTCTGCCGCTGATATTCCTCCATGCCACCGTCTCAATCCATATAGCATCACTTCTCTTGGTCTACCTCTGCCTCTCTTCCCCTCGATCTTTCCAGTTGTTACGATGTTCTCCAATGCCTCTCTTCTCATCACATGACCGAGGAAAGCTGTTTGTCTCTGTCTTATTGTTGTATATAATGTTCTAGTTTCGTTAGCCTGTTTCAGGCAGTCGTCGTTAGTTACTCTGGCAGTCCAAGGAATTCGCAACATTCGTCTCAGGAACCACATCTCTGTTGCTTCTAATTTCTTCTTAATTTGTTCATTTACATTCCAAGATTCACTGCCATACAGCAAAATTGGTTCTACATAGCATTTCATCACTCTCTTTCTTACATTCAGTGATAGTGACTTATTGCATAAGATACTCTTCATTTTCTGAAATGCGGCTTTTGCCTGCCCTATTCTGCTCCTAATCTCTGTTGTACATCTTCCATCTGATGTTATAAATGCCCCTAGGTATCTAAAATTATCAACTTGGTTAAGGATTTTCCCTTCTATTTCTATGTCACATTTTGGTGTCACCATTTTCTTTGATATTACCATTGTTACTGTTTTCTTGATATTCAAGGAGAGTCCTTTCCTTGCACTCTCTGTTACTACAACGTCTAATAATTGTTGTAGGTCTGTTGAATTATCCGCCACCAATACTGTGTCATCTGCATAGCGTATATTATTTATATTATAACCTCCAACTAGTATTCCTGGCATCTCTTTGATCCCTCTCATTATTACTTCGCTATAAAGGGAGAAAAGATCTGGTGACAAGACACACCCTTGTCGTACTCCTAGCTTTATCTGTTCGTAACTACCCTCTTTATTTCCCATTTTAATTGCTGCTACTTGGTTCCAGTAAATATTCTTTATTATTCTTAAATCTTTTCCATCAGTGTTGATATCTTCCAACATTTTAATCAGTTCATCATGTTTTACTTTATCAAATGCCTTAGTATAATCTATGAAGCACAAATATTATATATATATATATATATATATATATATATATATATATATATATATATATATATATATATATATATATATATATATATATATATATATATATTGCATACACCCCCCCCCCACACACACACATATATATATATATATATATATATATATATATATATATATATATATATATATATATATATATATATATACGCACACACATAGACCATGTCATGTTGTGAGACGTCAGCTTGCGTGGCCTGTCTGTCAGCGCTCTAGATCTGAGTGAGGTCGTGATTACAAGTTACCCAAAAATAAATAGCCCCGTGTAGAGTGATGATAAATTACACATAAATACTACAATGGATGTCGAATGCAAACATGCATTCATTGGCATTCAAATCGTTGTGAATGTGCCATAACGATATTAGTCATCGTTGTATTATGACAAGGAAACGGCTATTTCCTGCTATTGAAATATCACAATACAGCATGCGATCTTCATCATTTTCGTTTGATTCGCTCTTAATAGTCGAAAATTACACTGTATATGTAAATAAAGAAGCTAAATTTAATAACATTATAGAACACGTCTAAACATCTGCATAAAACGTGATTTGCAAGTCTACTTACGTTATAGAACGAATCTCAGAAGGGATAGAAGCACAGCACAGCACAGTAAAATATGGAGGGAAAATAATATCAATTAATCGGTTCTTTTATTAACGTTACCTTGAAATAATCGGTGAATTTAACGTTGCGAGTACGCTTAAATCACGTTTTGTGTGGTCCTGAAGCCAATTTGAAAATGCCAATCTGTGGTCTTCATTCCCCCCCCCCCCCGGAAACCCTAAAATTCCCCTGGGGGGGGGGGGATTCCCCACCGGTTGAGAACCACTGAGATAGATTGACAGAAGTCGTGCGTGTGTTGTGTAAACCAACAAAGCCAGCGAGCGTCCAGACTATCTGAATGTGCACAAGACGGCTTTAACTTTCACCCAGACTTCTGTTCCGAATCATCGCACAACTAAGTTTATGTTTAGACTGATTAATTACTACGCAGATAAGTTAAGGCTGCATAAATCATCATCATCTTCAACTTTGCCGTCAAGCGTCGTGAGGAGGATTAGTTGACGTTCCAGCGACCAATGAGTGGCACCGGATAGTGACATTCCTTGATATTGTACAATGTCTTTGTGGTCGACAAGTCATTTTCTTCTCGGACGCACTCTTGCTTTCGTATCAGATCTTCTTTTGTGTAGTGCCAATACTTGCAAATGACGGTGTTGCACTCTAACGAGATGACATAACTATTTGAGCTTCTGCCTTTCAATGTCTGCATGGGTATAATTAGATATCCCTGAATTTTTTTGTGGTCTTTGTCAGGCTTCGGCATGGGAATCAGATAGCTGTGTAACCATTCCTCCTTGATGCTAGCACTCCCTATACTGTTGTTGTACATGTCTGCTAGTTTCTCTAGCTCATTGTCGGTACACCTATTTATGTCGTCGTATCTTATGCCATCAGGACCTGGAGCACTGTTTTTTGATCGTCGAAGCACAGCCTTGATTTCTTTCACTGTCACTGTGTCTTCCTCCGAAGTGTTCTGGGCCTTGCATCTGTCTGAGGTGACCTCCTTGGCCAGATTTCGGCCTCCCATGTCTGTCTGGTTGCCCTGCTCAAGGTAGCGTTCAAAGAGGGCTTTGCCCTTGTCCTCGTCAGTCCTCTGCCAGGTGAGGTCAGCACCTTGGAAGTCTGAAATGCTCTTATTCTTGACTACACCACTCATGCTTTTATGTAGTCGCCAGAACAATTTCAGTGACTTGTCTGTGCTTACTCTTTGACACACCTCTGCCCATTTTTCACTTTTAACCACCTTGACCAGTTTTTTGAAATACCTTACTTTTGTGTGCATCTCTCTTTCTAAGTGCAAGCAGGGACTAGGATGACCAGCTCTGTTCTTCTTGGCATTTTGCCATCTCCTTACAGCACTACGCTTATCCACCCAAGCCTTCTCCACCTCGAAACTCCACCACGGTGGCTGCTCCCAGCTTTTTTTCCTGCCCTGACACGTTCTGCGCTTGTCACGTCTTATTTTACTCACCACATCTTGCCCTGTACTGTCATACTGGAACGTCTTTACCTTTAGCTTGTGCTGCCTGGTTCTGCCTTTCTCCACCAATATGCTGCACGGGTGGTGGTCGCTGCCATGGTGTCCTAGGACACCCCATCTACACACTGTAGTGAGTGAAGGTGAAACTAGCGCCAGATCAATAGCACTGTCCTCATCGCCTGGACGGCTTGCTGTCCTGGTGACACAGCCACTGTTAATACGAACCAGGTCGATGGTTTCCAGTGCAGTCTCGAGCTCCTCCCCTTGTGTATTGGAGGAAGTGTTTCCCCATGCTCTGCCTTTAGCGTTGAAGTCACCACAGAAAATAACATTTCTCTCGTGGCCTAATATGCCACTTAAGCACTGCCACTTCTGGGCGTCCACACTGGCATTGCGGGCATAAACATTAACCAACACGAATGGTATACTGGAATGAACTCTCAACGCCTGTATTTGTATATCGTCACTGTCCCAACTGGACATGTTTAGCTCTGACGCCACCATGCTGTCGCGAACGAGAATCGCCGTTCCCAGATGTCGTCTGTTGTAGAAACATTTGAAGCCGGCCATTCGGAGTAGCTGATCGCCCAGTCTCGTCTCCTGGAGTGCTACAATGTCGTTCCTGTAAACTAGGGTTTCTACAATAGAGCCCCGTTGTTTTACACTGGCACAGTTCCAATATAGAATACGGATATTCCTGAGTCCTAGACGGTGACACTTGAGTCTAAAACGCCTCAAACCACCGCGCTTACCTTGCTTCTTTGTCCCTGCGTGGCTACCACGCCGCTTCGTTATGTTGACTGTTGACCGCTCGGAAAAAACACGTTCTTCCGCCATGTTGAAAAAACGTAAACACAAGACTGAGAAAACCACACACGCTGCTGAAAATTCACTCAAGGATGGCTTCGCTCGATGCACGAACTCCGTAGCACCCGCGCAGATCTTGAGTAGAAACTCCTGGTTTTACATCTTGGCACACCAATTACACGCAAGAGATGAATAAATCCATCCCCTACGCGAACAAGTTAACGAACACAAAACAACACGACCGTCCGTCGCCATCTTGAAAATTAAAATATGACCTTGATACAATAGGCAAGCTGCTGGAGAAGGTAATTGCCAGGAAAATATCAAGCCAACTAGAGAGGCAAGGTGTTTTCCCACCTACCCTGGGTGGGTACCGTCCAAAAAGAGAAACCTGGACCAATGCAGCAGTCTTTGCCCATGATGTCTATGAAGGTTTCCACTCAGGCACTGAAACCGTTGCTGCAGCGATTGATCTTGAGGACGCATACAACAGAGTACCACTGGATTTTTTAATGTTTCAGCTTCTTGAACTAAACGTAAGTCCATTCCTCCTTAATTGGATCGCTGCAGCCCTCTACCAACGGAAAGTAGTTTTTAGATGTGGCAGTTGGACTTCGGAACCAACAACAATATATCCTGGCCTACCACAGGGATCACCATTATCTCCGGTACTGTTCAACGCCTACACAGTGAGAATCACCAGTGAGCAGATCACTGGACCTGGCAGGACATTGTCGTATGCCGATGATGTTTTAGTGTATCGTCAGGGTAAGGATAGAGAGGAGGTTGCTGTGGAACTACAAACCGAACTCAATCGCATAAGTACTTGGTGTGATGAAGCTGGGGTTCAACCCAACAAAGGCAACAGTGACTTGGTTCTCGTTGAATAATCATATTGTCAACAATCCAACACCAACTGTAATGCTGTGTTCAGAGACGGTGGAAAGAACGCAGGCAATGAATTACCTGGGAATACGGTTTGATCGAAGCCTTGCTTATAATGTGCACATAGACCAGGTGATAACAAAGGCCAAGCGGGGTTTGGCAGCGATGCGGGTGATGGCGGAAGCAAACTGTGAGCAGCGCCATCTATGTCTTCTGTATGAGGGGCTGGTCATGTCTGTTTTTGAGTATGCAATGGCAATCCTGACTCTCAGCCATAAGCAGATAGAAAGGATGGTAAGGATACAGAATGAAGCTATGCGCATTATTCTTGGATGTACAAGAGATACAGCATGCAGGGCGATGCGCTACCTTCTTGATTTTCCAACCATTGAAGAGAGAATACAAGTTTGCAGGGCAAGCGCCTACCTCAGAATTAACGCAAACACACAACATCCACTGCATAGTGAAATTAGGAAGGTGAAGGGCAGCAGGTTAAAAAGAGGACGGTCGTGGATGGGTCAAGCCGAAGACATTCTTCAACAGGTGTGTTCACTTGAGGACTTAGAACCTGGCGAGGAGTGGGTGCAAGTGCCAACAGACTTCTGCACATCCTTTTCAGTTTGCATCCAACTAGATAGAAAATGCAGACAAGAAAATCCGGCTGCTGTTGAGGCTGAAGTACAAGCGTTGATTTTCGAGAATTCGCTAGACGGTGACGCGGTCATCTACACAGATGGGTCGGTCGTCCGACATGTGAGAAGCTCATGGGCCTTTACAGCTCGGGCCGGAGGGAGAATTGTGAAGGAGGACTCTGGTGCTTTCACTGAAACCACAAGTAACCTGACCATGGAAGTCATGGCAGTAAGTAAAGCAATAACATGGCTCGGGACACAGACATTCACTAGGGCATGTTTCCTTAGCGATTCAATGAACATGATCAAGAGGATAGAGGAGGGGTCGATCCGAAGAGAATGGTTGCTGCCTCTGAAGCGGTCTCGGCTGGCAAAGATTAGTTTCATCTTCGTGCCAGGTCATGCGGGAGTACAAGGAAATGAGCGGGCTGACAAGCTCGCAGGTAAGGCTACTGTGGAGGGCGGCCGCGCCATGGACCAGGCTGACATTCTGAATGCTCTACGAGAAGTAAGACTTTTGCGAGAACCAAGTGATGACTGTGAATCTACAACAATGGCCAGACTGCGGGAGCAGCAAATTAAAAGAGGGGTGGCCAAACAAGAACACTACGCAGGAAGCCAAAGAAGATTGATAAACCAACACAGAACTGGCGTCGTTAGCCGCTACACGCTGCGGGATTTGCTGAGGAGGGGATCCGAGCACTTATGGACTGAATGGTTCGATGTGCAACGAGGATGATCTGTCGACTAACTAACTAACTTTCAATGTCTGTCTGATAACATCATATCTTACTCGCTCTCGGATAGTTAAGTTGGCAACTCTTCTCATGTATCTCATCTCGCACGTGTTGATTTTGCGAACGTGCGATTTAGATAATGTCCGAATTTGACATTGATAGCATAGGCTTGGTATGAATATGCTATTTATTATCTGTCGTTTGTCTGACAAAGGCATGCATGTATGCATGTATGATACAATATGGGTTATGGCTGATATAGGAGCTGAATAAATGTAATCTCGGTGTAAAATAATTAAAATTCCTTTTGATTATATGAAATGGAACGAATACACGCATGACATTGACTGTTTGATTGGTTGGTCGATTTAGGAATTGGTGTTATATAACATCAGGCATGGCAACGGTTGTTTACACTGGTTATGTATAACATAACTGGCGTTGCCACAAGCAAAGTGTATTGATAAAACATGCCGTTGAAATCAGTTCAATATTTCAATATGTAAGTTAGGTATAAATGCAAGGCAGGTATAAAGTTGTTGCCATACATTCACCAAGTATGCTGTGTTACAATAACCAGCAGCTATGAAAATATGTTCTGTTTAGTAGTCTCGGAAAGACATATCTGTCAGTTGTTAAATGTAGTTGAACACCGTACAAACAAACTACTCTTGACAATTATATCAGATATCAAAGTTGATGTATTTCTGATACGATAGTTACAACTAACGCATACTGTTCTTTGTCAATATTTGCTCTAACATCATGTCAATATTTTCTCTAACATTGTGTCAATATTTTCTCTAACATTATGTCAATATTTACTCTAACATTATGTCAATATATTCTCTAATATTATGTTAATATATTTTCTAACAGTATGCCAATATTTTCTCTAACATGATGTAAATATTTTCTCTAACAGAATGTCAATATTTTCTCTAACATAATGGCAACATGGTCTCTAGCAATTTGTCAATATTTTCTCTAACATTACACCAGTTCTTTCTCTTTCATTATGTCAATATTATCTCTAACATTATATCAGTATTTTCTCTAAATTTGTGTCAATATTTTCTTTAATATTCCTTCAATATTTAATCTAACATTATTTCAATATTTTTCTCTAACATTATTTATGATGTTGATATAGGATGGGCAGATAAAGGGACAAGTCCTATATCAAACCAATATGCTTGGTAATATACATCACAATGTTATATCCATGTGTTGTGGGGAAACAACAGAAACATGGGAAATATATTCACAGATATTAACATGTTCGAATACCAGTGTGGTCACTATAGATTTCAAAGTTAAGATTGTCTAGTGCAGTGTTTCCCAACCTTTTTTGTGCTATGCCCCACCCAAGCCTTTCTAAAATTCTTATGCCCCCCCCCTCCCCCAACACAAACATTATTTATAATATTCAAAAATTGAAATGTTCACTAAAGAAACTTGAATGATAGGTTTTAGGAAGAAATCACAAGGAAATTATTGAGCAAACACAGTAAGTAAATTTTCAAAACATATAATGGAGAACTACAATATACAAAACACTGATCAGACCAGTTGTGCTGTATGGCTCTGAAACCTGGAGTACAACGAAAGGAGACGAAGCCTTGTTACAAACCTTTGAGAACAAAGTCTTAAGACGCATCTTTGGACCCATTAGGGATACACAAAGTGAAGAGTGGAAAAGAAGAAGCAGCAAAGACATTTATGATCTGTTGAAGTCCCCACTAATCACTGGTATCATGAAGGCTAATAGACTACAATGGCTGGGGCATATAGAAATAATGGAAGATTATAGGGAAACAAAACTTGCTTACACTCAAGAAATAAATGACCGTAGACCCCGAGGTAGACCAAGAAGACTGTCTTAAAGCATAACTCCCAAATGAACTCCAAACGGGAATCAACGGCTTTAATGAAGCTCGTTAAATAAATCAACTGTAAACCAACTCACCTTGATGAACCGACACGAACTAGCCGACGGCAATTAAAAGGCATTTATTAATGCACTGCAGAATTATACACAAGAGACTGTTCTAGAATATAACCTGCCCTTAAGACAGGGACGGGTGGTTATTTAACTATCTACGAACCAGCTCTCAATTCCACCATTGCGTCAGCGATGTCCTTCGTTCAAATCCGTGTAGTAGGTTTTTCTAAACTCGTCTAAGGGTTATTCCTGTCCCGGTCCCATCACTGTATGAATGTGAGACAACAGACGATTTCCTTGCTCACTAAGAAGATTGCACCAAACCAGATCCTATCCTCTCCAACACGGAGCCCATAGAAAACACCGCTGTCCTCATGTCCTCTCTCGAAGCGTCCCCGTTGCCGTCCTCCGACGTTCTCCACATTCTCCTTGGATTCCTCTGTTGACATCCACTTTAGTGTCTGAATGGGAAACTCCGTATATGATTTTCCACCGCCCATTCCGATGACGTCATTATGTCTAAACGCCATGTGGCAAAGACGGTGGAGAGATAATATACATACAGACCTACAAGCACTTGAAATCAACGACTGGCAAGAGAAGGTCAACCAGAGAGACGAATAGAGACGGCTTGTATCTGCAGCAAAGAACCTCAATGGCTGGGAATGCTGAAGAAGAAGAAGATAATGGAGAACTGCAATTCAAGTACACAATAATTTTAATGAAAGATTTTTCTATTTTATTTTAATTATTAGTAATTATTTATTATTTAAATTTAGTGAGATCCTTGCGCTTGATGCTTGCTGCAAAGAGATTTTATGTCAGGTTCCAATTTAGTTAACTTCAGTCTCAAGTCTACAAGTTTTGTTATATCCAGCCGATTTCTTACATGTTCGAATTGCCCCCCTTAACAATCGAATTGCCCCCCTGTGGGGCGTGGGCCCCACGTTGGGAAACACTGGTCTAGTGTGTCCTCTAACCTATATTTTCTTTCTCTACTTATATAAGTGTGGGGTCACTAAAGATTTCAAATGTTTAGATTGTCTGGTATGTCCTTTAACCCCTATTTGCTTCCTTTAGTTATGGTGTTTGTCCATTAAGAATGATGATGGCCATGCATTTCATCCAGTGGAGTTGAAAGTTTGCAGCCGTGAGTTCTAAGATGTCTGGTAATTATTGTTGTGGCTCGAAAAAATGTTTTATGACAATGTCGCAAAGAATGCTTGATATTCCAGAAGGAGAATATCCTGCTTTGGTTGTTTCTTTGTCCAGCCTTTTTTTCACAGCTCTTGCTGTACTGTTTACTTCAAATACGACTACTCACTTGCGTATGTCACGAATTTCGGTCTTTGGCAGCAGTCTCCTAAGTATCGTGATGAATTTCAAAAGCGTTTAGTGAGGTCTTCAGAGTGTCTTTAAAGCGTTCCTCTGGCGTATTGTGAGCGTTTACCACAGTGCAGCTCACAATAAAAAATTAGTTTAGGGAGCCTGTGATAGGTGAAGTTGGATGAAGAATGACTTGGGCGATGAATTGAATTAAAGTGTGGAAGAGTTGCGCAATTCGTCGACCACATTCTCTCGTCTGAGTCCATGAATCCAGTGCCAAGACAAGTCAAGACCACTCTAGATGAATCATCAATGATTTCTTCCGTGCAGTCTGCCGAATCCTGTCTTCACATACTGGGTAGGCATACCCTAGTTCACCGATTTGTTCGACGCGAAATCGCTTACCCTCGTCTGCCTTAGCCAGCCTGTCATAGTTGTTGTCCGGGGGGGGGGGGGAGGTGTGGCCGCTGTCACATGTTGACTTGGAGCCACAGGCGTGAGCTGAATGTCGGGCTTGGACCAGTGGGGGATGGGCCCTAAGAAGGGTGTGACAGCCATCCTTACCAAAGATACTACCAAAGCATACCATCCCAAACTACCCCCCCCCCCCCCACCTCTACTTATATGAGTGTGGGGTGACTATAGATTTCAATGCTTAGATTGTCTAGTGTGTCATCTAACCTCAGTTTTTTTACTCTACTTTTATGAGTGCCGATTATAACATGTGCATTTTTTTTTTCTTACACAATTTCTATGGCCTCAATGCTCACCCAACAATTAATATATCTATGTGCTTAGGAAGAATAGTCCTCACGATAGCCGTTTATCGGGATTATCCCATTACACTTTAAGCTGATTAATATATCTCATAGACTTCTCAGAATTAATAGGCAAGTGTGTGGTATTGGTGTCAGAATCTCCAATAAGGCTTTAGAGAGTTAATAAGAGTTAACACAAGTCTAGTAGGGAGACACCAGACAGGAGAGACACCAGCGCTATAAATAGCTTCACAAGGGGACACATTTGTGTCAACCAAGGGGGCAATGAGAACAAGTGAGCGAGGGCTTCCCCAAGCCATTGGGAAGCTTGGCCTTGCGAGTAACCGTGGAGTACCCGGTTACTCAAGTTCACGAGCCAGCGTGCTTGGGACTCCATGCACGCAAGACCCGCTACTTCACGGAGGGGACAGCGTCCGTGCTTGACCACGCAATGTGTAGCGTGAGAACAGACCCGACTGGAGACGATTAGAGAGTAGACGTGTTCTTGACAAATGCTATAAGTTTCTAGGCAATAGTTAAATATTAGGCTGTAGATTTAGATTGTGATTACTAGCATCATTTCTCACCACTTCATTGCATTCATGTTGTTTAATGTCAATGAAGCATACCGCTCGCAGAGCTTGTAAATTGCCAGCTCTAAATAAATTGCATGCCTTTTGCAAATGACACGAGTTGTTATTTCGTGCGGTGCAAAAGTAGGGGAGTCCTTAAAGACCTGTAGCAAGCAAGTTGCTGACAGGCAGGACCCCAATTGGTGTCAGAAGCCACTGAACCAACGCCAATCAGACAATTGGTGTCAGAAGCCACTGAACCAACGCCAATCAGACAATTGGTGTCAGAAGCCACTGAACCAACGCCAATCAGACAATTGGTGTCAGAAGCCACTGAAACAACGCCAATCAGACAATTGGTGTCAGAAGCCACTGAACCAACGCCAATCAGACAATTGCACGATTCAACATCATTGCTGTGTTAAAATATTGGAAAGTAATGTAATTTTGTGTGCATATATGGCAGAAATAATTTTCTCTTGTGAATTATTACGATCATACCATTTGTGGAGCTTGAACCACAATGAAGCAAAAGTAAATTATAAATTGTGAAATTCTACGAAAATTAATTTGAAAGTGTGTTATTCTACGGAAATTAATGAAAATGTATACAATCATCAGTAAATATTATCAAGCTAACCATCGCGTACATTTCATTTTGTGTGATACAGCCATCAATGTCACCATTCTTTATATTCAGTAAATAGATTAGCTACTGAACTGAAGCCTAGAACGAAGTTATACCAAACTAGTCAGAAAGTGAAGACAAGACGACATCGACTGTCATACGACGAATCATCTTACGTATCATAACAATCATTCAGACGATCATATCATTCATTCATTAACATCATTTATCATTATCTATCACATTTTTTCATTCATCATTCGCATGAAAGATTAATTTGTATTTACAACATATGCGTGTGTCTAATTTTTAATGCTCTACTAAACAGAAGCATCCATTGTGTTATCAAGTCAATCATTTTGTGAGTGTTGAAGACAGCGGTGGAACATCCCAAGAACCGTATTTTCCAAAGAATTAGATGAGTATATTTTCAGAATATTTTGGTATGCTCTAAATTAATCATGCATCTTCTTTTTCAGTAAAGATGTATATTTACTAACACATTATTACAAACTATTGTGTGAATATTACTGTGATATCATTTTGAACTAACATTACGCCACAAAATGGCGTCATTAAGTGATTGTATCCAGGCAGGTAAAGAAATGGGCCACACTGGAGAGAAGTTAGAGAAGTGGGCGGATCAAAAGTATAAAGAAGAAATAGCCCGAATGGAAAAGAAGGCTGCTCTAGAGAGGGATGAAAGAGCATTAGAAAGGCAGCATCAAAAAGAAATGAAAGAAATCGAAGAGGCTACCAAACAGAAACAGTTAGAGTTAGATCATGCCAACAAACAAGTAGAGGAAGCCACCAAACAAAAGCAGATACAAGTAGACTCAGAGACTACATTAAAAATGAAGGAAATGGAGGTAGATTCAAACATACAGATAGCCTCTAGCAAACAAAAGAGCCAAGAAGAACAGAACAAGTTTAGTAAGTATAAAGGCCTTATCAAACCATACAGTGTAGGGGATTCAATTAGCGCATGGACTGAGAACATAGAATTCCAACTAAAGACTCAGAAAATACCTTTGGATGACTGGGCAATGATCTACATGAGAAACCTCAGTGGGGAGCCGTTAAAAGTAATAGAATCCATACCTACAGAGCTAAGGAACAATTATCAGTACATTCACGATAGGATAATGCAACACTTTCTTTTAGACGCCACTGGGTACCAAAATCAGTTCTCCCAAATTAAGCCAAAAGCAACTGAAACCTTCTTAGACTACATCTCTAACGTGCAGAGCACATTTAAAAAGTGGACTAGAGCGGCGAAAGTGGGTAACAACTATGAAAAATTAGAAGATCTTATGGTAATGGACAAGGTGATATCTACCGTTCCTACCCCTTTTGCGAAGTTTCTACAACAGTCGGATATTGAATCCATTCAGCAATTAGAAAAACGGGGGTCAGCATATTGTTCATCTAATCGGGACATATTTAAATCTGCAACACATGATACAGAAATCACTGCTTTTGCAAACAAAGTACCTGATAGATCTTACAATCATAAAGATTACCGTAAGAAGGACAAACCATATCAGAAGCCACCTCGATGTGGATATTGTAGTCTTTTTCATCCTAGCTACTCTATGTGTGATGGAAACCCGGCATATCCGTCACACTTATAGGCAGTGTTAAAGAAGCAAGAAAGCAGAAGAACGTCATTTAAACGTGCTGTTAAATGTTACTTTTGTTCCAGTTATGGTCATTATAGTAATAAATGTATTGGTAGACAACGAATGAAGGCAAATAATGCAGCACTCATCGATACATCATCAGACGATGAGAGTGACATTGATCCGGAACTTGTGAATGTGTTACCAACGAGTGAATGTGAGAGTGTAGCATTAGTAACAGACATATTAGACTTTAAGAAATGTGACGTATGCCACCAGTTTCATGCGGATGGTAAATTGAAATGTGGGCACGTAATACCATGTTCAAATGAAGATGCTAACGCAGCGAGTGCCTCCAGAGGTAAACTTAAGTTCTACGATGCACTGGTCAATGATCAACCATGCCAATGTTTAATTGATAGCGGAAGCACTCTACTGGGTTTAAGGAAAGAACTTGTTAGACCAGAAGATTACACGGGTGAATTTGTCAAATGCCGTACTTTCTCTGGAACCATTGAGAAATACCCACTGGCAAAAGCGCATATCAATACCCCGTTCCTTACCGGCACATTTACTTGCGCAATCCTGCAAGATCCATGCACGGATCTCATTTTAGGATGCCTAGATTCATTGAAACAATGTACAGACGACGACATAAGAGCCTGGAAACATACACACATGGCTAACGCTGTAACAAGGTCAGATACACAAACAAACTATACTGATTTACAAAATGAAATGCTACAGCTATTAACACCAAGTGGTGCAGATACCAACACTACTCGACATAAATTTATCGAGGAACAAAGCACCGACCAAACAATCGCACCTTATTTTAAATTGTTTGTTGAGCGAGCGAAAGTTACTAAAAATGCATCTTGGTACTTTAGAAAGCATAACGGAATTCTCGTGCGTTATTACACAAATAATAACCATGAAATTCAGGAGACGGTGTTACCTGTAACATACTGACAAAATGTGCTAAAGAACGCACATGAGTCACCGTTTGCTGGACATTTGGCCTATGATAAAACGCGAGCCAGAGTTTTGTCACACTTTTACTGGCCTAAATTCTGTTCTGACATAAAATGTTTCTGTCGTTCGTGTACTATTTGTCAACATCTTGTACGAAAGGGAAAGCATGTGACGACCGAAGTTCAACGGTCAGTATTAGCATCTAGACCATATGAGAGTGTAGCGGTCGATATTGCTGGACCCCTAAAGCAGGTGTCGAGCAATGGAAACCAAGACTATGCAAATAAGGGTGCTAAAACTATACACCTTGAACCAAACCAGAAGGTTTTGCTTCTACTACCTGATAAACGTAATTTGTTACTAACATCTTGGCAAGGGCCATTCAACGTTGAACGTAAAATATCAGATGTGGATTATGAAATATCGATAAAAGGAAAATTAAAGATATTTCATATCACGATGCTGAAACCACACTTCTCACGACAAGAACAACAGACAGACGAACAAAATACACCAACACCAAGTAATCGGACGACAGACGTACACAACACAACTTCACTAGGTAGGGCGACACACGACAGCGACAACGCAAACACACTTAGCCAGGTAACAGCACACACAGCTAGTACCACAACAGTATTGAACGAGACAGACGAAGACGAGATGGAATTACCAGTCCCTACTGTAGACACGACTGCGACCATTGACAGCATAAAGATAGAAACTAAACTTACAGACGACCAACGACGACAAATAATAGAACTAGTTACGGAATACAGAGACATTTTCTCCGACATCCCAGGAAAGACAGACAGAATAGAACATTCTATTATTCTGACTGACAACACACCAATTAAGTGTCGACCTTATTCTATCCCTCTAAACTATAGGTCGAACCTCGACAAAGAACTACTATCTCTCGAGTCGAGCGGAATTATTCAAAAATCTCAGTCAGAGTATTCTTTCCCTATTGTCCTTGTCGCCAAAAAGGACTCAACTATTCGACTCTGCGTCGATTATCGCCGTTTAAACAAAATAACCAAAATTGATGCTGAACCAATCCCAGCATGCGAGGATTTGATCTTGGACATGTCTACATCTCGCATATTTAGTAAGCTCGATCTCACGAAAGGTTATTGGCAGGTTGCGATGGAAATAAACCCGATTCCTTTAACAGCTTTCTCCACTCCTTTAGGCCTATATGAGTGGCGCTTTCTTCCTTTTGGCCTTCGTAACGCTCCAGCAACTTTCGTCCGTCTAACTAGGGATCTTCTCCATGGGATGACCAATATTTCTACATATATAGACGACATATGTATTCATATAGAAGACTGGACAACACATCTACTGAAACTACGACAAGTCTTCGACAGGTTGCGAGTATTTGGGCTCACAGTTAAGCCAACCAAAGTAGAGTTGGGCATGGAACAAATTGACTTCCTGGGTCATACCATCTGCAGGGGCCAATTAAGAACAGATGACAGAATCGTCACCAAGATTCTGAATTTGACAATGCCAACGACCAAGAAACAGGTCCGTAGTTTACTTGGTCTGGTAAACTACTATAGTAAATTTATTCCAAATCTGGCGGAAATCGCCAGTGTTTTTTCTAACATCTTAAAAGCTTCGGCTAAATTATCTGTACAAGATGCAGGATTAATTAGCACGTTATCAAAATTGAAATACCTTTTTAGCATTCCACCTATCCTTCCTATGCCTAATCCAAAACTTACCTATTTTTTACGTACAGATGCGAGTGCCATCTCCATATCTGGAATACTAGGACAGTTCTACGAAGGGAAGTTTCACCCAGTAATGTACGTAAGTCGGAAAATTAGCCCTGCTGAATCTAGATACTCAGCATCGGAATTGGAGGGCCTCAGTTTGATCTATTGTGTTAAGAAATTTCATAGATTTTTGGCTGGAGCACAGTTTGTGATCGAAACCGATAATTCTCCGTTGTCTGTGATGCAGTCAGGCGTTCCCCACAATAACAGAGTCTACATGCGGGCTTTGATTCTGCAAAATTACACGTTTACCATCCAGCACTTAAAGGGAAGATTGAACACTGTTGCAGATATTTTGAGTCGACCGTCAACCATTGAAATAACTGATTTGCAGGAAGGGATCGACCACAGATCACCAGAAACAGTGACACTGTAAATGTTAGGTAACTCAGTGCCGTATGTGGTGATTAAGATACACTGTAAGTGCGTTATCATCGCCAAACATGTAAACAGTGTGAAAGTAACAGTGCCGTGAAAAGTGTAACGAAGAGACGCAGAAGTAACATGCGCTGACACACACATAAGCTATATTAACGTTGAAGTGTTAGCTATGAACCTACATAAGGTAGTAGGGAACTATATTTATACACTATCCATGAAGGAGAGCATATAAGACTTTGCCGAAATGAACTATGTTGTAAGAATAGTCTACAAAGAACATTGCTCCATCTTCACACCGGAAAGGAGGACTTCAGTTAGTGTAATTAGATATAGAAATGTAACTGTGATATATACATATATATATTATTATTTTATTAACAGTACACATAACTTCATTTTTCTATGAATAATTGAATTGCAAAATGTTCAAATGCACATATAACTTTATTTATGTCATGTGGTAGTTAGAAATCACCATCATTTAGTGAATAAACCATTTAAGGTAACACCAATAATAGAAATACAATTGTTGGATATTACATTAGTTTATCACCGCATAATCATAATCATTTATAAATTCATTTATCTAAAATATCATTTCTAAACTAACCCAACCATTTAGGAATTAACATCATCTTATTTACAAATAACATTTTAAGGTAGTTAACTCAATTCTCTTAAATGAAAGTAATTAGTAGATTATTTCGATTGGGATATTTTAGGACAGCACACCAAATTATATTAGTTACTATTACAGGATCGGTGACAAACCATCCTCACAACCGTGTATATTTTGTATAGACATGACACGTGCAAACAAAACGCACAGTCATTTGGCATGAATACTGTTATAATTCAGCCAATCATTTATTGTAAATATGTAATGTTCATTTATTTGATGCTATGAAACATATTTTAATGACGAGTGAATGTTTTAGCAAAAGGAGAGTATGAAAGCGAGTGAAAGAGGTATGGAAAGGGGTATAGATGACAGGAGAGAATGTGAAAATTAGTAAACAGGGAAAGAAAGAGAGTGAGAGAGAAAGCTAGTGGCAAATTTTTTCACCGCTAGAAACGTCTTATTTTGACTTGTCTGTGTCATCTGTGTAACCAATGTGTTGTCAAGTTTTTATGTGTGTTACTGCCATACTTTAGTAGATTAGATAGGGAATATACTTTGAGCTTCTTAAAGCGGAGTTGTGGTCATAAATAAGAATAACAAACATTTGTAACCACAATAAACCGATTTACGGCGCTCGAAGAAATACACACATTTAATACACTAACGCATACACAGGTTTGCAAGTTAAGTACACTGTAGTTTATTAGAAAACACGCAAACAAACAGGAAAACAAACACATAAAAGTTGCACACACTATTTGTTTCAAAGAACAACAACTTAAATTCAGGGGACACAATAACTTCTTAAAAACTTTAATGTAACATTGAAAATAGCTTTTCACAAGCGGAAGTGAGAAGGTGAAGAGTGGAAATGTATGTATATGAGTTGGAGGGGATATTAATGGGAATATGAACATTTTATGCTCATGTGTTGCACTCATAACAGAGTCAACTTGTATTTGGGTTGTCATTTTGGGCAATATGAGGACAGGTCGAGGCAGAAGTCAACGGGTGAAAGTCAAAAGACATAGGATCTAAGGACGGAAGCCAGGACATAAGTCATAAGACAACGGATCCGGTTCAAAACAATTCCCAAAGATATCTATAGAACCAACTATACTGATACATGGGCTACTCAATTAGCCGAGTGAAAAGATAGAACAGTGTGAGTAAAGGAAGAAGAGAGTTGTTCTATCCCCAAACGAGAGATTTACAACTTATTGGATATCTGACAAAATTGGACATCCAATTTTTCTTTGTGACCATACTTGTTACAAACATGAGTTAAAGGGGAGTAACACTTCACAGAGAGGAGGGGAGCCTGTCAGAATCTCCAATAAGGCTTTAGAGAGTTAATAAGAGTTAACACAAGTCTAGTAGGGAGACACCAGACAGGAGAGACACCAGCGCTATAAATAGCTTCACAAGGGGACACATTTGTGTCAACCAAGGGGGCAATGAAAACAAGTGAGCGAGGGCTTCCCCAAGCCATTGGGAAGCTTGGCCTTGCGAGTAACCGTGGAGTACCCGGTTACTCAAGTTCACGAGCCAGCGTGCTTGGGACTCCATGCACGCAAGACCCGCTAATGCACGGAGGCGACAGCGTCCGTGCTTGACCACGCAATGTGTAGCGTGAGAACAGACCCGACTGGAGACGATTAGAGAGTAGACGTGTTCTTGACAAATGCTATAGGTTTCTAGGCAATAGTTAAATATTAGGCTGTAGATTTAGATTGTGATTACTAGCATAATTTCTCACCACTTCATTGCATTCATGTTGTTTAATGTCAATGAAGCATACCGCTCGCAGAGCTTGTAAATTGCCAGCTCTAAATAAATTGCATTCCTTTTGCAAATGACACGAGCTGTTATTTCGTGCGGTGCAAAAGTAGGGGAGTCCTGAAAGACCTGTAGCAAGCAAGTTGCTGACAATTGGTAGGTGTTTAGCTTGGACTCTGCAGCACAGATAACTCATGCTATTAACTGAACATATTGTTAAAGTTAGCGGGTTATCTAAAGCTGATGGGTGAGGAAGTCAAGGAAAAATTGCAACATTACTATCTCCCGGAATTAAACTGGGAGGTATCGTTATTTATTTACACAACCCATATTCACACAACATCGGGAAAACTAGATATCAAACCCTGTAGTAAAGACTATGTAATTAAATGACCAGGAATTTCATGCCCATCTCAAGGTTGAATTAATGATGATGATGATACCACGAATAACAAGCTCAGTGGGCTTTAGTAATCTCATTTTTAACCTTTGAACATATCCGTCTGTTCAGTGTCTGTTAAAATCGGAATGCAATAGTAATTAACACCGGCTACGCTCATTCTCAAGGACTTTGACTAACACAACAACATAAGATATCGTCATTACAAAGGATCACTGCACACCCAAATGCAACATCAATGTGAATGGAGCCTGTCAGCATCTGGCGGTATTTGAAAGTGAAGGGTTCAAGACAGGTAAATAGTACGAGCATAGATGAAACATAAATTCAGGCGTCAATAACATATGATTTATTATTCTCGAATATAATTACATAATACTGTCTCATCACTCGCTAACAGCGTTCATTCTCGCACTAGTCAATATACAGCAATAATGTAGCAATGCAATATTACGAGACCATTTACTACACTCGCGTCTCACAGCCCCACACACAAACACAAGTCACACGGCTCAGCTATTCAATAGCTCTGAAGTACTAAGTAGAGTCTATCCTGTCACACTCTCAGACGCGCATCCTCTCTCAGTCAAGTCCAAAACCAGTCTGGCTTCCCTTCGACTGCCCAGTGGTCACGAGGTACTTGCCCCTCGTGCAACCCGTGGGAAGTGAGATGTCTCGCATACGCCGGGTTGATACCAGGCGTACTGCGTCGTTCACTTCATAATGACCTGTCCTTCACGGGTACAGTCCGGTCTTTCAGCATCTAGATTCTTCTCATTCCCCCTTACTCACCCCATGTCCCTATCTCTAACATCTGTCCTTTCTTATGTCCCCTATAGGACCTTGACATACTTCTCCTCCTCCACTCCTGTGTGGCGTATTCTTTTAATTAGTTTTTACTAATTATGGCAAGGCCTAAGGGAGTAATATAAGGTCCCAGGGCAGTAATATAGTAAATGTGAACTCTATGATGTCTATTGAGCACCAGCAACTAATGCTATATACTGTAACCTTTTGGGTGGTTGTCAAAGAGTCTATACTCTCGTCAATCTTAAATAAGGAGCTATCCAGACCGAAGTAACAAACGTCTCATATTGCGGACTTTCATTCACAATTGCGTCCTTCTCAGACATCCAAAATGATGCCATGTTTAATGGCTCTTTTAACAGAGGCTCATCAAGGAAATATCCTTGGTCCCATTAAGAATGCTTGCAACTCATTGTCCCCAATTTGTGTATGTATAACATTTTTTTACTCCCGTATGTTGGCAGTGAATGTACTAGACATCTTTTGTTTCCATACCGAATTACTTAAGTCCCTTGTTCACCTGTAAGTGTTGACTAATCTCCCGTGATTGTACTACTAAAATGCCTGCCCTTTATCTGATTTTGTTGAGTGGTTAAGTGTTATATTTATATTGGTGTGTTTAGTATTTGTGCTAACTGTGTGTGTTCTAATGTGTGATGTTTTTACGTTATCTAAGTGTCAAAAGCTAGAATTTCCAACGTCATGATCCACGTATATGTGTAATTCATGAGTTAGACTTTCGAGCTATGATTCTTAGATTTAATATTTATTTGGTCTAACTGCTATGTTATAAGACACTTATAAAAATCTCACAAATAACATGTGTTACACAAGACGCATACAATATACAAGTAGAAAAGTTGGGCGTACAATTTGTACGCTGTGAAGAACATCCATTGTCTTTAATTCATGCACTCTGTCTATCACACGTCTTTTATTCCCACAAAGTTTCTCTTAATTATCTTGTTAAAATAACACCTGAAGTTTAGGAATAATTATTGCCAATGTAAAAAAATGTTGGCAGCAAATTCGATTTATAGAAATGACTTTAACCGCGCGATTAATAGTAGAAAAGGAAATTTAGGCAATTAAACTTAGGCTTAGTAAAGCCAAACTTTACATTATTTCATATATGATATTTACATATCACATTTTAATTGACATGTTACATTACCAACTACAATTAATTAACATTTAAATTAACTAATTAACTTGGTGAGCCTCCTGATGATGTCGTTGATGCAGAATGTTAGTGGTAGATGTCAAAAGTCCGTCGCGTGTAGTGGTTAGAAATGTTCTGTCCAAATTTCTGATAAATTGCACGGAGAATGTACTCATGTAGGAAATTTGTTACTGGGTTGTGACGAACTTCGAATGTCGCTGTTTCATAGATGCAATAAAATGTCACAATTTGTATGTTCGGGCATCATAATGGCACTTCATTCATCTGGTGGGTCATGCATTCTTGTCAAAAGATCAGGTAAAATATTTTTTGATCCTTTAATATGCTGGATGTCAAAACTAAAATCTTGCAATATTAAAGCCCACATTGCGATTCTGTTGTTTTTCAGTGTGCCCTGTTTGATTACCAACAATGGTGAGTTATCAGTTTGGATGAGAAAGTGGGTGCCCCTGAGGTATTTTTCAAGTTTCAGGACACAATAGACTACACTCAGTCCCTCCAATTCTGCAATGCTGTATCTCTTCTCCGCGGGTCTGAGCTTGCGGCTGACGTAGAGAATTGGATGTTCAATATTGTAGTGCTTCTGCATCAAAATTCCCGAAATGGCAGTAGTGCTGGCATCTGTTTTCAATATAAACTGAGTGTTAATATCTGGGAGACGAAGAATGGGTGGATTGGAAAAAATCAATTTCAATTTCTTAATTGCGTCTTCTAAATAGACACTCTTACAAATGCAATTAATACAAAATTTTCTGATTAAATATGGAATAACAGTTATGGAAATTGTCACAGTGGATATGAATTTACCATAGAAATACATTAAGTTAGAAATACATCTCTTTCTATAATATAATATGTAGCTTGGAAATTCGACCAAGCAGATAGCAATAATTTTGAATATATGATAGGCCAGTCTTGATTGAATTTCTTTGCCAAAATTGTACAAATGTATATGTGGGATTTTACACATTACAAATAAATTAACAATTTTGCGCCAATAATAATGAATAGACATTGTGGTGGTATTTGTAATTTCAATATGAAATAATATTGACTGATTCATCAGTAAGATTGTGATTATCACAGATAGTTCATTTGTCCACAAGATTGTGGTTAAAGATAAATTCTGATGTATAAGCAGTGTTGTTGTAAGTTTTGTCAATAATAGCAGTAATGTCAGTAGTCTAACTAAGTCACATCTAACCTTTGGTGAATTTGGGTGTTTAGCTCTGTCGGTTGCGTTGTATGTTTTAGAGAAAGTGTTGCTGTCTCTGTCAGTAGCACTGGTGGGTAGTAACTCTGTCTTACCTTTGTTAATTGTTTCCCCTGCTGTCGTTGTTTCTGTTTTTGCGATAACCGGTTTGTTTGTATGTGGTAGTTGGCAATTTAGTTTTCGTCTTAAGTTAAACGTTTGCGTTGTTTTATTTGCATGCTGTTTGTATGCATGGTTGTTGTCTTGTGATGTTACTTTGGAAATAGTGACAACTTCTGTAGGTTTGTCAGTAATGTTGGTGACTGTTTGATTTGTCACTTTGACCTCATAAATTTGGGCAGAACAAGTATAATGCACACTATTTGTATCTTGTATAGTTTCGTCACTGGTAGTCTCCCTTGGAGTTTTTACATGTTTGTCCTGTCTTTGGTACTTATAATTTTGTTCACTTGCAGTAGGTTTCTTTACTGCCTTATTGTTGCAATACTTTTGTTCCCAGATTTTAATGTCTTTGTTGGAACATTTTTTGACATCGGGAAGATACCCAATAATAAGATCTGCACACGGGTTATCCAATACCGCGCAGATTACACGACCTGATAAGAATGGTGTGTCAATTTGTATCAGTGCCAGAGGATATTTTTCAATATTCCCTGCAAATGTGCGACATGTTACAAAGTCTCCTGTGTAGTCACAGTCTTGTATTAATGTTTTTCTGACCCCATTTAAGATCGCTCCGCTATCGCGAACGATTTTACATGGCTGTTTGTTTATAAAGCCTTTGTGGAAGTCTAATTTGCCTTTTGATGTTAATGCAGCGTTGGCACTTTCATTTGTGATTGGGATGGTATGACCACACTCCAAAATATTGTCTGAATGGAATTTCTTACAGGTGTTACACTTATCATAGTTAAATATATCAATAACTTCTAAATCATTCACATTCTCATGTTGACTTTCATTCTCTCTCTCATTCTCATCATTCTCATCTTCATCTGATGATGTGTCAATCAAAATAGCATTTGCTTCCTTTAGCATGCGACGACCTTCACAATTAGAGGAATAATGGCCAAAAGCCCGGCAAAAGAAGCATTTAACAGCTCTTTTGTACTCTGAACGCTTTGTCTTTTGCTTGTTTATCATCATTTCTAGGTGATGTTTATAATTAGGGTTCTTATCACACATCGAGTAATCATCGTGTCCTAATCTACAATATTTACATGTTGTGTATCTCATTTTAGGTTTACTCCTATTCTGAAATGGTTTTGGTTTTGTTACATTTATAGCAGCTGCTGAATCATTTGGACTATCATTTAAAATACAAATATCTCTGTTTGCTGAAAAAAAATGCGTACTTTTCTGCTCAATGTCATGAATAGTCTGACAATCACTCTGTTGCAAAAATTTTGAGAAAGCTGTTGGTAATGATGTTATGATTTTGTTTATAATCATTAAGTCTTTTAACTTGTCGAAACATTTCTTTACTTTTGTTGAGTTAATCCACTTAGTGAATACATCCTGTGTTGTTGAGACGTAGTCTATGAATGTTTGGATTCCTTTTGGGCTTAATTTAGCAAACTGCATCTGATATCCAGCAGTGTCTAATGAAAAATGTTGCATTATTCTTTGTTTGATATAATCATAATTTATTCTTAATTCCTTAGGAATGGTTTCTATTACTTTTAATGGCTCTAAAGCTAAATTTCGCATGTATATATAGGCCCAATTCTCCTTTGCAATGTCATGGTATTGCATTAAACATTCAAAATTTTCTGTCCATGCGCCGATGGAGTCTCCAGAACAAAAGGGCTTTACTATTCCTTTGAACTTATTAAATTTCTGTTCTTCTTCCTTGCTTTTTAATTTATTCATTGAAATCTCTACGTTCGAGTCAATTTCTAATTGCTTTACTATCATTTGTGTTTCTGACTCAATTTTCTTAGCCTCTAATTCCGATTCTTTTTTGTCTTATGGCTGCTTCTATTTCTAACTTTTTGTTAGCTGCTTCTATTTCTAATTGTTTGTTGGTTGCTTCTAATTCTAGTTTCTTTTGTTCACGTTCTAAAGCTCTATCTTGTCGTTCTCGTTCTTTCTCTTCTCTTAGCACGTTATCTGCATGTGTCTTTTGACTCCATTCTGCTAATTTATCTCCTGTGTAACCTAGCTTTTCTCCTAACTCGATACACTTTTCTAAAGTCGACATTTTAGAATGTGAAAAAATATTTATGTTTACAAAAAGATTATGTCCCTTGGGAATTAATTATGAAATATATTGGTAGGTTATTTACCTTTTAATAAGATTGAAACATGGTACAATAAATTTACATATGTGAAAACAAATGAGTGCCTTTTTAGAATTGCAATCAAAGAAATAAAGTTTAACTCATCTGATTTTAACGGGTGTTGTTCCAGCACTACTTGTAACTTCTGCTGTAGTTGCTTTCGTGGTTCTCTGCAACTGGTTTACAGGTACTTTAAATTAATACATCAACCTGTTGTAGGACATAAAACCATTAATATCGTCGTATAGTCATGTCCATGTCACGTCATGTATGAGAGAGAACATATAGCAATTAGTTTTAGAATAGCTTCAGAGTGGATTCAGAATAAACACATATGTATATAATTAGATTGTCGTTGTCGTGTGTGTGGTTTACAATTTTACTCGGTTAGTTCAAGAGTACAGTTTTGTATCTGTCTTGGGACTATCGAAAACAGGACGTTTACCTCCATAGTTAACCTGTCAGTGTCTAGCGGTATTTGAAAGTGAAGGGTTCAAAGACAGGTAAATAGTACGAGCATAATGAAACATAAATTCAGGCGCAATATACATATGATTTATTATTCTCGAATATAATTACACTAATACTGTCTCATCACTCGCTAACAGCGTTCATTCTCGCACTAGTCAATATACAGCAATAATGTGGCAATGCAATATTACGATACCAATTACTACACTCGCGTATCACAGCCCCACACACAAACACAAGTCACACGGCTCAGTTATTCAATAGCTCTGAAGTACTAAGTAGAGTCTATCCTGTCACACTCTCAGTCATGCATCCTCTCTCAGTCAGGTCCAAAGCCCGTCTGGCTTCCCTTCGACTGCCCAGTGGTCACGAGGTACTTGCCCCTCGTGCAACCCGTGGGAAGTCAGATGTCTCGCATACGCCGGGTTGAGACCAGGCGTACTGCGTCGTTCACTTCATAATGACCTGTCCTTCACGGGTACAGTCCGGTATTTCAGCATCTAGATTCTTCTCATTCCTCCTTACTCACCCCATGTCCCTATCTCTAACATCTGTCCTTTCTTATGTCCCCTATAGGACCTTGACAGAGCCAATCTGAAGCTAGTAAATGTATGTAAGTATTTGGGGACTTTAATAACATCAGACAGAAGATGTGTAAAGGAAATTAAATGTAATATGTTTGAAGGAAATCAAATTTAATATGTATATAGGATATTAAATGTAGTAAGTTATAATGCAACACCATAAATTACCAGCACTGGCGCTATATCATAGAAGTTATGATACGAGAGCAACAGTACGCCCAAGAAGAAAATGGACTGACGACAACACAGACATTGTACAATCACATAGAGAAACACTTTCCAGCTCCACCATCGGGCGCTGGAACGTCAACTATTTATCTCCATGACACTTGACGGTAAAGGTGGACGATGCTGATGCTGATATGAATGTACACATGTACTACTGTTTAGGAATTCGCACATACTTAGTATTCAAGCCAATGTTGTGTCAAATTGCGTCGTCAATGCTTGGGTTTTTGTTTTACTTCTTTAGGGCAATATGTATTATATAACTCAGAAAACCAAAGTCAAAGTCTCTGATACCTCTGCTACCTGCATGTTCAGAATTCATATTATAAACTCAGTTTAGTTGCATATCCTTTACTTGACGTCATAGTCAACTCCATCATTTATTTTACTGATTGTGATTTATTGGCAAATTTACGTTCAGTAGTTTAGCATTGCTGGTCTCCCTGGCCTAGAGGTTAAACGACTTTCTCCGTAATCCCGTTTATCCACGTAGGGTAACGCAGCACGCGAGAATTGGTAGCGGTTCTCTCCGCGTTTGGTGACTTAGAGATAAGTGAACCGGCCGCTCAGAAAGCAATGGCAAACTATTGAGTGTAATGTTGCCAAGGAATCAACAACAGTGGTAAAATGTTAGTGTTGACAGCGATGTCCTGTAAAGGATATACGGAACCCCCCCAACCCCCCCCCCCAAACAAAAAAGTTTAGCTCTTGAACGGCATGCAATCTCACCAATGTATGAAAATAACGCAAGGCTGCTTCCAAATCGTCCGCATCTGTGGGGTATGAGGGATTACGAGTTGCGAGTGTAACCACTTTGCCACAGGCCCACGTAGAAAGTTTTAAAGTAATACTACCTCCCATGAAGTGTGATAACTTGCCATTGTTATTTTTCAGAGGGCTTCACCAGATAACAGATAACCATGACATTCAGCCAATATCTAGCCAGTGGCTTACAGAAGTGTGTCGGGAACATGTGGAATGGCATTGATACCAGCGATTATGACTTCACTGTTGTTGTGGAGGACACATCATTCAAGTGTCATCGCTTCATTCTCAGCGCATGCTCGGGCTTCTTCCGGGGACTCTTTAATTCAAACATGAAGGAACAGTTAGAAAGTCGCACCGTACTTGTTGCAATTACTGCAAGTACATTTGATACTATAATCAACGTTTTGTACACAGGTACAACAGGACTCAGTGATGAGAATGTTTTAGATGTGTGGTCTGCCACAGAAATGCTGCAGATTGACTACTTAAAAGAAGAGTGTCAGAAATTTGCGATAGAAAACATATCTCTTGACAACTGTTGCGGTATCCTTGACCATGCAACTTTGTTTGCTGCACAAAATGTGATAGATCATTCACTGGATTTTATTATCAGACATTTTAAAAATGTAAGGGAGCAAGACAATTTTCTTCAATTATCCTTTGACTATTTCTACAAAGTAATAGCACATGATTCTCTAGCAACAGATTGTGAGGAGCTGGTAGTGGATGCAGTCTTGGACTGGGTGAAATACACCCCACGATCTGCACAAAGTACATTGCTGCATTCTGGTAATAGTTACACTAAGTGTTGTTTGTTGAACAGAAGTGTTTACATGCGATATAATGTATGTGTGCATAATGTATGTATGTGTGTATGTGCATAGATCTATGTGTTTGAATAATTGGTTGTGTGTATAGATATATAATTTATGTGTGTATATTGTATGTATGTGTGTGTGTATAGACCTAAGTGTGTGTGTGTGTGTGTGGTGTGTGTATGTATGTATGTATGTATGTATGTATGTATGTATGTATGTATGTATGTATGTATGTATGTATGTATGTATGTATGTATGTATGTATGTATGTATGTATGTATGTATGTATGTATGTATGTATGTATGTATGTATGTATGTATGTATGTGTGTATGTATGTATGAATGTGTGTGTGTGTGTGTGCGCGCGATCGTGCAAGTGTGCGTGCGTGCGTGCGTGTATGTGTCTAGACATACGGAATGATATGATAATCAATACTACAAGGCAGACAACTTAAAGATATTATAACCAGTGCCACACAGAAGACAAATGTTTAGATATGCTTACCAATGCCACAAGGCAGGTAGAAGGAAATATGCAATAACTAATACTACAAGGTAAGGGAGACAGATGGAAACATATTATATCCAATGCCACAAAGCAGACGTGCTGAAAGATATGATAACCAATGCCATAAACTAAGGCAGACAGACGAAAAGATATGATACCCAGTACCACAAGACACACACATAGAAAAACATGATTACAAATTCCACAGGGTAAGGGAGAGATGGAAAGTTTTGATAACAAATGCCATAAGGTAGACAGGCGGGAAGAAATGACAACGATACTACAAAGCATACAGGTGGACAGATATGATAATAAATGCCACAAGGTAAGGCAGACAGATGAAAAGATATGATAACTAATGCCACAAATTAAGGCAGACATATGGAAAGATATGGCAAACAGTGACACAAACCAGAGAGGCGTAAAGATTTAACCACCAATGCCACATGGCATGCAGACGGAAAGATATGGTAACCAATGAAACAAAGCTGACAAATGGAGAGTTATTATAACCATTGTCACAAGGCATCAGACAGCAATATGTGACAACGATATCATAAGGCAGATACAAGGACATATATAATATACAATGGTTCAAAATAAGGAAGACATTGGAAAATTATGATTACCAATGCCACAAGGCAGACAGATAGAAAGATATGATAACCAATGCCACAAGGTAAGGTGCACAGTTGAAAAGTTATGATAACCAATGCCACAAGGTAAGGTGCACAGTTGAAAAGTTATGATAACCAATGCCACAAGGTAAGGTGCACAGTTGAAAAGTTATGATAACCAATGCCACAAGGTAAGGTGCACAGTTGAAAAGTTATGATAACCAATGCCACAAGGTAAGGTGCACAGTTGAAAAGTTATGATAACCAATGCCTCAAGGTAAGAGAGACAGATGAAATTATATGACAATAAAAGCCACAAGGCAAACAGACAGTAAGATATGAAAACGATACAACAAGGCAGACAGGCGGAAAGATATGATAACCAATTCCACATGGCAGACAGACGGAAAGATATCATAACCAATGCTACTAGGCAGCTAAATGGAAAGATATCATAACCAATGCTACTAGGCAGCAAGATGGAAAGATATCATAACCAATGCTACTAGGCAGCAAGATGGAAAGATATCATAACCAATGCTACTAGGCAGCAAGATGGAAAGATATCATAACCAATGCTACTAGGCAGCAAGATGGAAAGATATCATAACCAATGCTACTAGGCAGCAAGATGGAAAGATATCATAACTAATGCTACTAGGCAGCTAGATGGAAAGATATCATAACCAATGCTACTAGGCAGCAAGATGGAAAGATATCATAACCAATGCGACAAGGCAGACATACTGAAAGATAAGATAACCAATGCTACAAGGTAAACAGAAGAAATGATATGATAACCAATGCCACAAGGCAGACAAACGGAAAGACATGATAACCAATACCACAAGGTAAGATAGACAGATGGAAGTATATAACAACCAAAGCCACAAGGCAGACAGACATGAAGATATGAAAACGATACCACAAAGCAGACAGGCGGTAATGTATGATAACCAATGCTACAATGTAAGAAGGACATACAGAAAGATTTGATAAGCAATGCTACATGGCAGACAGAAGAAAAGATATGACAACCAATGCCACACCGCAGACATAAGGAAAGAAATGATAACCAATGCCACAAGGCAGACAGAAGGAAAGATATGATAAAAAATACCACAAGGCAAACAGTCGGAAATATAGGATAACCAATGCCACAGGGCAGACATATGGAAAGATATGATAACAAGTGCTACACAGCAAATAGATTGAAAGATATGATAACCAACGCCACAAGGTAGACAGACGGAAAGATATAATAACCAGTGTCATAAGGCAGACAGACGGAAAGATATGATAACAAATGCCACAAGGCAGACAGACGGAAAGATATGATAACCAATGCCACAAGGCAGACAGACGGAAAGATATGATAACCAATGCCACAAGGCAGACAGATGGAAATATATGATTTAAAAAATACCACAAGGCAGACAGATGGAAAGATTTGATAACCAATACATCAGGGATACAGAAGCAATGATATGACAACAAATGCCACAAGGCAGACAGACGGAAAGACATGTAGCCAATGCCACAATGCAGACAGACAGAAAGATACGGTAACCGATGTCATGTGGCAGACATTCGCAAAGATATGTTAACCACTGCTACAAGGCAGACAGGTGTGAAGACATGATAACCAATGCCATAATCTATAAGAAGAAGAAGATGCATAAGTGAGTGAAAGTTTGTGTGTGTATGTATGCATGTGTGTGTGTGTGTGTGTGTGTGTGTGTGTGTGTGTGTGTGTGTGTGTGTGTGTGTGTGCATGCGTGCGTGTGCGCAACCATGCATGTAGTAAAGGACTCTTTAACAGGTCTTAATGGGCAATGGGTATCTTATTGCAGCTGTAGATTTTATTAGAAGGCATCAAGTCATATGGTTTGACCATGTAACTAGGATACCAACTATCAGTGTACCACAACAAGCAATGATGTACAGACCAAATGGAAGCAGAAGAAGAGGCCGACCACGTAAATAGTGGACACAGTGAATAGCAGAGTCACTGGGAATCTCGATACATGAAGCCCACAAATGGGCACTCTCCCGCTGTTTATACTTCACCCCGACCCCGCAAGGTACAAGAGGAACAAGATGAATGAGATAAGAAAAGATGAAATGAGATGAGAATACACAATGCACATTGACTTGAGCACAATGGATTTTATTGATGAATCAGAACTATGAGTTTGATTAAGAAATAAAGAAAAGTCGATGCATTGTCTGATCTAGAAATACTATTTAAGATGTCATTGATATCAATCAATCAATCATGTGCAATGGCGGAAAGCGTGGCGGTCATGACTCGCCATTTCACAATTGATGGCACGTGTCGATAGATAACAAAGTCCAACTTGACGATGTATTCAAGTTTATTTGACATCAGTTTATAAAAATGCCGTACAGATGAAAATCATACGACTTGTTCTTCTAGGCGGCTAATGGAAGACTGTTTACGTCAACGCGTGAGCAACCCTAGATACCTAAACTACTGGTGCTCACGCGTTCACAAACCTATTTCCCCATTTTGCACAGCATCCATTAACTCACTAAATCCCCAACAGAGATGGTGCTCTGTTACATTCCTCCCTATCCTCAACAAGACTTTTTCTTTAAAAAAAGTCTTAATCCCTAACCTACTCACCTAATGTATTTCTCTCAACCCGCTTACTCATCCTAAACTAACCCTTTCTTACCCAGTGAGCTTTAGTTATTACTCTTTCTATTCCTAAGAGTCTACTTGTCTACTTATATCTTATAGCAAACCGCTATGTTTCTTCACAGACCTTTGTGAAGTCATACTTCTTCTTCGTTTATGTATACAAAATTTCATTTTTCTAAAACAATTTATAAGGAATCTATCTAGATATTTCATTTCATATATACATATGTTCATCAAAACCGTTGGTATATAAACACAATTGGAAATTTGTCGTGCGTTATGCAACCTCTCATATCCTCTCAACATCAACAAAACAACACAGGATAGACAGAAAAGATGGGGTGCGCACCCAGATATAAAGATATAAAGAAGTAGTCAGAAAGCAATCACATTTACCTCCCTTGCAATCACAAAAACTTTATAAATAAAGTTTTAAAAACGCATCTTATAATCCATGAATATATACTTCTGTTTGTTATAAATTAAGTCGATCCAAAATTTCTTCCTTATATACTCAATATTAATATTTGTGCTGCCACCCACAACCATTAATGACTATATTTCCCATGGCTCATGTTCAATCATGATTAAACCATAAAAATAATATTGACAATGTTCATTTCTTATGAACATACTTTAAACCAATTAACGCTGCTTATCACAGCTCCTATATTAACCCCCTCACATCCCATTATAACCATCCTTGTTCATGGGCGTATCTAACTTTGTACTAAACCATATGTGCTGCTATCTACAGCCCCATTAATGTCCACTCTCAATTAACTAGCTCCTTATATTCCCATTGATGCTGACTAACGCAGCCTCTTTTTATACCACCTATAGACGTTAGTCACGTTAACTTCTTCTTCCTTAATATAACATGGCATCTAATCCATATATTTTCAATTAATGCTGACTTAATGCAGCTCCTATTTCAACCCCCCAGAACCATATATTTCTATCAACTTTTATTTGTGTAGGATCCATTATAAAACCCCGTCATCCAAAGCATGGCATGTGTTTCTAAACTACATAGCCACCATGTAATTAACCCTCCCCCTATTCCAAACATTAACGCTGACTGGCGCAGCAGCCTTCTTACTAGCACAAGGCCAAAGTTTATGGTACTCATGTTTACTAAAACTTATTACTCACAAGGAGAATGTGTCTCTCTTCTAGTCCTCAGTCGTTTGTTAACTATTTTCTGAACGAAGGGTTCTCCATAAGGCCCCGTCTTATTGCTCTTACTAATTCTATTCTATACTCAGAACAAACTAATAACAATTTTCTTTTCAACCAAGTCTTAACAATCATCAAATTAATATGGTGAACTCAATTAAGTCAAAATAACTGAAAGCACAAGTTACAAAAGTTATTAAACCAAGCGTAAGTCCAAACAGAACTCTTTCCCCCCAAATATTGTCACATATATGGTTTTATCCCCAACATAATGTACATAGTCAAATTATCATCAATTTAAATCAATATAAACATTAACGGTCTCTTTTACGGACCGCTAAATTACCCTAAATAAAGAAAACACAACAAGTCTTATTCTAAAATCAAATAATAACCATTTCACAGAACCAATTCAATCAAAAATAATACACTACAGTATAAATGATGCAATGCATTATACTCTACGAAAACCTAACTTAACACATCTGTAATCTACAGCTACTATATATAAGAAGACTGTTTTGTCTTCCAACACAGGTCACGCATTTTAAATCCTCCTTAAAAAAATTCTCCTGCAATCTGCAGACTATCCTATCAATTTATTTATCATATCTCCATTTTTTCAATAATGTTAGATTTCTCTCGATAATTGCCATTTCCACATCAATGTCCTTATTACCCCGAGGAGAACTCAACATATCCTCTTTTATACTACCATTTTCGTTTTCATCAGTTTCTGATTTTTCATCCATATATTGTTCTTCTGTACTTACATTCTCGGCGGCCTCTAATTTTTTTCTTTCTATATCTAACCTGATTTTTCTATCTTGGCTTCTTAATGACCTTTCCAACAGTGGCATTTCTTCATCACTTGATGAATTTTCTCTAATTCGCTTTTGTCTTTTAACTTCTCTATCTCTCTGTCTCTCTATCCTCCTCTTTACTGCTTGCCTGGTATTTTTAAATGGGGCAGTTATCTCCTCCTCCATAGAATCAACACTATTATAATCATCGTACGTATTCTTTTCTTCCTGCATAAAAGTTTTAGGTATTGTTTCCTCTTGATCGTAAGTATCTTCGTAAACTGGTGTTGTTAATACTTGATTTTGTACCGGATCTTTACCAAAATCTGAGGGTATTGTATATTTAACTCTTCTGACGAATTGTCCATCTGAGTATAAGCCGTCTGAATAATAATAATAATAATAATAATTATTATTATTATTATTATCGCTTCTCTTATCTTCATCTCGTCTTAAATGCTCCACATGTGAACGCGCTTCATGTCCTGTTATTTGATTCTTGATAGTATATGATACTGGACCCAATTTTTCTAAAATGTAATATCCTGGAATCCAATGAGAATCAAATTTAGAGTTTCTTCTATGCTTCTTATAGTAAACTCTGTCGCCTACCTTAAATTCTTGTAGTTGAGTATTTTTATCTGCGTACTTTTTCTGTCTTTCTCTAGCTTTAATTATATTACTTCTTAACCTTACATGTGCCTTGTGCATTTCCTGTAAAATCATTTCTTGGAAATTCACCCCCATATATTTCCGTTTAGGTTTTAACAGATTGTCAATTGGGAGTATTGGTTCTCTTCCGTATAGCAGGTAAAACGGTGAAAATCCTGTTCCTTCGTTTTGGTGCGTTCGTATTGCCCCCAGTGCTGGTCCCAGATAAAGGTCCCAGTCCCTATCGTGTTCCTCTACATTTTTTGCTAATATATTGTATAACGTCCTATGTTGTCTCTCGTTTTTCGCATTCGAAGAAGGTCTATAATAAGAAGTTTTTATGTGGGCAATATTTAAATCTTGTAGTAATTTCTCAAACTTTTTGTTTACGAATTCTCTTCCATTATCTGTGAGTACTGTCTGTGGGCAACTAAACCTTGGTATATATTCTTGTAGGAAAATATTAATAACAGAATCAGCGCTCTTATCTAGAATTGGACACACTTCTGGTCAGAGACTATAGCAATTCACAATATGAAGTAGATATACATTCCCCGATAACGTTTTTGGATGAGGACCTGAAATATCTAAGCTCACCTTCTGCATTGGGAACTGAGGAATATCCGTATCTTGTAAGGGACATTTAATTGTTTTCATATTTCTTAACCTACATTTCTCACATTCGTCAACATACTTATAAATACTCTTAAACATGTTTGGCCAATAATACTTTTTCTTCAGAGCTTTGCACAATTTATCACGGCCAAGATGTCCATTTTCATCATGATATGCTCTTAAAACCTTGTTTTCTAACTGTTTCGGAATGTATTTCCTCAATTCTGCCTCTTCAGTTTTTTCATTCATATAGTATAACTGTCCATCTTGCTGCAATTCAATAAAAATTTTGTAAAAGTGTTTTCGGCTGTTCCTTTCAACTTTTGTTTGATTTCTATTACTTTCGGATCTAGTTCTTGTTCTTCCTTCATATCAAAATGTGGTAATTGTGGACCCTCCACTATTTGTTCAAGATCTTGTTCTGTCTGTGAGCTTTCAAAATTTTCTCTATTCAACATGGCCGAATCCAATATATTTACCTGCCAGTTTCGGTCGTCTATCTCTGGCTCTCCCTCATTCTCATTATCTTCAGATATCTCAGAGTATGGAATTCTGGACAATAAATCTGCACAGGTATTTTCTTTACCGGAAATATATTCGACTTTTGCGTTGTATCCTTGTAAGTTCAGCGCCCATGTCTGTATTTTTCTGTTTTGTACTGGGGCTTCTAGTAAAGATTTTAATGGCATGTGATCAGTTTTAATGATGAAATTTGCGTTATGTAAATAATAATCAAGTTTTTGAAGGGCATAGTGGATAGCATATGCCTCCTTCTCAACTGTCGACCACTTCTTCTGAGATTTGCTAAGTTTGTGTGACAAAAAGTAGATTGGTCTCTCATTTCTAACCCCTGGTATTCCTGAATTTTCACCTTCATATGGTTGCGTTAAACATGCCCCTATAGCTTTGTCCGAAGCATCTGTATATAACACCAATTGTTTGTTTAAGTCTGGATGTGCCAAAAGTGGAACTGTTGTTAAGCTGTTTTTTTAAAAAATCAAATGCTTTCTGACAATTTTCAGTCCATTTAAATCTTGCGTATTTACAAGTCAGGTTTGTAATGGGTTCTGCTATCTCAGCGAAGTTTGGAACGAAACGACGATAATACCCGGCCATACCGATAAAAGCCAGAACTTCTCTTATATTGGTTGGAGCAGGTAATTCTCTAATGACTTTAACTTTATCCTGATCTGGTTTAATTCCTTCTCTATTAATGATGTACCCTAAATACTTAGTTTCTGTTTTTAGGAATTCGCATTTACTGAGTTTCAATTTAACGTCGTGTAATTTTAGTCTATCAAATACCAACTTTACGTGTTTCAGGTGGTCTTGCACGTCTCCTGCTGTGTAGATTAAAATGTCATCTATATATGCTAATGCGAACTTTTGCATGCCCTCTAATACCTGATTTATTAATAACATATAATGGGAAGGTGCCGTCTTGACCCCAAAAGGCATTCGTAAAAATTCGTAAGAACCTGCATGAGTACAGAAAGCACTTTTCTTCTGAGCATCCGGCGACATAGGGATACACCAAAATCCTGACCTTGCGTCTAGCGTAGTAAAGAAGGTAGACCCGTTAAGTAGCCCCAAAATATCGTCAATCACCGGCAATGGATAAGCTACGTTCTTGGTGATTTTGTTCAGGGCCCTGTAGTCACAACAGAAGCGGTGACTACCATCCTTCTTGGTCACGATTACAATCGGAGATGACCATTCTGACTTAGATCTTGTTATGATTCCCGCTTTTAGCATATCTTCTATTGCTTTTTCTACTATTTCCCTATTCCTTAGAGGAGTTCTATATGGTTTCAAACTAATTGGTGGATGATTTCCTGTGTCTATTTCCATAGTAACTGTCTTAGTCTTACCTAACTCTAAGTCATTAATAGCAAAAACATCCTGATTTTTTCTTACTAATTCTTCTAATACTTCTTTATACTCTGGCGGAGCTTTCAATTGTGATAATAACTCCTGTTCTCTCTTCAAAGATGACGTTGTTTTGTCTACTGAATGTACTTGAGATGTATATTTTCTGAATGCATGGATCGATTCATCATTCCGTCCTTTCCAACTTCCTCTATTTCTATTTCGGTTATTAATAGGGCCTTCTGGATATTTATTCATTGACAATCCTTCTCTAGCTGTTGTTGCTATGTTGTTAAGCTCAGGTGCTATTTTTGCAATCACACACCCTCTATACAACGTAATGTCCTTCCCTGTGTTATTAAAAATCATTACAGGAAAACTGCTATGTCTATCTAATGTTACTATTCCGTCTGTGACTTCTAACCCTGGTTCATCTATTATCTCTCTCTCTCTAACTCTGTTACTGTAACGGTTTGTCCTGTCGAAAAATACGGATTTTTTTTAATTTTTGCTTGTATCAGATTGACTGTCTGTGGTTTTAGAATCATAGATGTTTTTACTCTGACCAGGGCCGATACGTGCATGTCTTCCTCCAAGTCCACATAGACAGTCTTGAAATCTCAACTTGTGTAAATCAAAATAAAGCCTTACACCATTTTTTATCAAGAAATCTCTACCTAGGATCATGTTCCTATTTAACTCTTTAACTACATGAAAAAGGTGTCTCACGTTTATTCCTCCCAATCTAAGGTTTATCATTGTTTGTCCAACTACTTCCAGATTTTGTCCAGTAACCGAATGAAGGGTATCTTGATTTCCAAACATTTTGAAATTCTTTAATATACGATATGAAAATGTTTCCTTAATTACACTAACTTGCGCTCCTGAATCAATCAATGTTCTAATTTTAAATTTACCTATTTCTATAATGCATGAACTGGGATCAATCATATTCACTGAAAACTGTTTTATCTCTCCAAGTTGAGGCCATTTTCTACATTCTCTATTTCTATTTGTCCTACTATATTTGCCATTTGGATAATTAATATATTCACTCATTCTTGGGACCTTTTTATTCTCCCTCCTACCGCAGGTCCTATTCAGTAAGTGGGACGCCAGTTTTCCTGCATTCTTGGCCTTGTAGAATTTCTCTGTCTGTCTTCATAATTTCTACTTGGTCCACTGTTTCCACCTCTATTCTGTGCACCAACCTGAGCACGTCTGTTACCACAAAACCTAAAAGCGTGTCCCCTCTGACCACAGCTCCAACAAACCATATTTGTGCTATTTGCCGTCTCTCTTATAGGGTTTCTCGTTTGTCTTTCTCTATCATGAGCATTTTGATTATTATTTCCCTGCAGTGTCTGTATTTCTCCCCGTCTTCTCCATCCGTACCTCGCTTGTCCTATCTCCATGGGTTCCTTCAATCCTCTCTTCTCTATTAGTTCCTATCTCTCGTCCTACCCTTAGTCTAAATCTTCTTCTCAAACTCTCCTCCTGTACAGCTATATCCACAGCCTGTGATAATCTTGCAGGATTTTCCCTCATAAGTTTAAATTTAAGTCCATCTGACTTTATCCCATCAACAAAAATTCCAACCAGCATTCTCTCTACTTCCCCGCCTTGAACATTCTGCCCTATGAATGCTTCCTCTGCTAAATTAATCAGCCTGTCACTAAACAACTGAACACTTTCTCCATCATGTTGCTTAGATTGTCTTAATACTGAGAAAGCATGTTGTGGATCTGTGATCTCCGCATACTTGTGGGCTAGATCATCCTTAAATTGCTCCCACGTCTCATCAGTTCCTGCTTCTAATTTTCTTCGAATATGATCAGAGACAGGCGATGCACTAGTTCCTATAAGCTAAATTTTTCTTATCCTCATCTGTAGCGTCCACTAGATAAGCATGCTTTTTCAATGGATACAACCCATTTCTTAAAATATTTCGCTTGTCCACTAAACTTCTCGATGTCAACAGCTACGCTTTGCTGTTTCAGTATTGTGTCTAACTTTGATATGGCCCTACCTACACCACCAAGCACCTGTCCTAAAGAAAGATCCTGGGCTTCCATATTAAAATCTGAAATACAAAATACACCAGCACAACACAATATAATATGCCACTATATATATTAATACAATATTATCCTAAACTAAGCAAGTTCTATAACTTCTCAGCAATTTAAACTATTAATGTTTGTACTTTGTTCAATTGGTAATATTGTTAATATCGTTATTCTAAACTAACCAATTTCATAAGTTAATTACTATACTTGCTTCAATTCCTCAGTTATACACACTGTTCTGTTGTTTGCTCGATCGCTTCTTAGCTTAACAAACTGACCAGATGCCTGTCTTACGTTCCTGGGTGAAAATGACGTTAAGGCTCACGAAGTACAGTACAGCGTCCAAGAGATATGGCCCAATCGACAGAGTAATGAACTATTTGACTGCCGGTTCTCGGTGGATCTTTGATGGAAAACTTTTCTTCACTGACAATTCGCCCCTGGTCGGGTTCTTGACTGCCGCCTTGGATGGCCTTCGATGGAAACTCTCTTCACTAAAACGATTTAGTTGCAGTGGCTTCAAAAATTGCTGAACATCATTCAATTGCAAGTTCCTTCGACTTTGGATGAGACTCGACAAAACGGCCAGTTCAAATTAATCGCCATTCTGGAAAATTTTAATTTTACTGACTTGAGATAACTTGAGCAGTCTCAAAAATTTTACTGACCTGGGGTAACAGCCGACCTTGAGTGACCTCAAAAAAATTAACTGGGCTGAGGCAACGTTGTACTTGGTAGAGTTTAGCGTTATCGTGGCTTTGCTGTCCGATTAGACCTGATTATCCGGCTGCAGGCTAGACAATTCTCACAGTAACGCCCCAGGTTTATAAGGTGGATGATGTATTCCACCAGCGGCATCATCCAAGAGTGACGACGTGAAGCAGCAGTAGTTACTCTAATTGGCTTCGAGTTCAGCAAATATCACTGTACGTCAAGTATCAGGCCACTGTGTAACAATGACTCAGGCATGGCCACAGAACATCGGTACCTCAGTTAGACAATACTGAGTAGCTTCTTAACCTTCACAGAGGACTATATTTCGATAATTCAGTAGCCCGAGAAATCACAACAACTACCCCTGGGCGGGCTTTCAGTTGCTGCGTCTCTAAAATATAATCAACAAAAATAGTATGCATCCATTTTCTAGACGCGGTCAAAAGAAGTCTCCGCTTGTGCAAGATCATCCCCGCAGCGACCCATATGTTGGAATCCTGGTCACGACAACAAAATAGACTGTATAGGTGAACAAGGCTGCTGTATACAATTGATGGTACGTGTCGATAGATAACAAAGTACAACTTGACGATGTATTCAAGTTTATTTGACATCAGTTTATAAAAATACCGTCCAGATGAAAATCATACGTCTTGTTCTTATAGACGGCTAATATGGAAGACTGTTTACGTCAACGCGTGAGCAACCCTAGTTACCTAAAACTAATCGTGCTCACGCGTTCACAAATCCATTTCCCCATTTTGCACAGCATCTATTAACTCACTAAATCCCCAACAGAGATGGTGCTCTGTTACAATATAATTAGAATTATGTGATGCTAAAATTGCAGGTAGTGGTCATTATCCAGACCTGACTTTGTGAATGCAGCACTTTGTGAAAGTAGTTGTAGCAGCTTGACTGAATGCGGTAGCCACTTAACTGAGTGAGGCAGCTGAGATAGTGAAGCCAAATACTATTCCACAGCAACTTCCTGCCAATTTTCACCACCTTTCCAGGACAGGTATCACATATCCTTATATCCAGGTATAGATGAAGAACACAAGTGAGCCAAATGTATAATAAATCACCGGGGAAAACAATAAAGAACTCTAGAATATTCTACACTGACTGTTACCGAGATCCAATAACTGGACGGTAAACCAACCAGGGGGAACCCAGTTCTTTCCACAGATTAGGCCAGCAGAAGAGGCCCAATACTTAAGAACAGATGCAACTCTGAGGACCATGTATGATAACGTGGCACAGCCAGGGGATAGATATTTAGTTAAGAGAGTAATAGAACCATAATGTTGTAATTGTACTGTATTGTTGGTTGTATGTTACTACATGTATAATCAATTGTTCCATTTATATATAATAAAATGGAAAAAAAATTACAGGTTATTGTCTCTTTTGAGAGTTCTCTTGTCATACTAAAATTGTTGTAAGCAATTACCCTAGATTAATTATTCAGCTGGTAGAGGAGAGGCAAGGAACCATCCATAAGGACATTTGGGATACTCAGTAAAAATTTCATTTTTTCCTTGAGGTATTCCTTGGTTCTCCAAAACTCTATTTAATGGTCTCAAATCATTGAGCCAGTAACAGATAAATTAATTTTAACGGGCAGGATCACATTGAGAAAGAGGAACTCTGGATCCTTAAAATAGTCCCCTGCATGTATTCGTGAAATGATTTCACGAGACTAAGAAGGGTGGGTGGACATCCTATCTTTTCAAGGATCTTAAAAAGGCCGTTTCTGCTCACGAGGTCAAATGCCTTTGTGAGGTCGATGAAAGCAATATATAATGGCTTCTTCTGTTCTCTGCACTTCTCTTGGAGCTGCCGGAGTGAGAAAATCATATCGATGGTGGACTTGCTGGGTGTAAATCCGCACTGTGATTCGGGGTAGATTTTTTCAGCATTAATGTGTAACCTTTTAAAGATTACTCGAGCACAATTATTGCCTGTAATGCTGAGTAGGGAAATGCCACGATAGTTGTTGCAGTCGCTTCTGTCGCCTTTGTTTTTCATAAAGGGAAACAATGATTGCGTCTTTCATATCTTGTGGTACTGATTTTTCTTTCCAGCAGAGTTGAAATATTTCATACAGTTCTGGGATGATTGGGATGATTTCTTTGCTACATTTTTTTTAAATTACAGGTGGAATACTATCTTTTCATGGTGCCTTGACGGATTTGAGAGTGTCTAGTGCTTCACTGATTTCCGTGAGTCGTGGTTCGTTATCCAGGGCATGCATGGTGGACTGTTGATCGATGGTTTCCAGAGCTTCTTCTCCGACAGTGTTCTCCACTGAGTATAGCTCTGAGAAGTGTTCTACCCAGCGATCCATTTGTTTCGCTCGATCTTTTATGATTACCCCCTATGTTGATCGTAAAGTGGCCATCTTAGTTTTTGATGACCACAGCTAGTTTGATGCCCTCGTACATTCCTCTTATATTTCCTGTGTCTGCACAAGTTTGAATTTGAGCAGAGAGCTGTAGTCAGTACCTGTTCGCACATCTTCTTGCCATCTGTTGTACTGTATTCCTGGCTGTTCGCATTGCCTGCAATGTTTTCTCTGAAGGTGATGTTTTATACATTGAGAATGCATGTCTCTTTATCTCCAGGACTGGGAGCATCTCTTCAGAGTGTGCCTCAAACCAGTAGGTTGAATTAGTTTGCTTCTTGCCAAATGTTGATAGTGCTGTATTGTAGATGGTGTCGCGAAAATGACTCCATTTCTCGGTGGCAGTTCCGTTTGTGTGGCCAGGCAGAGTCTTTGCTAGAACCTGGGTGAATTTGTTGACCTTCTCTTTATTTTGGGTGCCTCTGGTGTCAATGCGTGGTCCTCCTTCTGTTCTGCTTCTGTAGATTCTCTTCGGCTTTATCTTCACCTTGCTGGCGACGAGTGAATGGTCGGTGCCGCAGTCGGCACTGTGATAGCTACGAGTCAGCAGTACGTTGCGGAGACTGCTGCGTTTGGTGAGCACCAAACCAATTTGTGCCATTTTTAAAAGAAATGTAGGATGCCTCCATGACACCTTGTATTGAGTTTTCGTGTCTAAGAAGGTGTTGGTCACGCACAGATTATAATGGCTGCAGAATTCCAAGAGACGTTGTCCATTGTCATTAATCTTCCCAACGCCAGACTGTCCTAGACATGAAGGCCAAGAATTCTGGTCGGAGCCAACCCTGGCATTGAAATCCCCTAGTATAAAGAGATGTTGTTTCTCTTGTGTTTCACTGACTTCTTTGCTAAGGTCGTCATAAAACTTGTCTTTAGATTCTGATGCTGCAGTTAGTGTTGGGGCGTAAACGCTTATAATACTAACTGGGCCTGCCTCTGTCTGGAGTTGGAGCTTCAGTATTCTTTCAGTGCCATCACTTGGCGATACGATGGACTTAAGCAGCTTGTTTCTGATAGCGAAGCCAACTCCATGCTCCCCGGTCTCGCCGCACGACTTGCCATTGCAGTAGAAAGTGAAGTCCCTCTCCTTGATGTTTCCAGATTCTTGGAGTCTCAGCTCTTGCAGGGCGACAATGTCTGAGTAGTTCGTTGTTTATCACTGCAGTTGTGTGCATCCACAATATCGTTTAGATCGTCTGAGATGGATTAGTTCGTGTGTCGACTCCCTTCAGTGTCATGACACTCAGTGTCTTCCTCTCTTTTTCCAAAATTGTTCTGGCTGTCATAACATGTTCCAGTTTTTGTCTTCTCAAAACGTGGCCAAAAATTGATGCCTGCCTCTTGATGATGTTTGTGGTAAGATCTCCTTGCGAAATGCTAAGATTACTCGTGTTTATATATATATATATATATATATATATATATATATATATATATATATATATATATATATATATATATATATATATATATATATATATATATATATATATATGATTGCAACAGAAAGGCAAATCTTAGCATGAATAAAATACAACACCAGTCATGGTTACTACAAAGATAAATTGTATATCCACAAGCAACATCAAAGTGAATGGAATCAATCTGAAACAAGGCAATGCATTTAAATATTTAACTACTTCAATAACAACAGATAGAAGATGTATTAACTAATTAAGTGCATGGGATGATTAATTTATTTTTATCATGTCGATAGCTGGAAGGAATATCTGGAAGAATGTCTGTTTAGGAGACTGGATGTAACTATTCAAAACAATGTCAACGGTCCACCAATATTTGCAATGGAAGTTAAACATGCACTACACTGTATGAAGAAAGTAAAGGCACTCGGTTCATACAATGTTAAATTGGAGACTGAGTCTTTAGGATATGTTGGAAGTGGAATATTAACAAAATGTCCATATGACACCTACACGGGTTGGTACATTCTTAGTGACCTAATAAAATCAATCTTTATAGCTTTTCAAAACAAACAAACAAACAAAGAAACAAACCAGGCATTTTAGAATGCGAAGATAAACGCACAATATCTTATGAGTCACATGTCAAAGCTTTTACTGAGAATAATTATGAGAAGAATAAGAAACAAAGTTAAACAATAAATTAGTGAGGGAAAGAGCAAAAATAACAAAAAACAATGTTATATATATTCTCAGGACACTATTAGAAAGACCTGTAGAAACACGCTTGCTTGCTTGCTTTAAAAATAAAAATTCCAAATTCGGCCTCGTTCAACGTGCTTCTTTCAGCTGTAGTTATTGTTGAGGTGCGTGGTTTTTGTGGGTTTATTCACCCTGATTATTGTCTTGTGCGCTCTTACGAGTTGGTTCTGATCCGAACTGGTTTTATAGGCTTTTGTGTCTGTGAGGTCAGCTGGGGGATTTGTGGTGGCTGTCTTTCGTGCCTATCTCCTCTAGTGTTGTCTTTTGTTAGTGAAGGCTGCTGGTTCGTCTGGATTGACTGGTTGAAGTCCTTATAAGGACTTTTTATTTGGTATTTTTGCCTCCTTTTTTGTGTATTGCATGTAGAAGCTTTTCGGTGTTTTTATTTTCCTCCTAGGGCCTGTTTTCACTTTCCATTTTGAGTTTCTGTGGCCTTTCGATGTCTTCCTCTGCAGTCAGCCTTGGGATCATCTCTCCGTCTTCTATATAGTACTCGAAGTCGATCTCGCAGTTATAGTGTACATCCGGGTATTCTACCGGTTTCCCGAGTTTCATCATCATCATCATCATCATCATCATCATCATCATCATCATCATCATCATCATCATCATCATCATCATCACCATCATCATCATCATCGTCAAGTGTCCTGCCAGCTGGCGTAGGCGTTCATGACTCTCCACAGATCTCGGTCTTTGGTTTTCTGGATCAACTCTGCTGCTGATATTCCTCCGTGTCACCGTCTCAATCCATCCAACGTAATTTTTCTTGGTCTGCCTCTGCCTCTCTTCCCTCGATCTTTCCAGTTGTCACGATGTTCTCAATGCCTCTCTTCTCATTACATGACCAAATAAAGTTGTTTGTCTCTTTCTTATTGTTTTAAATAGTGTCCTAGTTTCATTAGCCTGTTTCAGGCAGTTGTCGTTAGTTACTCTGGCAGTCCAAGGAATTCTCAACATTCGTCTCAGGAACCACATCTCTGTTGCTTCTAATTTCTTCTTAATTTGTTCATTTACATTACAAGATTCACTGCCATACAGCAAAACTGGTTCTACATAGCATTTCAGCACTCTCTTTCTTACACTCAGTGACAGTGACCTATTGCACAAGATACTCTTCATTTTCTGAAATGCGGCCTTTGCCTGTCCTATTCTGCTCTTAATCTCTGTTGTACATCTTCCATCTGATGTTATAAATGTCCCTAGGTATCTAAAATTTTCCACTCGGTTAGGGTTGCCAGACGTCCGGCAAAGAGAGGACATGTCCTCCTTTTTAGCCTCGTGTCCTCCCTCCGGCAGGCAAAGCTAAAAACCTTTAAAATGTTCTTTAAAAAAAATTTTATGTTAATATTTTGTATGTATTGTTGTTACAACTTACAATGTATCTACACTCTACCATGTGTTTACATTCTTTATTAAAACCCATTGCTTAATAATATTTATTTAATTTTCCTATTTATACCAAATGTGAAAAACCAATTATTTGTATAATTTGAATCTAACTGTTGCTCTAATCGGCAACACTAACAATGCTGTAGTCTCTATGGTCAAAATGTTAATGTTATTTCCGGTTCCGGTAGCAGAGACGCCACTTAAAATTGTTTTTTAATTTGTAATTTTAGCCTTCTATATTTATAAAAATGGCTTCTACAAAGAGAAAATGCAAATTCTCGAACACTATGAAAAATAAGTTTCCATGCTTCGTTGAAAGATGCAACGAGAATGAGGCAAAGTGTACGATTTGCGATAGTTACTTGTCCGTTGCCAACAAATGAACTACTGACTTGGAGCGCCATGTTGACAGTGAGAGACATAGAAACCTAATCAAAGTGTCCGCGTCATCTAGCACATTGATGTCTTTTTTTTCAGCCTAAGTACTCAAATGTGTTGCTGAAAGCGCATGCGGATGAAGCAACTTTGGCATTTCATACAGTTTGTCATCATCAGTCTTACAACTCGATTACCTGCACAGCTGGTTTGATGCACACATTATTTGAAGATTCAGAAATTGCTAAAAATATTGCTTGTGCAAAAACAAAGACTGAAGCCATAATAAATGAGATAAATGTCCCCCACACTGTTGAAGAATTGGATAAATCTTTAAGTGGTATTTCATGTTTCGGTCTTTCGACAGATGCTAGCAATCACGGCTCGCAGAAAATATTTCTGTTCGTTGTTCAATACTTTGACTGGAAGGCAGGTGGTATCCCAACTAAGACTCTCGAGTTAGACAACACACCAGATGAAACCTCAGAAACTATATCACAGTATATTTTGAGAACACTCCAAAAACATGATTTGTACTTCAAATGTGTTGCTTTTGCTGGTGACAATGCCAATTTAAATTTTGGAGGCATTAACAGAAGAGAATGTAAAAATGTGTTCTCGCATTTGAAGGAAGCCCTGAGCAAGCCATTAGTAGGCGTTGGCTGTTCTGCTCATGTTCAGTACAACTGCATCCAACATGGCGCAGATTTAATGCAGATTGACGCTGAATCTATTGTCTTGTAGATATTCAATTACATTTCTATATACACTGTCAAAACAGAAACTTTAAAGGATGTTTGTGACATGTCAACATTAACTATCAGCAACTACTCTATCACTTTAAAACTAGATGGCTCAGTTTGTTTCCAGCTGTTGAGAGGCTGTTTACTGCTTTGAAAGAATATTTTCTTTCTGTAAACCAACTACCTGCTATGATAACAAAATTTTTGGAAAACGATTTTTCAGACGGTTACCTTCGGTTTGTGCATTCTTTGATGCCTGTCTTCCAAGTCAATATTTCGGCCATTGAAAAAGAAGAAACATCAGTGTTAGAGGTTATGAGCCTTCTTCACACAACCTTGGAAGTTTTGAAAGGCAGATTGAAGGAGACATTTATTTCACTGAAAGTCAGGGAGATGTTGAGAAGACTTAAGGAAAGTGGTCGAGAAGAAGAGTGTACTAGTTTTGCGGCAGACGTTAGGTTGGTGTATGAATCATGCATTAGTTACTTAGAAATGTTTTTGAAACCTTTTGATGAATTTCAGTACATTGGTTGGATGTACTTAAATAAAATCAAAGACTACATTTGATGACCTTTTGACATGCATATTGCACTTGAAAGAGAAGGGTATTATTGTAGATGATGTGCAATTGTTTGACCAAAACTGCAATCTTAAATCATTTGTGCAAGACAAGAATGAACAGTTTTTTAAAGACTCTTGCATGAACAGTGGAGTTTATTTTTCCAAAGTTGCCCAAATGCATGTTGCTTTTCAGAGTAACTTAAAATTTGTGAAGTATTCTTCTGTATCCCTGGACACAATGGCAATGTGGAAAGAGTGTTCTCCTTGATTAATGCTCAATGGACAAAGGAAAGGAACAGACTCTTACTCAACTCTGTAAAGGGAATCATTCTCACAAAGTACAATTTGAAGAATCTTACCTGTGAATAGTTTTATGCAATTGTGATTGCTAACTAGGATCTTCTACGAAAAGTTGGCTCCTCCCAGAAATATGTTGTGTAATTAATACAGATTATAAGGTAATAATTTATAATCGGCTGTTTCAATAATGCTTTTTTTTAGCATTTTGAAAAAGGCCTCCATTGAATTTATATTTATTTTTTAACATGATTGTTTCTTGGTCGATTCACTAACAGTAAGATACACTTATCGGCAGCTATTGTAATAAAATTGTAATGTTTGTGGGTTTAATCTGAAACGATGTAAATGAAACATATAATATGTCCTCCTTTGTCCTCCTTTTTGTCGTATTATGCCTCCTGTGTCCTCCCTTTTGTCTTATTATGTCCTCCTTTTGGTGCCCACGTATCTGGCAAGCCTACACTTGGTTAAGAATTTTTCCTTCTATTTCATTATCACATTTTGGTGTCACCATTTTCTTTGATATCACCATTGTTACTGTTTTCTTGATATTCAAGGAGAGTCCTGAGTTTCTTAGACTTCTTTTTTTTTTCCTTTTCTTCCCAGTGTCTTCTGAATTCCTTGCGCTTGAGTTCCTCAGTCCTTGCCGATTCTAGTAGTTCCTCCAAGATAGGACCCGGGGCCTCTCCGTGTCGTCATCATGGTGTTCATCTCGGTTTTCTTCGGTGTCTGGCGGGATATTGGTTTTCCATTGTATGTCTAGGGCGTCGTGGTTGGGCTGCTGGCTTTAGCTTGCGGTTCAGGCTCGGTCTCTTGGTTTTCATCTTGCGGTCTCTCTGTGGTTTCTTGTATGGCTTCTGCTGATTTGTTTTGGAAAAGTTCCATTTCAGCGTTTTGCAGTTCTCGCTCTGATTTAATGGTTTGTAGGATTTCTTCGTTCTTCTTCTTTATCGGTGCCATATTTTCCACTTCTTGCTTGATGTTTTGATGGATCTCCTTTATTTCCGCCAGTAGTTTCTCGTTGTCGCTGGTCGGAGTCGCCGCCAGCAGTGCCTTGACTTGTTTCTTCAACTGGTCTATCTGTTTTTGCAGTTGATCTCTTTCAGCTTGTAATATACCCGTGGCTGTCTCGCCCCTCCGCCTTGTTTCCTTGAATGGTGTCTTTGTGGTAATTGCGATCTTTAAGGCGTCTCTGTGTCGTTACAGGTACGGACAGCCCAAGTATCTTGCTACATGCTTGCCCAGGCAGTTGGTGCACTTACGTTTGTTGTTGGGTGCTCGGAAGTCCGTGTCTAGCTTGGCCAGCGGACACTCCTTGAAAGCGTGGAGATCGGCGCAGTAACGGCAGATTTTGGTCTTACTGCGCCATGCTGCTCTGCTGTGTCCGGCCCTCTGGCATCTGGAACATTGATTGACTCTTGGGATGAATCTCTCTGGCTGTTGTATTTTCTTGTTGATTGATACTGAGGTCGGCATCTCGCTGCCCTCTGTCGTCACCACCGCCAAGGTAGTAGGAATCTTGGAATAGGTGAGGAGCCGCTCCGCCTTCAAGAATCGGATGTTGAGATTCCCTTCTCGAAGCTGCTTCAGGATTTCTTCGTCTGATAGCTCCACTTGGATTGCTTGACAACCCACTTAGCTTGTCGGTGAGTCGGTGTTTCCGACTCTGGTGTCTGTCTCCTCCCTCTGCTTCTCAGTAGGTTTGGCTCTTGTTTGTGGTGGGTTGTCGCCGTCTTTCCTCGTGGTAGCTTCCTTAGAGGTTGCTTGAGGTTCTTGTTGTTTGCTGCAGCTCGCAGGTAGATTCTCTCCGCTCGTCTTCTTGTTGGCTCCCACGCTCCACATCTTGGTTGCTGCGTGTCTTTTGGTGTTCTTGCAACGTGCCATTGTCACCCGTATCAGGATTCTTGACTTGTTCAGACTTGTCTTGTTAACGCTCGCAGTTGCGAATGATGTGAGCGAACAAGATGAAGGCGCAACGTAACGTCGTCTTCTGCTCAAATCTGTAGAATAGAATGAAACAACAATCTGATTTGTACTTATACTTAATAGACTACACAAAAGCAGTTGGCAATGTGTAACATGAGGAAATAATCAAACTATTAGAGCAAGTAAACATTGACGGCAACACTCTGTGAATAATCAAGATTATATATTGGCAGCAGATAGTGTCAAGTTGCATTGTTTGAATTATATTATTTACCCCGAGATGTCGTTAGCAGATATCAGCCATAAGAATCAACAATCGTCTAGGAACATGTCAGTATTTAAAGAAGGTCGTCAGACAAAGTTGTGTAATGTTTCCTGATTTGTTTCCACTGTTCAGTGAACTTAAATTTAGATCTATAGAAAACATGCCAGGGATCCTTGTTGGTGGACATAATATAAATAACTCACATTATGCTGATGACACCGTCTTGACAGCAACAAGTCAAACGCAACTACAGGAAATGATAGATACAGTGGTTGTAGAATGTGAACAAATGGGCCTTAATTTGAATAACAGGAAAAGACAGAAGTCATGGTGATATCAAAGAAACAGAGTGTACCTAAATGTACAATTAAAGTAAATTCTGGTTATTTTGGGGCAAGTGCAAAAATTCAAATATCTGGGCACATGGATAACATAAGATGGAAGATGGAAAGCAAAGATAAATAACATAAGAGGACAAGCAAAAACTGCATTCTATCAAATTAAGAGCATTTTATACACTAAATCCTTATCATTGGCAGATAGAAAAAAATTCATTGGCATGTTACAAAGAACCAGCTTTAACACATGGCTGAAAATCCTGGACATTTAGTAAACAAGAAAACAAACCCTAGAAGCTTTTGAAAATTCCCCTGACAGCAAAAAACAAAAGTAATCTGGACATTTCGCAAAGATATCATATCACAAACATCAACAGGAGGCAGGCATCAATTTTTGGCCACGTTATGAGAAGACAAAAACTGGAGCATGTTATGACAACTAGAACAATTTGTGGAAAAAGAGATAGAGAAAGACACTGAAGACACAGGAACTGATCCATGCTGTCGGGGGTCACAATTTGTGAAAATGCATCATCTCTCACACCAGTCAGCAAGGCACTTAATGATGTTGTTTACTGCAACTCGGAAGAAATCAGAAGCATTAGAATGTGCTCAACATCGAATAATTAACACATTGTCCCACCTAAAAATAATTTTTTTCTAATAATCACCATGAAAACAAATGTAGAATATACATCTCGAAATAGGGTGCAGAATAATATGAGTTTGCAAAAGGTAAATGTACAACACATGCTATTTATTTTTTGAGAGCATTAATGTGGCATTCGATAGACGTAAACAAAGACCTGAATATATGTTTCACTAATTAAACAGAGGCTTCGATAAAGGATGACATTATATGATAAAGATGGGCGCATATCTACAAATTCACAGAAAGGCCGTAGACTTGTGTGAAATATATTGAAAACAAGAAGCTGTCAAAAAATATAATGAAGTACGTCAATATCAGCCTAACAAAAGAGGTATGCAACATTTTTGCTAAATATCTCCAGATTTGTTACAATATATAGTTATAATATTACGAGAACTTTAGAGGATATGAGAAGAATCGTCGTCATTGGACATTACATTGAGAAGATATGGTATGCGATTGATACAGTATTTATTGCAAACAATGAACATGATCTGCAGAATTTATTATCTTCGTCTTCTTCTCCTTCTTCTTTGTCTTCTTTTTTTTCTCCTCATTTCTTAACAATTTGCAATATACATGTGTTTGTGATGTTTTTTTAGGAAATGATACTGAGGGTGACGATGACAGGAACGATGAACAATCAGATGGTGATCCTTCAACATACAACTTGTCCACCATTGGTAACCCAGAGAACATACACGATGCTCAGATGGTTTTATCACTGGAAATTACAACTGACCAAATAAATACATGTCCACAAAGCATAGAGACCAGAGATGAAGCTGACACACACAGAGAACAGCCTGTAGAACTCAATAATGCCAACAAAGATGTTGACAGTGATGTGAGTAAACGAGAGCATAGAAAACAGCATCTCGTTCAACTGATGTCTGCTTGTCGGCTTTTTACGGTAAAGCCAAGCTATCTTAACAATATAATAAAGAATCATGCACATCTATTGTTTGATACTGGAGCATATACACTGTTGCATGAAGCGTTGATGTATACCACAGATGTCAGCCGGCGTCATGATGCATGGCCTGAGGCAGCGGTGCACAGAGCTTCCAGTTCTCACAAACATGTCATTGTGTTTTTATCTGATAACGCACTCAATACATATGATTTGAATACTGGCCTTATTACTGAATTTGCTAAATTGCCTGAGAGATCTGAATCCAGTAATTGTGCTATTACTATTTTTGACAATATTTTGTATTTACTATCCTATAACAGCAAAGGTAACACTCAAGAATGCTATATGCTTTCAACAGAGAAAACTTGGGTAAAAGTAAATATCATAAATAACGCAGAAGGGATTATTTTGCTACCACATGGTAACTATATTTACTATAGTTACCTTTGTGAAGATGAAGAAGAATGTGACCACGATCACAGTGTTTATCGTTTATGCTGTCTTCATGGACATGACCGAAAATGGTTGAAATGTGGGGAGCTGCCAGATTGCGGAGACTGTCTCGTCAGATTTAAACAGTACATACTTGTTTTTGTGATACAAAATGGTGTCATAACTGCACAATGCTATAATACAGAATCAGAGGAAACGCATGTATGTACAACAGCAATGAGCGGAACGTCCCAGGACATGGTCAGTTTCAAACACAGAGAGGAAGTTTACATCCTACAAAGGAATGGCACCTTGTGGAAGGTGTTCAGCACAGAAACAACCCCAGTAGACTTCGAGCTGGTCTCCAAACTTTGGGATTTTGACTACAGCATCAAAGGATGTGTGCTCTTTAAACAGACACTCTTCATATTTTGTAATCACGAACAGTTCAGGACAACGTTGACGTCACTTCTGGGGATTTGTACAAACATTCGGATAATAAGTATCGACAGTGAAGGGGCATGTTTACCAATGATTCTAGATAAATAATAGTTGTTTGCGTTATACACTGCTTTAGGACAGGTGATAGCTTTCCGTGCTGCTAACCTAAACTTTCATATTAAATGTTTACTCACATAGTCAAAAGATTGTTAAAATTAAAAACAAACACACAGATGTTAAGTTAAATACAGTTAATTGTTATTTACACAAATGCGTGTTCCCCCAACCTTAAACTTAGTGTAATGTAATTTAATATTAATTATTGATTTCCAGTTTTCCTCAGCTTTTTGTTCAGGTGTAGTTTTGGTGAAGAATCACTTTCGTTACTCACGGATATCACCATACGTGCTATATCTCCTGGTCTCCTCCCATAAATTACACAATCGTAATCTCAGCATGGTGCATGAACTTGGTTTTAGGGAGGATCCAGAAGTGCATATGACTACAATCTCGTCTGAGAAATGAGGTGGAGGCGGTTACTGCAACTTTCCGCTGGTTGGAGAACACACTGTATACGAATGCTGTGACTATAAGTGATACATAAATAAATCAATCAATAATGTGCCATGCCAGAAAGCGTGGGCGGTCATGACTCGCCATTTCACTGGATCACCAGCGTCGTGGATCAGCTCAGTGTTCCTGTCCCGTCCATGCCATGTGGCCAAGCCATCCACGTATTTTTCCCTTGGTCTTCCTCTTGATCTGTTTCCTTCGATCTTGCCAGTTGTCACTAAGTTCTCCAATCCATGTCTTCTCCTAACATGTCCAAAACAATTTGACTATTTACGTCTAATTTCTCTAATCAATTTACTATTTTCATTTGTCTCCTGTAGTACTTGGTCATTAGTTTTTATGTCTGTCCATGGTATTCTTTGCATACATAAAGCATGCTAACAAAGGTGAAGGCTAGCATGCTTTGTGCAGAATGACATGCATCAATTCAGAGGAAGCGGGTTGTGAGCATTTGCGTGATCTTTTCTCCAGGACACTCTGGTGTGGTTGGAAATGAACAGGCAGACAGACTGACTGGTGCCGCATCATTAAGGGATGATATGATGAACAATAATGCAGATGTAATGCCCACTGGGAGCATGTGAGTAATGCAGAAGAACAGATACATGGTCTAGAGAGAAAGCTGCAGCAAGGAGTGGTCAGAGGATCAGTCGTCACTCATAGGTAAAGCAAAATTGACATATAATCAGATTACAACATGCACCATTAGTACTGGGCCTCTTTGCTGGCTGTTGAAGATTTCGACTGAGCGCTTATGAATGCCCCAAGTGCACTGATTGTGACGAAGTCCTCGGATTCCCATCTCCTTTTGCTTGAATAGGGATAAACCAAAAGTTATGCATTGTTGTATGCATTCATATATGTGTTTATCGTTTATGTAGGACAAAGTACTCCTAACCGGTATTCGTTATTTGTATATATATCTATTATCTATTATAATAGTTGTAGCACATGCAAAATAAAGCTTTCTGTACCCCGCAAAGCAGCAGGTTAGGCTCATAATTTTACTCATTTGGCTTTCGGAAATGTGGCAACATAAAACCCGGACTGACCACTCCCGGTCACGACGAACAAGCGTTTACTCTGTCATTTTATCCACTCGATGTTGAGGGGGACGTTGCCAAGTCAACTAGGCTATAAGAACACATTTATAGTATCATAGCGAAATTCTTGTAGCACTTGTTAAGCCATATATTATAAAACCAAAATATAGAGAATCCTAGTGGCAACAGTCCCTCAACGAACAGGTACTCTACTTGGTCACGAAAGACGAAGTGTATGTTGTAAAGAATTATTTAGTTAACTTTCCTTGTGTGTGCCGACATGTCTTTGAGATATAAAGTCAGGGTGGACCCCCGATAGTTAATGTTAATTGAACTTTTAGATATATCGCTAATACTATAATAAGTATATTATTTTAACCACGCTGCTCGAAGAAAAGGGCAGAGCGAAATCGAGGGTAGTCGGCGACGTAAAGTAAGCGTTATATTCAAAATGGCGAAACTACACCGCTTGGTACAAGTTGTTTTAACTTTCAGAAACGAAACTCGATTATTCGCTAGAAAATTAAAGTTGGGCTGTACTAAACGAGTACGTAGCCAAGTAGCCCACCATTTTTATATAGATAATATGTATAATTCGGAGGAATTAGTTCTGACAGAAAATAAAATATATTTAATTGTTAAATATCAATTTTCTTCGCACATGAGTCAACATGCTAACACGTGTGTCAAAGATGAAATACTGACAAAGTCGGACGGCGGCAGCTCCCCAATTCCATTATCGTGCTTATCTATAGCGAAGACAGCCTTTAGACTAGCATATAATTCATAAGTGATACTTAAATAGCTGGTGTAGCATAAAATGTGTATTACTGAAAGTGATAAGAAATGTAATCTAGGAGGACACTTCTTAGTTTGTGAAATATAACGTGTGACAATGTACATATATGAATATTAAGAAACAGTGGAAAAGTTTCTAGTCGTTTAGTTGTTTAGTCGTTGGATCAACATCACGGCACACGGGTTTAACCCCAGGGGCGTCACTAGGGGGGTGCGGGGGGTACGGGCCGCACCGGGTGACACCATCAAGGGGTGACACCAAAATAAAAAGAATTGCAAATTTGACAAAGCAGACATAGCAAAATAACAAAAATTTAACTTTGTCCGAGTTTGTCGAAGTTCTTTATTTATGTTTTACCTGAAGTATTGAAGTTATATTGTTCAATTTGTTTTCTTTCTTATGTCCTTATTAACTTTTTGACTTATTTTACAAACATTACTATATGCGATTATATATGGTACAGGAACACTCGGAAGAAGACCATGGTGAAAGTCTAGAGGGGTGACACCAAGAGTTTACCGCACTGGGTGACACCAATCCCAGTGACGCTACTGTTTAACCCCATATGTGCTCCGTTTTCCTCCTAACTCAAACCTGAGTCTGGAGAAACTCAGCTCAGTGCACGAACTCCGTAGCACACGGCGAGGATACTGAAAATACTTTGGGTAGATTTTTAACTAGAAATTTTGCCCGGGCAGCGCCGTTAGGCTACTCTTTTTCGATTTCCAACTGCCAAGGGATTTTTTACGTGCGCAACAATACACACGGGAGTCCGATCTCACTACCCAGAGACCAGGGGAAATTACTGGAAGTCCACGTGGATATTTTTAAAATAAATCCCGGTCCTCACCGGGACCTGAACCCGGGACCTGAACCCGGGACCTGAACCCGGGACCTGAACCCGGGACCTGAACCCGGGACCTGAACCCGGGACCTTCAGCACTCGAGGCGAACACCATATCTCGACACCACTCAGCCCCTCGGAAAAGTTTCTGTGTTTGTTAACCATATATATTCATTCATTCAGTGGTAGCATGTTCTTTGCAGAACCTCGCTAACATAACAAACTTCCGGAAAACTTTTCGATCACACGCAAGATTTTTCTCGTCCGACACACCCATCTGGAGATCATCCGCCACATCCTGCACCCATCTTCTCTTTGGCCTCCCTCTCCCTCTCTTCCCAGGCATATACCCCTCCATTATTGTTCTCTGCAAACTTTCGTGACGTTTCAAGTGACCAAAATATTTCAATTTTCTTTGTTTTATCGTCTTTAATAGCCAACTCTCTTCAATATTCAGCTCTTGAAGTATGGATGCATTTGTTCTTTTCTTTACACAAGATATTCTTCGAACCCGTCTATAACATTTATATTCAAAGACATTTATGCGCTGTTCAGCTTGTTTAGTAAGTGTCTACGTCTGACAGGCGTATGTTGCAATGGGAAAGATGCATGCTCTTAAAAATCTAATGTTTGTAGTTCTGTCTGTCCCACTCCATAATTTATTCAGTTTGCTAATTGTCCAACAATCACAGTAATGTTAGAGGTCAACATGGCCGAATGGATTAGACCTCTCGTTCTTAAACATCCGGTGTGCAGATGCCGAGGTAGTGGGTTCAAACCTTACACCGGTCAGTGGAGTAAAATGTTGATTTCTCATCCTTGATTTGGGGGACTTAAATTACAAGTAGCTCTGAAATTAGAGTGGGTTCGCCTGATGGCGAGGGACACTGGAAATAGGGAAAACTAATCCACATGCAAAAATCTGTTCGGTGTACTAGAAGTAGCAGCATGTGTATGGACTACACTGGAGTTGAAAGTAAATAAACACAATGTAAAAATTGGTTATATGTAACATACTATAATTGTATTTTGTGTTTTTTATCCCCAAAGGCAATTATTTATTGCTTAATATGTTTTTGATCTTATAAAGTGTTTGCTTGTTCTGTTGTGTTCTGTATCTTTGTGAATACAGATTCCAGCTGGTGTTATCCTTTCGCCTCGTCATCATGTAGCAGGTGCGTCACCATTTCTCCCATCACTTGCACCCTCATGTCCAAGGTCTCTGACATGTCATGTTTCCATCTTTGTTCCCATTGACTCCTGCCTCTTCTCTCAGAATTATGCCCTGTAACAATGATCTGTCCAAGGCACTGAGACGTTTGACATGGCCGCAGTATTTCGGTTTCATCAAGTCTTACCGGTAATCATATGTTTCAGGTTGTTTTTATTTTATTTTCTCATAATATGACCAAAATGATGATTGACTCCTTCTATGTTTGCGATAAGTTGTATTTGTGTCTTATCCGCTTTGAGAAAATTTTGATTACTTATTTTTTTTTTTATTGCATGGAATCTTCAGTATTTCCGTTGACTTCCACAATTTTCTTAGTGCTATGAAGACTTCTCTTAACTTGTGTATTCTTATGGTAATGTTTTGATCTGTTTCAAAAAGAAATTTTACAAAGTGAATTAAATTATTAGTATTTTACTATATCTTTTGAATCCCAGAAAGCATGTTACATCATCTTTCAGTTGACATTTCATTGTCATCCCCTAAAACAGCCGAAGGTGAAGAAATGGCTTGGAAAAGGAGCTGGCCACAGTTGATACACTATATTGTCATGTCCAGAACATTATTAAAGGAGTCACTGTGGATTTCTATACAAGATGTGGGTCGTGTATGCCAACTTTCCCATCAATGTTGTGACCTCTAATGCCAAAACCAAGATTGAGATCAGGAACTTCCTGGGTGAGATGTACACGCCATGTTGACAACTTTAAGGTGATCTCACTCAAGCTGTCTTGCAACAAGGAGAATTCATCCTGGAGACAAATGACATTGAATTGATCTCAAGATTAGTTGCAATTGTCCAGTAGTCTACAGCTATGAAGATAAAGGATATCCGTACATTTTTGGGGGCATCTCATTGTCTGATACGACCATTGTTGTCCAGGACTAGACTGAGAAAATAAAGCTTTTTGACTGTGGAAACAAAAATAATTCCTCGCGTTTCTCTATAGTTATTATAAAGAGGCAGCAGACTCTAGTATGTTGTTGCAACACGAGGAAGATAGCAAAATATATATAGATGCATCATGTGCCATGCCGGTAAGCGTTGGCGGTCATGTTCTGCCATCTCACTCGATCACCAGAGTCGTGGATCAACTCCGTGTTTCTGTCTCGACCATGCCACGAGGCCAAGCCATCCAGGTATTTACTTCTCGGTCATCCCCTTGGTCTCTTCCCTTCGATCGTACCAGTCATCGCCAAGTTCTCCAAGTCATTTCTTCTCATAACATGCCCAAAACAAAAAATTTTGACTGTCTACGTCTAATGACTCTAATCAATTTACGATCTTCGTTTGTTTCTTGAAGGACTTGTTCATTGGTCTTTCTGGTTGTCCATGGTATTCTTTGCATTTTCCTCAGAAACCACATTTCTACAGCCATCAGATGTTTTTCAGCTTGACTGCTCATTGTCCAAGCTTCACATCCATATAAAAGTACAGGTTCTATGTAGCATCTCAACACTCTTTTTCTCGTTTCAATTGACATCCTTTTATTGGTCATTATGTTTTTCATCTTGTTAAAGGCTACGTTTGCCATGGCGATTCTTGTTCTAATCTCTTCAAGGCATCTCCCATCAGATATTATTACTGTTCCGAGATAATTGTACCTATTCACTTGTTGAAGAATATTCCCATTTACTTGTATATTACATTGTGGTTTTTCGTTCTTCCTAGTGACGACCATAATCTGTGTCTTTTTACAATTTAATTCTAACCCTCGTTGTTCACTGTGTGTAACAACTGCACCTATTAAATGTTGCAGGTCCTGTTCATTGTCTGCAATCAAGACTGTATCGTCTGCATATCTAATGTTATTGATGCAACGTCCCCCAATGTTGATTCCTTCCATACCTTCAATATTTCTGAAAATACTTTCACTGTACAGGGAAAACATATCTGGAGACATTACACATCCCTGTCTCACACCTCTCTTAATAGGCTGATATTGGCCTACTTCATTATCAACTCTTATGGCAGCTTGTTGTTTCCAATATATATGTTTTTTTACAAGTCTAAGATCTTTGCCATCAATTTGTAGATCTTCAAGCATCCTTATCATGTCGACATGTCTCATTTTATCGAAAGCCTTTGTGTAGTCAATAAAGCAAAGGTGTAGATCTTTGTTTACTTCTATAGATCGTTCAATTACGGTTCTAAGTAAATACACAGCATTTACTGTACCCTTTCCTTCTACTGTACCCTTTCCTTCTACAAACCCACATTGTTCTTCTCCTATTTCAGGTTGTATTTTCCTCCTAATTCTTTGCATGAGAATTCTGAAAGTACCTTTAATTAGTTTAATACTGTCATGTAGTGTGTTTCATATAGTTTTTGTGTCGGTTAGTGTTTGTTTGTTCTGTGCTGACGAAGGCTTTGGCCGCAACGTCCAATTTGTTCCTTGTAATCGTGTTTTAGTAAAGCTCACAATCTACTTCTCGTTATTTGGTGATTCATCCATTGCCTGTTAAAGCTTTACTGCAGTTCCCCTTATTCTTGTTTACAAATTAAAGAGCACCGGTGAGATTGCAGATCCCTGTGGCAGTCCCCTATGTGGCTCTGAGGTCCATGCACCCAGACGTAGAGAAACCCGACGAGAATGCAGGATGGCTGCTATCCAGTTCACCAACTAGAGATTGACGCCCTTCTCCATCAGTGCGGTCATCAAAATATCACAGCTAACTCTACTGTACGCATCCTCGAGATTAAGCGCTGCCGCCATCGTTTCCTGTCTACTCTGGAACCCCCCATAAACGTCAAAGGCAAAAGTAGCTGCATTTGACCAGATATCTTTTCCTAGCCTGTAGCTCCCCAGGCCTCTTGGAAGAAGCTTCCCCCTTTCCAAAAACTTTTGCAGCTTAACAGCGACTATCTTCTCTAAAACCTTCCCAAATGTATTTTGAAGGGTGATGATCCTAAAGCAGCTAAGCTTTGAATGATCCTTGAATGGTTTTGGGAGAGGGATGAGATAGCTGTGTACCAAGTCCTGTGGTATTCGTCCACTACGGCCAAAAAACTCACTGCCACCTGTCGTATATTCTGAAGGGACTGGGTTCACTGCTGTGCCTCACCCATATTCTAATTTTAGAACTTGGGCCCCATCCTCTTCCAATATGTAAATAAACCAAGAATACGACCCTTGATCTTTTACAGACTCATTTTTGGTTGTTTTGTCTAGGAGTAAGTGGTCCTCTTATTGGGAAACAATGAACAAATAGATCTGACTATGCCCCTTTTCACCTGAAATATAATAGCTCTCGAACCCCGATTCAATCTGTGAAAATGTCTAAAAAGATTTCCACAGGGTGAACCAGGTGCAAGGAAACATGGGTCATGAACAGTTAAAAGATCCAGAGTCTCCTCTTTACCCTTTTGTTATAGAATTCATTTTTGAGCTAGTTTGTCAGATACTTAAGTATTTCACAAACAATGAAAAACATTGATGACTTGTCCACACAAACAAGACAGAGATTTCAACAGACAGGATGGACTAATGAAATTGGGAACTTCAATAACAGTGTATAAATTTATTGACTGGCCTGATTTTCTTTTGGCCTATTGATTGATCATTACACATTTTGGCACATCAGTTCATGGTGATAGTTACACATGTGGCAATGCAAATCATGGTCAATAATCAGTCCATCAATAAAGCACAATAATCAAAATGATCACAATGTCTTATAGAAAAGCATCTTTATGTGAGACTAAAGTTTTCTAATCATTCTTAGTACTCTATAAAAAAAAAAGGTATGTGTGTGTTGTTATCAGTCCTCTGGGTGGTTTTGGGTTTTAACATATGAAAGGTCACCTATGAGTGGTTGGAGTGAGTTTAGCCTGGGTCCATCGACTGCTGGATCCCCTTCAGTCTGTGCCAAAGCTATTCTGAAGGCTTCTCATTCTCTGGTCAGGGCCTGAGGTCTCTACCATCTCATGTTTGGGACATCTTCTTTCATCTGCCTCCCTCTTCTGGTCTGGTTTCCACCGCGGACATCACTGTTTAAAATTTACAGAGGTATGTACAATCCTACCAAAGTAATTTTTGCGGCATGTCATAAGTATGAGAACAACATAACAGAAAGAATAAGATCAGAAGAAGTGTTGTTGTGTTAATTTGTGTGGGGTCAGACATCATTTCACTGCATGCACCTGCCATCAGTTGGTACCTGCTGTATGCATTCTCTCAGTGTACTTTTGGTTCAGTGAGAAGGGTACACTCAGACAGAGATAAGAGTGAGGATGTGTTGTTCCTTGGGTCATTGAAGTCAAGCAAATAATGCAAGATCAAGACAAGGACAAGAGGCATTTTTACAAATGACATACATTACATCTTCATCATCTCCTTCAGTGTTGCATGGTGTGTTTAAATGTTTATCTGTACCTCCCAAATCAACTATTTGTCTTCTTCGTCCCATTATCAATCATGTTCCTGTTCCTGTTGTGGTTGTGGTGTTGGGTGGAGTGCTGTGTTGAGTATTGTGTTGAGTTAACTTCTGTTGTGTGGGGTTTTCATAGTTTGTACCATTTCCCCCTCCATCTTCAGCAGTTAATATGAGTTTAACTCATCAAGTGTTTTATTGTTATGCATGTCTGTCATACAGAACTTCTGATGTGTATTTGTTACTAAAGTAATCTATACAAGATCATGATAACAATCCATTAGTAAAAAGGTTATTACTTAAAGTACCTCTCCTAATTCCCTCCTTCTCTTCGACTTCATTTTATTCTATCACTACTATCACCAGTGCACATCATGTCCATTCTGTTGGCGATCACTATTTGACAATAGACCGAGGTTTTATTCACCTTGTGGTCTCGATTAACAGGCCGTCTGTCACAATGGCGTCTGGTGAAGCGTATCCTGTTTCTAGGCAATGCGTTTAGTGAGTGCTTTGACTAATTAAAATCTGTCACATACATACAATCAATTACTATCAAATACTATTATTTCAATGCGTAAAGAGGAAAGAAAAGATATAATCCATCTCTCAGCTCCTTAGATTTGGAAACAGACAGAAATATGTACGTTTTCAAGTGAGGCAGTAGTTAATGTGCTCAAACTGACTTGTCTTCAGAAACAATTTAAAGTGGTTTTTGATGTAATGCATTAACGTGCGTTTGAATTTTCACCTCAAACATTTTTCTGTGATAGATTGATGTAATATGCACATAGTAAATTCAATAGTTGTAGTGAAGAATATCAGAGTTCACAGTTTTGAGAAAGTTTGAGATGTCGGTTTCGCCGGGGAAATAGGCTCAGTGTAGCTAGAAGTGGCAGTCGTCAATTTTTACACTTCAGAGAGTTATTTTATCACTAATACACTTAATTTTTACGCACAACACTGGATACCTCTGCTGCACATGTCTGGGTATCACACTGATATGAGGATTGTCAAGCTTACCTCAGGTTTTGAATCAAACTGCAGTCATTGCACTCAGAAAGGACAGGTCACACAAACTATCTGACCGTTCATCAGGGCTTAAGAAGTAGGAGTGCGCGGGTTTTGAGAATAGAGACGCTCACTTGGGCCAAAATTAAATCACGTGATCTCTTCCTACCACTAGTTTTTGTAGTGCAGACGCTGTAATTTCTATTAATAGATGACATCCGTCTATCTAACGAGTCAACTGGTGTTAGATTCTCAATAGTGTGTTCAAGTGTGTGAGTTCTCTGGTTCGTGGTGTGAAATTGTTGACGTCTGTATAATGATGGTTGGTGAATATGTCACACCACCCACTCATGCTTTGTAAGTACACCCACTAGGATTGCTCAGATTCCATCATCCTGACTACCTTCCTGCCTCCGCCCCCTCCCCCCCCCCCATTCTTTCAATGTACCACTTCCACTCCAGTACCTGGTATGCTCACTGGTATTACACACACCACCCCGTCATCATCCTACATCCCACTCCATCGGTTGAGTATAAAAGAAGACAACGGTGACATTCGGGGCTATAGTCAGCTCGGAATTCTGAGGTAAGTAGGAACATTTTTTCCAATTGTTATTTTCTCTTCATTGCTTTCATTTTTTCATCGTTTTTATTCTTCTCATTCTGTCGTCACGTCTTAATGTAATAACAGGAGATCTCCGTGACTATAAGTTGTGTTTTGTGTATGTATTTGTTTGCTGATGAAGGCTAATCGCCGCAACGTCCTGTATGTGTCGTAATAATGTTATGTAAAGCTGCACTACATTGTGTCATTTCATAAATGTGAAATTTAGAGGATATGACATATATCGTCATCAGTGAACATAACATCACGAAGATATGATATGCGATTGATACAGTATTTATTGCATACAATGAATATGATCTGCAGAATTTAATTTCTTCTGCTTCTTTTCTTTCTTCTTCTTTTCTTTCTTCTTCTTTTTCTTCGTGTTCACCTTCTCTTCTTCTTCTCCCCCTTTCCCTCTTTTTTAACCATTTGCAATGTAATTCTGTTTGTCATGTTTTTAGGAAAATATACTCAGGGTGACGATGACAGGAATCATGAACAATCAGATGGTGATCCTTCAACATACAACATGTCTGCCATTGGCAACCTGGAGAACACATATGTGCTCGGGTGGCTTTGTCACTTGATTGTTGAGATGGAACTGAAGAAGTTACAATGAAACAAATTGGATGATTGCAGGCAATAATTGACTCACAACACAACCAAGAGAGAGAGAGAGAGAGAGAGAGAGAGAGAGAGAGAGAGAGAGAGAGAGAGAGAGGGGGAAGATGGAGAGAGAGAGAGAGAAAGAGAGAGAGATTTAGTCGATGCCCAAGCCAAATGCAAACAAGGCAATAACTATGGACCCTGAAATGAAACTATACGACAGAGACAGACTGATTGACCAGTACTTTTTGGCCAGACACACAATTGAGAGTTGTTGCTGCTGCCCTACCAAACATTATTTAATTATTAAATTATGTCTTCACTTTTCGAATTCTGACTTGCCACTGCCTGTGTAGTAATACAGATGACTCATAATTTGGCTTTGATGAATAAAATATAAGCTGCTTGTTAAAATAATTTTCGTGTTCAGTTTTCTTGTTTATTTCTAGCCCAGGGGGACAATGTGTTTCCCTACTCCACAGTTGCTGTTAACTGTAGGAGTTGGAGAAGACCTAAGCTTGTTTTCTAGGACCAGCTGTGTTGCCTTGCTTGCATCGAATCTGTGTCTGTTTAGAGTACCCGTGATGTCTATAAAGATGTGTTCTTGGTCTTCCAGTGGCTCTAAATCCAGATCAGTTTTCATATGTGCTCTTATAGGTATTAAAAAGGTGTTATGCTCATAAGATGAACAACACATTTATATTAGTTGCCTCATGATGAAATCAACGCTGTGATGAATTGGTTAGGAACGCGATTCGAAATCCCGCATACCATTTTTGAAACACAGCTCCGGGTGATTTTGAAGCAAACCGCATTGCGCTGGTTTTTATACAATGGCATGAGTGTCGGTCGTTCAGAAAGAAATGGCAAAGTACTGAACGTAAACTTGCCAAGAAATCAAAAAACAGTCAAAGCATTATGGGGTTGATACCAACCTCCTGTAGGGGATATCCACTTAACTTAACATTATGCAATAGCATCATTATATCATGCCGATTAAATTTATGATGTTGTTTGACACACTGCCACTTGTGACAGCTCCAGCAGTCTTTTTGTTTTTAAGCATGAGCTGAGTTAAGAACCAACATCACAACACTAGGGACATTCCCATATGTGTTCCATCCTGATCGTTAACAGCCAGTAAAGAGTCCCAATACTAATGGTACCTGTTGAAGTCTGAGTATGTGCCAGTTTGTTCTCAAGCATGTCATATCACATGTGATGATTGTTCTTTTGGGATGTTGATAGGGCCACGGTTATATATATATATATATATATATATATATATATATATATATATATATATATATATATATATATATATATATATATATATATATATAACCGTGGCCCTATCAACATCCCAAAAGAACAATCATATATATATATATATATATATATATATATATATATATATATATATATATATATATATATATATATATATATATATATATATATATATATATATATATAAGGTTCGTTCATTTGAAACCAGTTCTAATGGCTTTATTACAAAAGCATAAAAGAAACATTAACAGGTGTGATAGAATTAAACACAGCGTTCATTTTGAGTGAATTATGCACCATGGGTTGGTCAGAAGATGTCTCCGTAGGCATTCAGGCAAGCATCCCATTTCTTAGGTAAGCGGCGAATGCCGGGCGCACAAAAAGATTGTGGTTGCTCACTGAACCAAGTGTTTACCGCGTTCATTACGTCTGCGTCTTTGCGAAATCGTTGCCCCTTGAGAGCTTTTTTAAAGTTCCGAACAAATGAAACTCACATGGTGACAAATAAGGACTATAGGCTGGGTGTTGCAGAATTTCTCACTTCTTCCAAACTAATGCTTCCGGCACAATCTTTGCAACATGCGGAGGAGCATTATTGTGCAACAAAATCACACTGCGAGAAAGCATGCCGGGTCATTTATTCTTGATGGCTTTTTGCAGCTTGGCTAGTATTTCCAAGTAGTGGGTAGAGTTGATGTTGAAACCAGGTTCTTTAAAGTTGGCCAACAATAGCCCTTCATGGTCAAAAAATGCGCTCAACATAACCTTACCAGAGGAAACCTGTAAAGTGAATTATTTGGCTTTTGGTGATCCAGCATGCTTCCATTTCATGCTCTCTCTTTTGCTGCTTGGCTCAAAGTGGTAACACCATGATTCATCGCCTGCCACTATGCGGAAGAGAAATGCATCACTCTCCACTCTGTAACACAGCAAGTGGTTCAAACACCATCCCAAGCGGTCGGTCAAAATCCTTTGTATCCACTGTGAAAACACATTCCGATATTGCAGTTTCTTACGAACGACCTTTTGAATTGTCCCGGCTGACACATCAAATTCTTTCGCTAGCGAACGTATGCTTCGACAACGGTTCATCTGTACTGCTGCATCAATGTTGGCGATGTTTTTTGCTGTTGCAACAATATGCTCTTGACCCGGCCGTCGAAGATTTGTCGTGAACTGACGTCCTTTCCGAAACATTCGTGCCCAGTCTGTCATTGTTGTCTTCGACACATATTTGTTACCGTACGCTGTCTGCATTCTTCGATGAATGTCCACTGGTCGACATCCTTCAAATGAAAGAAATTGAATCACCGCTCTTTGAGCTTCTTTAGACGGATTTTGGATCAACCCGGCCATTTTCTCAACGGTAAGAAACAGAACCTATGCTCCATGGGACGATAAACAAGCGCTCTTTTGTTCATAGGTCAGTACTTATCACATGACTGTGACATGATCATGTTCAACGTACGCAATTACGCGCCGTGCGGTACGAACGGATTTCAAACGAACGCTCCTAATAGATATCAAAGTGGTAGAAGAAAAATGTGTACTTTTGTTGCTTGACTAGCATCGTAGCATTTTGATGTTTGAGTAGAGGTGACAGCTGTCTGTTGGAGGCATCTGGAGACTTTGTCAAGCTTACATGTAGGTTTTAACCTAACATTAAAGTGTGAATTTATTCATAATTTCAGTGAGATATATTTTGAAAATTGAAGTGTGTGTTTATTTCTAACGAATAGGTATGGTTTATTTCTTACTGTTTAGAACAGACATAGTGAAAATGAACATCATTTTCTGAACTTAACTAACAAAAACAATGTCAAGGGACAAAACTACATGTCAACAACAAATCACAGGGAAGAAATTGAAAATAACATACATTTAATTTCCTGGTTCCACAGCAACAATGAGAACTGTTAAAAAAGTCAAAATTAGACTGGCCGTAGCTATGCAGAGATTATACAGTATTAAGAGCATATGGCACAAGAATGTGTACAAATCTGCACCAGGAAACAAATCAAAGAAAAATGTTGAAAACATGTTCCTCCTTTCCTATGGTAACAAATGGATATGAGGACAGAAAAATTTCGTAACCATTAAAGATAAAACTCACAGCTTTTTAACCAAAATGTTACAGGAAAAAAAAAAGATTAAAGGTGCGAAGATTGTCATCATTGTATCGATTTTTACGCCATTTGACTCGGTCTCACTCCACAGAACAGCGAGCCACCTGCCCAGGGCAGATCTCAGTAACCCCAGCGTTGATCCCCAGAGACCTCCTGAAATGTTGCATTAATGAGGCAGATGGCTTAACCATTTGGCAACGGTGACCCGTTTGCTAAAATATGGAAACGAAACAAGCATGGACGCTCATCAGTGGATGGAATATCTCTGGGTATGAGCGTCTTCAGACCCATGATGTTGATCGTATGGGTGGGCTAAAGTGTTGACTTCCTTCCGTACCATGACACAAGACGCAAGAAATTTCTCACACTGTATTCCTCTATCCCTCCTTTCTCACATCTTTCCGGTTGTCACAACGTGTTTAAGTTCTTGTCTTCATTCAGCATTCTTGTATAAAACATCTCCGAGGTATCCATGGATTTTTTCGGCTGTTTACTAGTTGACCAGTATTTCTATCGGTGTGTTAAGGCTGGATCTATATAACGTGCTTGAACTCTTTTCATAACTTCCAAGGACAATAACCCATTGCATACAATGTTCTTCATTTGATAGAATTCAATATTTGCTTGTCCTATTCTGTTCTTTATCTCTGTGATGTATCTTCCATCTGATGTTTTCGATTTGCCAATATATCTAAGTTTCTTCACTTGTCCCACAATCACGTCATTTACTTAAATAGTACGTTTAATTTAGTTTAGTTTAGTTTAGTTTAGTTTAGTTTAGTTTAGTTTAGTCGACGGATCAACATCACGGCACACGGGTGTAACCCATAAGTCCTTCGTTCTACTCCTAACTCAAGCCTGAGTCCGGAGAATTTCAGTTCAGGGCATAAATTCCGTAGCACCGACGAGGATCCTGAAATACGAGAGGAAGCCAATAAGCAAGTCACAAACAGCTGTAGAAAAATAACTAAATATGACAACAGTTTGATACCAGTTTATTTTTATACATACATTGTCCCTTTATTTCCCAACATAATTTCCACCAACATTGATGCACTTATCCCATCATTTTATCAGTCCTCCCAAACCGGCTGCATAGAACTGCGTGCTCTGTTTTCTAAACCACGTTTTCACTTCACATTCAACTTCGGCGTCATTCGCGAAATGTCTCCCGCCAAGGTGGGGTTTCAGTGGACCAAAAAGGTGGAAATCGCTAAGGGCAAAGTCCAGAACTTCCCACCTTAGTTGCTTAATTTTCTCATGAGTTAAACAAGCCGTATGTGGTCTGGCATTGTCATGAAGAAGCAACACTCCTCTAGTCAGCAGTTCTGGACGTTTTCTTCGAATTACATCATGAAGCATCGATAGAACTTCACAGTACGATTCAGAATTCACATTGTCACATTTCTTCTTGAAATTTGGTAAAAGCACTCTTTGACAATCCCAGAACACTGTCAGCATAACCTTTCCTGCTGATGGCGTAACCTTGAACTTTTGGACACAAGACGAAGAAGAATGTTTCCATTGCATTGAAGCACGGTTTGATTCGGGCAGGTAGTCATGCATCCATGATTCGTCCCCAGTAACAATCCTGTTCAGCTTGTCTTCTCCTTCATCTTCGTATCGACAGAGATCATGCAAGGACAGGCCAAATCGGTTCATTTTATGTTCCTCCTTCAATTGTCTGGGTACCCACCTTGAGCACACTTTCTTAAATTTGAATCGATCATGCATTATGATGTATGCTAACCCATGTAAGCACCCTATTGCAGATGCTGCAGAGTCTATCGTTACTCGCCTGTCACCTCTAATCATCTCCTCTACCCGCTGCACGGATGATTCTGTTGCAATCTCAACAGGACGACCAGATCTGATTTCATCAACAATTTTAGAGCGTCCTTGAGAAAACTTTTCTACCCAGAAATGCACCGCTTTACGGAACAAATATTTGTCAGCATAAACAGGAAGCATTTCGTTATGAATATTCTTTGCAGGCAGTCTTTTTGCCCACAAAAAACGAACAACAGCACGTTGCTCTTTGGTTATACACTCCGTACGTACAGTCGTCATTTTGTTTATGCACTGCGCATGCGCATGAGGCACCTAGCGTTATCTGACGAAGGGAATATAAATATCGATGTTGCTGTCACTGTAGAAGACACCAACTACATTTACCTGCCATCCCACAGAACTGTGTGACTTACTTATTGACTCACCTCGTACTTTAGGTAGAATTTTAACTCGAAATTGTGCCCGGGCAGCGCCGTTAGGCTACTCTTTTTCGATTGCCAACTGCCAAGGGATTTTTTACGTGCGCAACAATACACATGGGCGTCCGATCTCAATACCCAGAGACTAGGGGAAATGTTATTACTGGAAGTCCACGAGAAAAAAATCCCGGCCCTCACCGGGGCTTGAACCCGGGACTTCCAGCACTCGAGGCGGACACCATAACTCGAGACCACTTATCCCCCCTACTTTAATAATACATTTAGGCGCAATCTGTTTCTTAGATATCACCACGATATCACACACATACCGTTGTGAAAACCAACGAGAAAGCGATACGATCCTAAATCGCTTGCAACTGACTTCGAGCACGGTATGTCGGGATTATGAAACTGCATTCACTAACTATAAACCATTGACGCCGACCTCGTGCCATGTACCATCAGATAATTACCATAATAAGAGCATTCTTAATTTCCTCATAGCAAACCGCGGTAGACAATACATCATAATCATCATCTAGCAGATCCTTTGCACCGAAAAAACGCCTACTGCCAGTGGAGATGTGGTTTCTGGGGAAAACAAAAATTAACACCATGGACAGACAGAAAAACCAGTGAGCAAGTCCTGCAAGAAGAAAATGAGATCCCTACACTGATTAGTCAAAATAGACGCAGACATTTGTTTGGACACGTTACAAGAAGAAGAAACTTGGAGAACTTCGTGACAATTGGCAAGATTGAGGGGAACAGATCAAGGGGAAAGCAGAGAAGTAAATATTTAGATGGCTTGGCCACGTTGCATGTTCGAGACGAGAACACAGAGCTGGTCCACAACTCTGGTGATCGTGCTAGATGGCGAAACATGACCGCCCAGGCTTATCAACTTAACACATGATGATGATGAGATGTTTGCAGATCATCGCTCTCATAATGACCCGACATAAAGACTCGCGATCTTACGCCAGTTCCCAATCCCGCTAAATCTTCACGCCTAGAGTATCTTTACTATCATATCCTTCTTGGTGACCTCCCCTATCTCTTTTTCCAGGAACCATGCCTTTTATGACTGTTCTATCAGCCAGTGGTCGGTCTCCCTGGCCAAGTACTTTAACGTCTTTCTCCGTAATCCCGCATACTCTCGTGAGTAACTTGACGTGCGTGAGAATCGATAGCTGTTCTCTCCGCGTCGGTAACTTGCGGGGTATGTGAGCCGGCCGCTCAGAAAGCAATGGCAAAATACTGAGCGTAATCTTGCCAAGAAATCAACAATCAGCTGAACGATGCTTATGTTGACAGCGATGTCCTGTAAAGGATATGCGAACAAAAACAAAAACAAAACAAACAACAACAACAAAAAAAGAAGAAAAAATCAGCCAGTACGATAATTAATATGGCCAAGGTATTTCAGTGTGTCAACCAATGTGATGTTTTGTTTTTAATTAGGAGCCACCGAAGTGCAGTAGGTAGCACGCTCGCCTGTCGGCACTGTAGTCATGGGTTCGAATTCACATAAAGACGGATTTTTTAAAGAAAAGTTCAGGTCGACAAATCCTACAAGGGGTACCGTGACATACCTTGGGAAGTGAAGGCAACCGGTAAGATATTGACTACGTCACCCGCCAAGTGTCAATTGGTCTATACACATGAGGCACCGTAAACCAGAGAGCCTATGTGGTGCAAATGGGGACATCACCTTTCTTTCACATGATTCACTCGACCCGGAGACAGTCATCTATTGTGTTCTATAGCTGTGGTTTTCAACCTTTTTTTTAACCCATGCACCCTTTAACCATATGTTCAAAACGTCAATCCCCCTCCCCCCTCTTTTCGTTTTTCCTCCATATAAATCCCCCCCCCCCCCACCTTGTTTTTTTTTTTACACAGTATACGTAAAAATGGAAGATAAATTTAATAACACATACTAGAACAAGTCTAGACGTCTACATAAAACGTGATTTGCAGGTCTACTTACGTTATAAAACGAATTTCAGAAGGGCGAGAAGTACAGAACCGTGAAGTATAGAGGGAAAAACAATGTCAAGTAATCGGTTCTTGTATTAGCGCGATCTTGAAATAATCTTAATTCACCCCCCCCCCCCCTCACCCCCGGGAAACCATAAAATTCCTCCCTAGGGGTGTGGGGAATTCCCCACTAGTTGAGAACCACTGTTCTATAGGATGTAATTGCCATGATAAGGGCCAAAGAAAGTATTTTCAAATATCAAAAGCCTGAATACAACAAATATGCTGATGGAATAACTAAACATTGCTCATGTCAGCATTTTATTGTTGAGTTTACTAGAACAATTACTAGTGAACTACAACCGATAAATACTGTCTCTACAGAATGAGACCAAAACCGAATGGTAGAATTACTAATGAATTACAGTTGTTAACTGGTGTCTTTGCAGAATAAGGCTAAAACGGTATGACAGAATTACTAATACGGAGCTTATGGAGAGAGTGTAACAGTACAGGCACAGATGATTATAAACCAAGTCCGATGTCGTTCTATAAAAGGTTTTATTGATCGTAATAAATTGAAGAATGGTACATAAGTTATTTGGTAAGATGTTCACACCGCTGGACCTTAGCTGTAACTAACCTAACCAAAACAACCCACGTCACGACTTGAGCATCCCTAGTAACGTTCGTATAGGGTGCTCAACCGTGCCCTAAGTTTGCACATCGAACCTATTAACATAGATGGTACTCATTCTGTTACACCTCACTTTCTTTAAAAAGACTTTTCTTCTTCAAAAGTCTTAACTCCTAACCCCCTTATCCTAAACCTTCATTCCCTCATCTACACTCAACCCCCAATATTCTTTCTCTAAGCCGTCCCAAACTAACTCTATCTTAAGTAACTACTTTCTTCTACTTGTCTCTTATCATTGTCCCATATAGCAAATCGCCATGAAGTTATACTTCTTCTTCGTTTCTGGCTCTTCAAAGTTTCATTACAAAAATATAGGTCATAAGAATGGTTCGTAAAAATCGTTGGTATACACTTGACATTATGAAACTTCTCATTCTTTCTCAACGCAACACAGGATAGACAGAAAAGATGTAGTTAGAAAATAGTAAAGAAGGGGTGCGCACCCAATTTATGAAGATATTGAGAAGTAGTCCAGAATCACATTTACCTCCCTTGCAAACGCAAAAACTTTTCCAAAATTTTTCAAAAACACATCTTATGATTTATAAAGCTACATCTCTGTTCGTTATAAATTAAGTTGATCCAAACTTTCTTCTATATACTCAATATTTGTACTGCCATCCACACCCCTGCCTATATATCAACTATCTCACGTCCAACCATGAAACCAATAACCATGTTCATATTCCATGAACATTTTAAATTAATTAACGCTGCTTAAAACAGCTCCTATATTTTACCCCCTCAGATCCCATGACAAGCATCCTTGTTTATATATATTTCTAACCCTATACCAAACCATATGCACTGCCATTCACAGCCCCCTTAATATCTACTCTCCATCAGCCAACCTCTTAACTATCACAGCCTCTTTAGACGTTAATCACGTATATAATATGGCATCCAATCCATATACCTTTAATCCACGCTGACTTAATGCAGCTCCTATTTTAACTTCCCAGAACCCTCTTATTTGTGTAGGAACCCCGTCACTTAAGTATGGCATGTGTTTCCAACACTTCATAGCCACCATATTATTAACCTCTCTATTCTAACACACTAATGCTGATTGGCACAGCAGTCTTCCTACCAACACAAGGTACTCATGAACTTATTATTCATAAAGAGAATGTGTCTCTCTTCTAGTCCTCAGTTTATTAACTATTTTCTGAACGAAGGGTTTTAAATAAAGCTCCATGTATTGCTTTTATTCTAGACAATACCATAACTGTTTGTGAACTAAACTTAACCTTAAACAATTTTCAACATATTTGTAAACACACAAGACAATTTAACTTAAATCATATCATGAGTCAATAAAATCACAACAGGAGATCATACCCCCCAAGGTTTTTTAAATATCATTTTTCTTTCCCCTCATATCAAATAAAGGCAATCAACTAATTCAAAGAAAAACATATTTCAAAATAATATAACATACATCCTATCCATTGTTAGTCACGTTTACGGACTAACAATAACTTATCTATTAAGAAAACTCAACAAGTCAAATCATAAAATCAATTAGCAATAATTATAATAAAATATACACCACAGTCGAATTTACATCCATATTACTTATCTTAATACCTAAATATATAGTGTCATGTCTACTCCTCAAGACACTGATTATAAGTATCAATAAAACCATTTTCCATAACACCCGTGTAATACACAGCTAGTGTATTTCATCAACTATCACTTTCTTTCCTTTTTAAATCACCAAATTTACACCCTGCTATCTGCAGCATTTTCTATCAATTTATCTACCATGTTTCCATTTCCTCATATCCAATTTAATCTGTCTATATATTACAGACAGCATACAAATCAAAAAGGTCCATTATGGGCCCTATCACTCAAGACTTCCTCATCACCTAACATAACCAAATTTCTCCTATACCTCACTCAAAAGACTCCTTAGTAATCTCGCCGAAAAACTTCAGCAACCCAGTAATGTCCACTTATTATGGGCATTTCACCAAAAACCTTCACTTTAAATTTATGCCGTTATCAACAGCTATAAAATACCGCCACTGAACTCATGTCTGTGACCTTTTAACCCCCCACTGCTTACAATCAACGTTATTCTTTCTCAGTCCATATATCATGGACCCCCCAAAACCACATGGCATTTTATCTCCACACTTACAATGTTCATTTCTCATTAACACACTTACACACCTTTACTATTGTACTGATATCCACAGTATATAATTATTCTTCGGAGTAAAACATGGGATTCAATTCATGTTTTACTAATTGCCTTCACGCTGTCTGGCGCAGCACGTTACTCACTTCTTCTTCTTCTTCTACTATCCAGCAATCTCTTGTCACTTACCAAACCTCCACCACATCATGGCACTAAATCCAGCACACCACAATTCATCTACTCAGTAAGGGAAATTGTAACTAATCTAGTTGTTTCCCTTGGATTTGTACCAAGAATTATTAAACATTACCGTTTACTACGGTATCTCCACCATGCTACAACCAACAAAAAAAATTTGTCTATTTACTGTAGACCTCACCAATACATCTATCTACTGTACCAACAATTAATTCTACTTTTAAGTCTCCCGTCTACCCGACGTAACCAACATTTCACTCTCCTGCATCAGTACTTTCCAACATCTCACCACAACAACTCTAAACTATCCTCCACTCTCTCCCAGCGTTCTCTTACCGCGATGATAGTCAAACCAGTCACACTTATCGGAACACAGTCTATAGTGCTCTATTTATAATACTCCGATATTCATTTGGCTAATCACATTCTTTCCTTCTCTTGTTTACTCCTATTTATCGGGACTCTTTCAGAAACAATAAACAACACCGCACATGAGTAACGAGAAATCTCACTTCGACTGGGCAAATCATCTTCTCTTATTTCTCTATATCAGGCATTCTTGCTTCAACATGTCTCCGCCAACAATTTTTACAATCTAATTACTTTCTTATTTCAACTTTTCTCAATTATTCCTCCCTTTCTACAATTCAAAGCCTACCTTGCTCAAACAACACATTAGCTCTAACAAGCAATGCTTCGTCCACTCTCGTCATCCAACGATCTAAACGCTACAAACGTTAAGAATCACTTTCCCACAGCTAACTTTTCTGTGTTTTCTCATTCTTCCACACACTCACCTCCGCCAACGACATGGTACTTGCTTACTATAATTAAACATAACGTTAACTCTCTATCTGTCAGCCTGTTATAGAATTTTCATTAATTCTATCCAACACCACACATTCTAAACAAAAGACATCACAAACTTCTAATCATCTTCTCTCTACTTTCTAACTTTCGCACTTATTCTGTCCTCCACGAAATCACCGGTATGTTTTATCAGCGTCACTCATCAGCCACTCTTCACATTTTCGCACGGCGCTCGTATTTATACTTCTCTTATGCATTGACTATTGTGTACGACAAGCTCATTCTCATCTCACGATTATTCTCGGTATCACGACAACCTGACGTGCCTATACTATAATTTCTACCACAAACAATTTAGACACCAATTCAACATTCTAGCAAATACTCACCACAGCCTAAACGTGTCAATTACTTCCACACACAGTGACACAAGATATATCAAACGCGCAACTACTATCAATCGCTTGACAACATTTTATCCATGTACTCCACTTAGACGGCGTCTCAAAACCTCACTCCTCCTTCACTCAGCGCGACGAACGACTGTTTGTCTACACTTATACTCACGTACAGACAACGCATAACCAGACGAATTATTTCAATACTCAACAGGACTTTCACAATTCAACTGTTTTCTTATTTCATTCTCAATCATCATAACCCCACTACTCTCCGTCCTACTTAATTCTCTACGCCAAACCACTTCATCAGTCAACTACTCCCTCACTTAACCTCCTCAACACTTCATCCCACACTATTAATGAGTCAGCTTCTCTCAACGTATTTCGTCACGTCACTTATCGGTCAAACTTTCAAACTTAGCCTCTTCAATATCTGTAAGCGTAAATAACTCAGGTCTGGAAAGCATATATTCTCTAACCTCCCTCTTTCGTTTCTTCTTCTTAATAGTCCATTCATCTTCAGAATCGTCAGTGCCTATAGTTATCCCACCAATCTGGTTTTTATTATAATATGTGGTAGAGGTGGAAACATCCTCTCCATAACCTGAACTCCCACACCTAACATTCCTACACCATTTAGGGATTAAATTAATGTCTATACCTGAGGAACTTGATATACCAGTCGTCGTACCTCTATTAACTATCATACTATTCGTATTTCTTTCCTTAATAGTTTTCCTCATCTGTCTTTTGCCGTCGGTGATTTTCGTCCGTCTACCTTCCTTTATATCATGAGGAGTTTTTATAATTTCTACCAACTCAGTTTGACTTGCTTTTGTTATCTTGTTGGCTGGTTGTTTCTGGGTTTTCTTTTCTACTGTATCAACCTGTGTCTGTGTGTTCCGTTCTACTACTTCAACCACCTGCGTCTGAGTCTCTTGGTCTATTTTCTTTATTAATACCTGTCTAACGGTCTCATTCGCAACCACCTTAGAATCAGTTGAATCTCTACTTACTTTTTCTACTCTGTTTATCGACCCTGACTTCAAATACTGTCTCCGTCTCTGCTCAAACCATTCGTCCCGTCTTTTTCTAGCAGTCTTGCTATGGGATGGCCAATTCCATAGTTTATTGGAAAGGTCTCTCTCAGGGCCACTCCTGTACCTATGACATTTATACCAGTCCGACTTTTACGTCTACTCTCACCGTCTTTTACCCTATAAACATCAGGCCTTGGTTCGTCATAACCAACCGCATAATCAGAGCCATATTGTCTTCTGTCTTTATTAAGTAGTGGCTGTCTCCTGTTATTCTTTCCTACTCTATTGCAGTCTACCTTAAATCTATAAGTCTCTTGTCTAGTCGTTCTTCTCTGTAACGTTTCCACAAAATTCTCTACTTCACTAACTGCCACTTTTAACTCTCCCAACCATGTACTGATACGTTTTAGTTCTGTATGTAGGTAGTTCATACTAATTTCTCTGTATTTTATCTCAAGCCAAAACAATATGCCTACTTCTTCTTCTATATATTTCTTGGTACCTGTAGAAAAAACCTCGTCTTGAGCTTTGCTGAAATAATTTTCAATTATGTATGTTTCTCCAGCGAAGTGTTGAGTCTACCTATGGCCGTATCTACTCCAGTCAAAACCCGTGCTAATGAACTCTGTTCTTCTGCCATATTACAATGTGCTGAAATATCAATTTATATAAGCAAACTCACAGTTATAACAATTTAGATATATGATCGTATTTAAATTACATAATTCCTAATTATTAAATGTTTGATCAATCAATTGTATCTAACATGACGTTTAAACTTTAATTAATTACCGTTAGCTACATCTTCTCTTGATCCAAGAGGGAGGTGAATCCAGGTACGTCAGCCGAGAATCTATTTGCCAAGGGTCACGTATAAAGCAAACGTCTGGAGTTTGTGTTATCTGAAGCTGTCTGTATTTTTCCAAACGGCGACGTAATTTCAGGTATCTACATCGTTCCTCGGAGATCTCAGGCCTCTCCAGCGGGAAGAATGCTTCTACTTTCACCCTTGGATGGGCACACCCGCCTTGAGCCTTCTTTTCACCCTAAACAGGGCCCTTCTAGGCGACGACTTGAAAACGGCTCTAGCTCTATAAAACAATTTAATTTGGGTCCCCTCTTCAGCAATTCGGCAACCCAGTTTGCCCAACCACTTCCGAAGAGACCACAACAACCAAGTCGCATTCCTCTTGATATCTCATTGTAATTTTAAGTTGGCTGGCTGTTTTAAATTTTGACGGTTAGAAAAAATTTCCTTGATACTGGACAATCTTAGTAGGTAAGTGACCTTCAATCAAACAGCAAGGTCAATGAACGGCTGTAATAACGGCAGGCCAAACTTTGATGACAATCACGTTACTTCGGATGGTTATAATGAAAAACAGTTCATTCTATTGGCAACCAGTGTAAGATGATGGTTCCATCCAGTAATCTTGATACGTATGACTTCAAATCAACTAGCCCGAAAAATGTTTCATGTTGACTCTATTTTAAGTTGATACTTTCAATAAAAATGGTCCGGTCTGGAGCTTTTGATTCGAAGAATTTAGTAAAAGTCTATTTCTTCATACCTTCTGGTCGCGGCAAGCTGATAAAAATTCTCCATGAAAGTTCTCTGCTGTACTATGCCATTTTCAGTACTTCACGTTATATGTCCGCGACATCAAAGTTAAGATAAGAATCGACATCCTGGTGTGCGGCGCCAAATCAGTACTGTAACAGTACTGGCACAGATGATTATAAACCAAGTCCGATGTCGTTCTATAAAAGGTTTTATTGATCGTAATAAATTGAAGAATGGTACATAAGTTATTTGGTAAGATGTTCACACCACTTGACCTTAGCTGTAACTAACCTAACCAAAACAACCCACATCACGACTTGAGCATCCCTAGTAACGTTCGTATAGGGTGCTCAACCGTGCCCTAAGTTTGCACATCGAACCTATTAACATAGATGGTACTCATTCTGTTACAAGAGGCAGCCATATTCCAGTGACATAAGAGGTCAGGAAAAGATGCTGGATGGATATAACACCTTTGGAGTAAATTTGATAATAGTATAAAAAGCGTGTTTTTACCCCCCCCCCCCCCCCCTCTCTCTCTCTCTCTCTCTCTCTCTCTCTCTCTCTCTCTCTCTCTTTCTCTCTCTCTCTCTCTCTCTCTCTCTCTCTATCTATCTCTCACACACACACACAAACTAATAGTTGACAGTCAGTCAGGATCTCGGCCAAAATATTCTTGTCATACGGCACTAACAAACATGATAGAAAACTGGCATCAAAATATAAACAACGATACTCTATTTGGAGCGGTGTTTATAGACTTTAGAACAACATTCGATATGATAGATCATAATATTCTAATTAAAAAACTGGAAACAATGAAAGTAAGCTTTAATATAGTGACATTAATAAACATCATTTTTATTAGACAGAAAACAAGTAGTATCACACAATAAATCTTTATCTCAAGCCATTACCATTAATATTGGAGTACCTCAGGGGTCTATTCTTGGCCTTCTGTTATTTGCCATTTATATAAATGGTCTTCCCTTATATCTGTCGTCGTTCTGCGATCTATTTGCAGACGACTGCACAGTATATACAAACGCTACTGATTGTAATGTGCTAGAATTATCATTGCAACAGGAAATAAATAGTGTAGTTAACAGGAGTCATGCAATCCACATGCAAGTTGACATTTCTAAATCAAAATCTATGTTAATAGGAACCAGGCAAAGACTTCTCACGCTAAACTCGCAGAGAACTCTACAGCTGCACATTGGAAGCATTCCTATAGAAAGTGTAATCGAGCACAAGGCACTGGGTCTTGTCATGGATCAAAATCTAACCTATAACTCACATGTTCATGCTCTAGTAAAACAAATAGCCAAAAAAGGTATACCAACTTGCCAAAATTAAAAATGTCCTTGACGAAAACACAAGAAAGATATTCTATACTTCCCATATACAAACACATATTGATTATTGCTCCACAATCTGGGTTGAATGCTCCAAATCAATAACAAAACGCCTATATTCACCCCAGAAAAGGGCAATGCGTTTAATTAATGGTGAAAAGCTTACCGACAGTTCTAACCTACATAAACGTCTTCTGTTACTGCCACTCCACAAATGACTACTTTTTAATAAGGCCAAACTAATTCACAAAATCCTATTTCAAAATGCTTCAAGCTACATTTGGCCATTGTTTAAATATAACGCAAGACATGGCGAACGACTAAATATACTTCATGTCCCTAAACCTAGGATAGACTTATATTAAACAAGCTTAGCATACTCTGCCACTCAGTTGTGGAACAATCTTCCACAAGAAATCAAAGACACCACCAATCATTATGCATACATTCGCACCCTGTTTGAACACTACCTCAGTACAGACAACATCCCCCCAAAAACAAAAACAAAAAAGACAATAATAATTGTAAATTATCTCAAACGACAACTAGCTCAAAATAAAACAAAAAAACATTCCCATTTGTATGGCACGTTACACCTTCCTTGGGAATTTATAATGCCTATGTTAAACATTGCCTCAGTGAGTCATTTGTTACTGATTATTTTTCATGCGTTATAATGCTATTGTTCTTTTGTTGTAAAAAATTTGCTTCATAAGTGATGTTGAATTAAAGAATGTATGATAGGAAATTGAGAAGAAGGGCAGAATGTCAGATGGGCCTGCGTGCCCAATTCTTAACCCTTTGAAAATAAACATTTTCGTTCGTTCGTTCGTTCGTTCGTTCGTTCGTTCGTTCTCTCTCTCTCTCTCTCTCTCTCTCTCTCTCTCTCTCTCTCTCTCTCTCTCTCTCTCTCTCTCTCTCTCTCTCTCTCTCTCTCTCTCTCTCTCTCTCTCTTACCCCACAGCACAAACGAAATGGAGGTGGACCTAAAGCACGGAGAGAAGAATTAGAGACCGACGAATAACATGAGGAGGAAATGAGAGAGCAGCAGGAGACAGCACAGACAGGAGGGGTTGGCGTGAGTTTGTTGAGGATAGCAGCAGAACCAAAATTATGGACACCGAGATAGGAACTTGGACAGGGATACATTGACTTCCAATACATTAATATTGAACAGACACGATAGGAACAGTCGATATTAAAAAATATTTAGCCAGAATATCAGCCATGGATGTTTTCGAAAGACACCGGATGAGATCTTCTAAATACATCCTTCCCCGCACCCTTTTTCTTTTTATATAATGAAAGTACTATGAGAAATTGTGGGCAAAATATGAGAAGAAGGAAACTTAGTGACAACTGGAAAAATAGACGGGAAAATAATAAGGGTTGAGCAAAAAGATAAATACCAGAAGGTATTGGCCACATGGCATAATAAGGACAAGAACACAGACCTGATCCATGACGCTAGTGATCGCGTAATATGGCGAAACATAACAGCTCACTCTTATCGACATGGCACTTGATGATGATGATGATTTTTAAAAAAACACTCACTCTTTCCCGCTTGTCACTTTAACTTCTTGCTCCATATTCAGTTATTCCTTCAATATAAGAGTTGTCTCGGAATGAAAATTATCTTGGATTTATGAGGGACTAAATTTGTGACCCTTTAAAAATAAAATTCGTTCGTTCGTTCGTTCTTGCATTGGAGGGACAGAGCTGTGTTGGGATAACTCTTTAAGTACATGACCCTTTTACACGCACTAGGCTCATTTGACATATCGTGCTAGACATATTTGTATAGACCAATCGCCTCTCGGTTAGTATCGCGCCGGTCGTCTTGACTCTTCAAGACATGTCCTGGTACTCCCTTTAATGATAGCTCTGTGCAGATCTTATTTCCGGAAAATGTGCTGTGCATTCACCTCAGATTGTTTCCTCGCAGTCATTCCAGCTATAAACATACGGGTGGTCGGACTTGTTATTGTGTTGCTTACAGATTTTACAGAAACCCATAATCATTTCAACACGGTATTTAACAGATACAAACAATCTCCATATACAATGCAGACACTAGCTAATGTTTCCGCTTCTTCCAGGCACTTTTCAGATGTTGCTGAAGCAGAATGTGGAGTGGAAGCGGTAGTAAATCCCCAATGGGACACTGATGTGAGTAAATACTGCCCAGGACTCTACTCCGTAGAACTCCACCTGTATCGGGATAGAAAGAGAAATATAGATGAAAATTTTATGGAATGGTGGATGAGAACACACCTATTCATATTAAAACGCTAATCTCATGCATATTAAATACTGGGTTTAAAAGCAAAAGGATATACATCACTACACCGGGTTTTATCTTGAAAGGCTCAGTTTCGTAAAGCAGACCATGCCTAAAGCTTCGCACAGAGCACGAACTTCATAGTTCCAGCAGAGACCTCCAGGGGTATGCGAAAAACATTACACTCGTGAATCAAATAACGGAGTCTGAAATAGAACCCAAGACCTTCGTAGTGTGAAGCAGGCAGCTTGACCACTTCTACTGGGTACGCATGTATACAGACAGGTCAGCACAGGTTGCTCATTTAGTCGAGGAACTGGTATGTATGTTGAATCCACAAATATAGAAGCTATATCACTATAAGTGTTGAACCTGTCTGTCAAGAGACACATTGCGAATGAACATTTTTTTTTTTTTTTTTCAACTGTCAAAAAATCGGTAATCTTTTAGTCGGGCCATTATGAGGGCAACGTTTTACACGGGACCTGCTACGCATAGGAGCTGGTGCGTATGTAGAATCTATACATATAGAAACTAAAGTACTATTCAGCTACGACTCTTATTAGCAAAACTATTCGAAAAGGATAGTGATGGTCTGACAGCAGATATTACTATTGTGGTGTTAAGTGCCATGCCGTAATATACTCATACACATACGCTCAATAAGAAACGGTGAATACAACATGAACATGATTGGCGAACGGGAATTAAAGTCCAATGCCGACTCTCGAGGAAATGTTAATATCCGTGTTTAATGCGGACTTTACAAGACAGTCACATATGCAAGTTAATAGCTAAATTAGTTTCCCGTACCGCCGGGAAGGGCCTAATTCCTATATTCTACCAACCTTGATGTCGAGCCTTGCCTTTTTCCCAACGACGCTTCAGTAATCTTCTTTTCCCTTGCGTTCTTCCAATTCGTCCTCTGTCGTTCTCATCCGAATCTATCGTCTAGCGTTTTCCCGTCTTTACAAAGAAACCATGGCGCTTTTCCAGATATGTCCTAGGCTAATCATATCCTTGAATGATAGCACTGCCAGCCTTCTGCCTCTTCAGTATCCGCCTTAGTCCTTTCCGAACTTAGAAAACACCACCGTTCTGTTCGATGAAAGTCACAGCGTATCTTTTTGACGCAACTGGTTTCCCTGGTTCTTCGTGCACTATCTACTTTCCTAAACACTTGGCTTTTCCCTTTCATCTTTTTCTTCTCTGCATCATTTGATTTGATGTGTGCAATGGCATTATGGCAATGTGGCAACAGAGAAACAATTCATCAACGCAGAAGTGATCAAGAAAACGGCAAAGACAACTGACCACAAACTTGTTCAATCTTTCTCGCCACAAACTTGTTCAATCTTTCTCGCCACAAACTTGTTCAATCTTTCTCGCCACAAACTTGTTCAATCTTTCTCGCCACAAACTTGTTCAATCTTTCTCGCCACAAACTTGTTCAATCTTTCTCGCCACAAACTTGTTCAATCTTTCTCGCCACAAACTTGTTCAATCTTTCTCGCCACAAACTTGTTCAATCTTTCTCGCCACAAACTTGTTCAATCTTTCTCGCCACAAACTTGTTCAATCTTTCTCGCCACAAACTTGTTCAATCTTCCTCGCTCGCTCGCTTTGAACTCAAGCGTAGTCCAGAAACATTCTACTACTCCTAGTGCACTGGACTGATTTTTGCATGCAGATTAGCTTTCCCTATTACCAATGTCCCTCGCCATCAGGCGAACCCACTCCGACTTCAGACGTACTTGTAATTTACTTTCCGCAAGTCAAGGACGAGAAGTCAATATTTTAGTCCAACTTACGGGTGTAGAGTTTGAACCCGCTACCTCGGCATCAGCACACCGGACATTTGAGAACGAGCTCTCTTATCCATTCGGCCATGGTGACAGTACCATACGGTAGATTGTCTCAGTATGATGCAAGTCTTCGAAATGCCGCTACTTAAAATGAATTATTCTTTAAATATGCAGGCCCCTTACGGTGCCGCCTGATAAGGCTGCCTATCTGTATCATATGAATCACCAAACAACGAGACGTAGATTGTGAGCTTTACTGAAACACGACTACAAGAAACAAATTGGACGTTGCGGTCAAAGCCTTCGTAAGCACAGAACAAACAAACACAAACCGACACAAAACTACATGAAACACACTACATGTCAATCAGTGAGAAGACCTGATCGTTCGGGTCCACATCGATTGACGGACGACAGTCACGGCGATCGGGCAAATCTTGAGCTACAGCCTACGATGGGTGACGTTGTAATATTCTGTTGTGATAATATGGCCGTGTCCAGCGTGTGCCGCGTGGTATAGTGGTTACACACCCGCTTCAGACGCCAGTGATTCGTGGTTCATTTCCTGGTCCGGTCAAGGATATGCACAACTGACGAGCTCAGACGAGAGCGAAACTCATGTCTAGTGCTTCCACATTGACGTGGATAGGCCTTTGTTTCATACCAGAATACGATAAGCGTTGTCAGTAGTGGGTTGTGCTCAATATTTCAATCTCAAATCAGACACAACAATATAAATCAATATTAAACTAATTAAAGGCACTTATCTGAATCTGTATCCTTGCTAGTATCATAGCACGGCACGGCCCTGCATGCTGACCACCACTGACCACAAAAATAGCCTAGATAACCAGAAACGGTGAAGGTTGTGAGTTTCCACAAGCCGAGTCCATTCTACTTCGCCCCGGGGTTTATTGTGTGTTTCTACAAGCCGAGTCCATTCTACTTGGTCCCGGGGTGTATTATGTGTTTCTACAAGCCGAGTCCTGTCTACTTGGTCCCGGGGTTTATTGTGTGTTTCTACAAGCTGAGTCCATTCTACTTGGCCCCGGGGTTTATTGTGTGTTTCTACAAGCCGAGTCCATTCTACTTGGCCCCGGGGTTTATTGTGTGTTTCTACAAGCCGAGTCCTGTCTACTTGGTCCCGGAGTTTATTGTGTGTTTCTACAAGCCGAGTCCATTGTACTTGGCCCCGGGGTTTATTGTGTGTTTCTACAAGCCGAGTCCTGTCTACTTGGTCCCGGAGTTTATTGTGTGTTTCTACAAGCCGAGTCCATTGTACTTGGCCCCGGGGTTTATTGTGTGTTTCTACAAGCCGAGTCCTGTCTACTTGGTCCCGGGGTGTATTATGTGTTTCTACAAGCCGAGTCCTGTCTACTTGGTCCCGGAGTTTATTGTGTGTTTCTACAAGCCGAGTCCATTCTACTTGGTCCCGGGGTGTATTATGTGTTTCTACAAGCCGAGTCCTGTCTACTTGGTCCCGGAGTTTATTGTGTGTTTCTACAAGCTGAGTCCATTCTACTTGGCCCCGGGGTTTATTGTGTGTTTCTACAAGCCGAGTCCTGTCTACTTGGTCCCGGGGTTTATTGTGTGTTTCTACAAGCCGAGTCCATTCTACTTGGTCCCGGGGTGTATTATGTGTTTCTACAAGCCGAGTCCATTCTACTTGGCCCCGGGGTTTATTGTGTGTTTCTACAAGCTGAGTCCATTCTACTTGGCCCCGGGGTTTATTGTGTGTTTCTATAAGTCGAGTCCATTCTACTTGGTCCCGGGGTGTATTATGTGTTTCTACAAGCCGAGTCCATTCTACTTGGCCCCGGGGTTTATTGTGTGTTTCTACAAGCTGAGTCCATTCTACTTGGCCCCGGGGTTTATTGTGTGTTTCTATAAGTCGAGTCCATTCTACTTGGTCCCGGGGTTTATTGTGTGTTTCTACAAGCCGAGTCCTGTCTACTTGGCCCCTGAGTTTATTGTGTGTTTCTACAAGCTGAGTCCATTCTACTTGGTCCCTGAGTTTATTGTGTGTTTCTACAAGCTGAATCCATTCTACTTGGTCCCTGAGTTTATTGTGTGTTTCTACAAGCCGAGTCCATTCTACTTGGTCCCTGAGTTTATTGTGTGTTTCTACAAGCTGAGTCCATTCTACTTGGTCCCTGAGTTTATTGTGTGTTTCTACAAGCTGAGTCCATTCTACTTGGTCCCTGAGTTTATTGTGTGTTTCTACAAGCCGAGTCCATTCTACTTGGTCCCTGAGTTTATTGTGTGTTTCTACAAGCCGAGTCCATTCTACTTGGTCCCTGAGTTTATTGTGTGTTTCTACAAGCCGAGTCCATTCTACTTGGTCCCTGAGTTTATTGTGTGTTTCTACAAGCTGAGTCCATTCTACTTGGTCCCTGAGTTTATTGTGTGTTTCTACAAGCTGAGTCCATTCTACTTGGTCCCTGAGTTTATTGTGTGTTTCTACAAGCCGGGTCCATTCTACTTGGCCCCTGAGTTTATTGTGTGTTTCTACAAGCTGAGTCCATTCTACTTGGCCCCTGAGTTTATTGTGTGTTTCTACAAGCTGAGTCCATTCTACTTGGTCCCTGAGTTTATTGTGTGTTTCTACAAGCTGAGTCCATTCTACTTGGTCCCTGAAATTATTGTGTGTTTCTACAAGCTGAGTCCATTCTACTTGGCCCCTGAGTTTATTGTGTGTTTCTACAAGCTGAGTCCATTCTACTTGGTCCCGTGGTTTATTGTGTGTTTCTACAAGTCGAGTCCATTCTACTTGGTCCCTGAGTTTATTGTGTGTTTCTACAAGCCGAGTCCTGTCTACTTGGTCCCTGAGTTTATTGTGTGTTTCTACAAGCCGAGTCCTGTCTACTTGGTCCCTGAGTTTATTGTGTGTTTCTACAAGCCGAGTCCATTCTACTTGGTCCCTGAGTTTATTGTGTGTTTCTACAAGCCGAGTCCTGTCTACTTGGTCCCTGAGTTTATTGTGTGTTTCTACAAGCTGAGTCCATTCTACTTGGCCCCGGGGTTTATTGTGTGTTTCTACAAGCCGAGTCCATTCTACTTGGTCCCGTGGTTTATTGTGTGTTTCTACAAGTCGAGTCCATTCTACTGGGCCCCTGAGTTTATTATGTGTTTCTACAAGCTGAGTCCTGTCTACTTGGTCCCTGAGTTTATTGTGTGTTTCTACAAGCCGAGTCCTGTCTACTTGGTCCCGGAGTTTATTGTGTGTTTCTACAAGCCGAGTCCTGTCTACTTGGTCCCTGAGTTTATTGTGTGCTTCTACAAGCTGAGTCCATTCTACTTGGCCCCTGAGTTTATTGTGTGTTTCTACAAGCTGAGTCCATTCTACTTGGTCCCGGAGTTTATTGTGTGTTTCTACAAGCCGGGTCCTGTCTACTTGGTCCCTGAGTTTATTGTGTGTTTCTACAAGCCGAGTCCTGTCTACTTGGTCCCTGAGTTTATTGTGTGTTTCTACAAGCCGAGTCCTGTCTACTTGGTCCCTGAGTTTATTGTGTGTTTCTACAAGCTGAGTCCATTCTACTTGGTCCCGGAGTTTATTGTGTGTTTCTACAAGCCGAGTCCTGTCTACTTGGTCCCGGAGTTTATTGTGTGTTTCTACAAGCCGAGTCCTGTCTACTTGGTCCCGGAGTTTATTATGTGTTTCTACAAGCCGAGTCCTGTCTACTTGGTCCCGGAGTTTATTGTGTGTTTCTACAAGCCGGGTCCATTCTACTGGGCCCCGGGGTTTATTGTGTGTTTCTACAAGTCGAGTCCATTCTACTTGGCCCCGGGGTTTATTGTGTGTTTCTACAAGTCGAGTCCATTCTACTTGGTCCCGGAGTTTATTGTGTGTTTCTACAAGCCGAGTCCATTGTACTTGGCCCCGGGGTTTATTGTGTGTTTCTACAAGCCGAGTCCTGTCTACTTGGTCCCGGGGTGTATTATGTGTTTCTACAAGCCGAGTCCTGTCTACTTGGTCCCGGAGTTTATTGTGTGTTTCTACAAGCCGAGTCCATTCTACTTGGTCCCGGGGATTATTGTGTGTTTCTACAAGCCGAGTCCATTCTACTTGGCCCCGGGGATTATTGTGTGTTTCTACAAGCCGAGTCCTGTCTACTTGGTCCCGGGGTTTATTGTGTGTTTCTACAAGCTGAGTCCATTCTACTTGGTCCCGGGGTGTATTATGTGTTTCTACAAGCCGAGTCCATTCTACTTGGCCCCGGGGTTTATTGTGTGTTTCTACAAGCTGAGTCCATTCTACTTGGCCCCGGGGTTTATTGTGTGTTTCTATAAGTCGAGTCCATTCTACTTGGTCCCGGGGTGTATTATGTGTTTCTACAAGCCGAGTCCATTCTACTTGGCCCCGGGGTTTATTGTGTGTTTCTACTAGCTGAGTCCATTCTACTTGGCCCCGGGGTTTATTGTGTGTTTCTATAAGTCGAGTCCATTCTACTTGGTCCCGGGGTTTATTGTGTGTTTCTACAAGCCGAGTCTTGTCTACTTGGCCCTGAGTTTATTGTGTGTTTCTACAAGCCGAGTCCATTCTACTTGGTCCCTGAGTTTATTGTGTGTTTCTACAAGCTGAGTCCATTCTACTTGGTCCCTGAGTTTATTGTGTGTTTCTACAAGCCGAGTCCATTCTACTTGGTCCCTGAGTTTATTGTGTGTTTCTACAAGCTGAGTCCATTCTACTTGGTCCCTGAGTTTATTGTGTGTTTCTACAAGCTGAGTCCATTCTACTTGGTCCCTGAGTTTATTGTGTGTTTCTACAAGCCGAGTCCATTCTACTTGGTCCCTGAGTTTATTGTGTGTTTCTACAAGCCGAGTCCATTCTACTTGGTCCCTGAGTTTATTGTGTGTTTCTACAAGCCGAGTCCATTCTACTTGGTCCCGGAGTTTATTGTGTGTTTCTACAAGCCGAGTCCTGTCTACTTGGTCCCGGAGTTTATTGTGTGTTTCTACAAGCCGAGTCCTGTCTACTTGGTCCCGGAGTTTATTATGTGTTTCTACAAGCCGAGTCCTGTCTACTTGGTCCCGGAGTTTATTGTGTGTTTCTACAAGCCGGGTCCATTCTACTGGGCCCCGGGGTTTATTGTGTGTTTCTACAAGTCGAGTCCATTCTACTTGGCCCCGGGGTTTATTGTGTGTTTCTACAAGTCGAGTCCATTCTACTTGGTCCCGGAGTTTATTGTGTGTTTCTACAAGCCGAGTCCATTGTACTTGGCCCCGGGGTTTATTGTGTGTTTCTACAAGCCGAGTCCTGTCTACTTGGTCCCGGGGTGTATTATGTGTTTCTACAAGCCGAGTCCTGTCTACTTGGTCCCGGAGTTTATTGTGTGTTTCTACAAGCCGAGTCCATTCTACTTGGTCCCGGGGTGTATTATGTGTTTCTACAAGCCGAGTCCTGTCTACTTGGTCCCGGAGTTTATTGTGTGTTTCTACAAGCTGAGTCCATTCTACTTGGCCCCGGGGATTATTGTGTGTTTCTACAAGCCGAGTCCTGTCTACTTGGTCCCGGGGTTTATTGTGTGTTTCTACAAGCCGAGTCCATTCTACTTGGTCCCGGGGTGTATTATGTGTTTCTACAAGCCGAGTCCATTCTACTTGGCCCCGGGGTTTATTGTGTGTTTCTACAAGCTGAGTCCATTCTACTGGGCCCCGGGGTTTATTGTGTGTTTCTACAAGTCGAGTCCATTCTACTTGGCCCCGGGGTTTATTGTGTGTTTCTACAAGTCGAGTCCATTCTACTTGGTCCCGGAGTTTATTGTGTGTTTCTACAAGCCGAGTCCATTGTACTTGGCCCCGGGGTTTATTGTGTGTTTCTACAAGCCGAGTCCTGTCTACTTGGTCCCGGGGTGTATTATGTGTTTCTACAAGCCGAGTCCTGTCTACTTGGTCCCGGAGTTTATTGTGTGTTTCTACAAGCCGAGTCCATTCTACTTGGTCCCGGGGTGTATTATGTGTTTCTACAAGCCGAGTCCTGTCTACTTGGTCCCGGAGTTTATTGTGTGTTTCTACAAGCTGAGTCCATTCTACTTGGCCCCGGGGATTATTGTGTGTTTCTACAAGCCGAGTCCTGTCTACTTGGTCCCGGGGTTTATTGTGTGTTTCTACAAGCCGAGTCCATTCTACTTGGTCCCGGGGTGTATTATGTGTTTCTACAAGCCGAGTCCATTCTACTTGGCCCCGGGGTTTATTGTGTGTTTCTACAAGCTGAGTCCATTCTACTTGGCCCCGGGGTTTATTGTGTGTTTCTATAAGTCGAGTCCATTCTACTTGGTCCCGGGGTGTATTATGTGTTTCTACAAGCCGAGTCCATTCTACTTGGCCCCGGGGTTTATTGTGTGTTTCTACTAGCTGAGTCCATTCTACTTGGCCCCGGGGTTTATTGTGTGTTTCTATAAGTCGAGTCCATTCTACTTGGTCCCGGGGTTTATTGTGTGTTTCTACAAGCCGAGTCTTGTCTACTTGGCCCCTGAGTTTATTGTGTGTTTCTACAAGCCGAGTCCATTCTACTTGGTCCCTGAGTTTATTGTGTGTTTCTACAAGCTGAGTCCATTCTACTTGGTCCCTGAGTTTATTGTGTGTTTCTACAAGCCGAGTCCATTCTACTTGGTCCCTGAGTTTATTGTGTGTTTCTACAAGCTGAGTCCATTCTACTTGGTCCCTGAGTTTATTGTGTGTTTCTACAAGCTGAGTCCATTCTACTTGGTCCCTGAGTTTATTGTGTGTTTCTACAAGCCGAGTCCATTCTACTTGGTCCCTGAGTTTATTGTGTGTTTCTACAAGCCGAGTCCATTCTACTTGGTCCCTGAGTTTATTGTGTGTTTCTACAAGCCGAGTCCATTCTACTTGGTCCCGGAGTTTATTGTGTGTTTCTACAAGCCGAGTCCTGTCTACTTGGTCCCGGAGTTTATTGTGTGTTTCTACAAGCCGGGTCCATTCTACTTGGTCCCTGAGTTTATTATGTGTTTCTACAAGCCGAGTCCTGTCTACTTGGTCCCGGGGTGTATTATGTGTTTCTACAAGCCGAGTCCTGTCTACTTGGTCCCGGAGTTTATTATGTGTTTCTACAAGCCGAGTCCTGTCTACTTGGTCCCGGAGTTTATTGTGTGTTTCTACAAGCCGGGTCCATTCTACTGGGCCCCGGGGTTTATTGTGTGTTTCTACAAGTCGAGTCCATTCTACTTGGCCCCGGGGTTTATTGTGTGTTTCTACAAGTCGAGTCCATTCTACTTGGTCCCGGAGTTTATTGTGTGTTTCTACAAGCCGAGTCCATTGTACTTGGCCCCGGGGTTTATTGTGTGTTTCTACAAGCCGAGTCCTGTCTACTTGGTCCCGGGGTGTATTATGTGTTTCTACAAGCCGAGTCCTGTCTACTTGGTCCCGGAGTTTATTGTGTGTTTCTACAAGCCGAGTCCATTCTACTTGGTCCCGGGGTGTATTATGTGTTTCTACAAGCCGAGTCCTGTCTACTTGGTCCCGGAGTTTATTGTGTGTTTCTACAAGCTGAGTCCATTCTACTTGGCCCCGGGGATTATTGTGTGTTTCTACAAGCCGAGTCCTGTCTACTTGGTCCCGGGGTTTATTGTGTGTTTCTACAAGCCGAGTCCATTCTACTTGGTCCCGGGGTGTATTATGTGTTTCTACAAGCCGAGTCCATTCTACTTGGCCCCGGGGTTTATTGTGTGTTTCTACAAGCTGAGTCCATTCTACTTGGCCCCGGGGTTTATTGTGTGTTTCTATAAGTCGAGTCCATTCTACTTGGTCCCGGGGTGTATTATGTGTTTCTACAAGCCGAGTCCATTCTACTTGGCCCCGGGGTTTATTGTGTGTTTCTACTAGCTGAGTCCATTCTACTTGGCCCCGGGGTTTATTGTGTGTTTCTATAAGTCGAGTCCATTCTACTTGGTCCCGGGGTTTATTGTGTGTTTCTACAAGCCGAGTCTTGTCTACTTGGCCCCTGAGTTTATTGTGTGTTTCTACAAGCCGAGTCCATTCTACTTGGTCCCTGAGTTTATTGTGTGTTTCTACAAGCTGAGTCCATTCTACTTGGTCCCTGAGTTTATTGTGTGTTTCTACAAGCCGAGTCCATTCTACTTGGTCCCTGAGTTTATTGTGTGTTTCTACAAGCTGAGTCCATTCTACTTGGTCCCTGAGTTTATTGTGTGTTTCTACAAGCTGAGTCCATTCTACTTGGTCCCTGAGTTTATTGTGTGTTTCTACAAGCCGAGTCCATTCTACTTGGTCCCTGAGTTTATTGTGTGTTTCTACAAGCCGAGTCCATTCTACTTGGTCCCTGAGTTTATTGTGTGTTTCTACAAGCCGAGTCCATTCTACTTGGTCCCTGAGTTTATTGTGTGTTTCTACAAGCTGAGTCCATTCTACTTGGTCCCTGAGTTTATTGTGTGTTTCTACAAGCCGGGTCCATTCTACTTGGCCCCTGAGTTTATTGTGTGTTTCTACAAGCTGAGTCCATTCTACTTGGTCCCTGAGTTTATTGTGTGTTTCTACAAGCTGAGTCCATTCTACTTGGTCCCTGAAATTATTGTGTGTTTCTACAAGCTGAGTCCATTCTACTTGGTCCCTGAGTTTATTGTGTGTTTCTACAAGCTGAGTCCATTCTACTTGGTCCCTGAGTTTATTGTGTGTTTCTACAAGCTGAGTCCATTCTACTTGGCCCCTGAGTTTATTGTGTGTTTCTACAAGCTGAGTCCATTCTACTTGGTCCCGTGGTTTATTGTGTGTTTCTACAAGTCGAGTCCATTCTACTTGGTCCCTGAGTTTATTGTGTGTTTCTACAAGCCGAGTCCTGTCTACTTGGTCCCTGAGTTTATTGTGTGTTTCTACAAGCCGAGTCCTGTCTACTTGGTCCCTGAGTTTATTGTGTGTTTCTACAAGCCGAGTCCATTCTACTTGGTCCCTGAGTTTATTGTGTGTTTCTACAAGCCGAGTCCTGTCTACTTGGTCCCTGAGTTTATTGTGTGTTTCTACAAGCTGAGTCCATTCTACTTGGCCCCGGGGTTTATTGTGTGTTTCTACAAGCCGAGTCCATTCTACTTGGTCCCGTGGTTTATTGTGTGTTTCTACAAGTCGAGTCCATTCTACTTGGTCCCGGGGTTTATTGTGTGTTTCTACAAGCCGAGTCCTGTCTACTTGGTCCCGGAGTTTATTGTGTGTTTCTACAAGCCGAGTCCTGTCTACTTGGTCCCTGAGTTTATTGTGTGTTTCTACAAGCTGAGTCCATTCTACTTGGCCCCTGAGTTTATTGTGTGTTTCTACAAGCTGAGTCCATTCTACTTGGTCCCGGAGTTTATTGTGTGTTTCTACAAGCCGGGTCCTGTCTACTTGGTCCCTGAGTTTATTGTGTGTTTCTACAAGCCGAGTCCTGTCTACTTGGTCCCTGAGTTTATTGTGTGTTTCTACAAGCCGAGTCCTGTCTACTTGGTCCCTGAGTTTATTGTGTGTTTCTACAAGCTGAGTCCATTCTACTTGGTCCCGGAGTTTATTGTGTGTTTCTACAAGCCGAGTCCTGTCTACTTGGTCCCGGAGTTTATTGTGTGTTTCTACAAGCCGAGTCCATTCTACTTGGTCCCTGAGTTTATTGTGTGTTTCTACAAGCTGAGTCCATTCTACTTGGTCCCGGAGTTTATTGTGTGTTTCTACAAGCTGAGTCCATTCTACTTGGTCCCGGAGTTTATTGTGTGTTTCTACAAGCCGAGTCCTGTCTACTTGGTCCCGGAGTTTATTGTGTGTTTCTACAAGCTGAGTCCATTCTACTTGGTCCCTGAGTTTATTGTGTGTTTCTACAAGCTGAGTCCATTCTACTTGGTCCCGGAGTTTATTGTGTGTTTCTACAAGCCGAGTCCTGTCTACTTGGTCCCTGAGTTTATTGTGTGTTTCTACAAGCTGAGTCCATTCTACTTGGTCCCTGAGTTTATTGTGTGTTTCTACAAGCTGAGTCCATTCTACTTGGTCCCTGAGTTTATTGTGTGTTTCTACAAGCCGAGTCCTGTCTACTTGGTCCCTGAGTTTATTGTGTGTTTCTACAAGCCGAGTCCATTGTACTTGGCCCCGGGGATTATTGTGTGTTTCTACAAGTCGAGTCCATTCTACTTGGTCCCTGAGTTTATTGTGTGTTTCTACAAGTCGAGTCCATTCTACTTGGTCCCTGAGTTTATTGTGTGTTTCTACAAGCCGAGTCCTGTCTACTTGGTCCCGGAGTTTATTGTGTGTTTCTACAAGCCGAGTCCATTCTACTGGGCCCCGGGGTTTATTGTGTGTTTCTACAAGCCGAGTCCTGTCTACTTGGTCCCGGAGTTTATTGTGTGTTTCTACAAGCCGAGTCCATTCTACTTGGTCCCGGAGTTTATTATGTTTTCTACAAGCCGAGTCCTGTCTACTTGGTCCCGGAGTTTATTGTGTGTTTCTACAAGCCGGGTCCATTCTACTGGGCCCCGGGGTTTATTGTGTGTTTCTACAAGTCGAGTCCATTCTACTTGGTCCCGGGGTTTATTGTGTGTTTCTACAAGTCGAGTCCATTCTACTGGGCCCCTGAGTTTATTATGTGTTTCTATAAGTCGAGTCCATTCTACTTGGTCCCGGGGTTTATTGTGTGTTTCTACAAGTCGAGTCCATTCTACTTGGTCCCGGGGTTTATTGTGTGTTTCTACAAGTCGAGTCCATTCTACTTGTCTTTGGGGTTTATTGTGTGTTTCTACAAGTTGAGTCCATTCTACTTCACCCTGGGGTTTATTATTGAGGGCAAACTTTCGGTGTGCTGTCTTCAGGGTAGCGGGTTCATTCTCCACACTGGTTAGCTAGATTTTTAATGTTGACTTCTCATTCTGAAACTATTGGACTTCAAAATTGTTCAGTAAATCATCAGGAGCCGGAGGGTTAGCGAAGTGGACAGAAAACTGTGCTGAAATTGTCATGAGTACGGTCGCTCAAAAGTAATTGGTTTTAAAGGTAAGAGGGTAGACTTCATTGCACCAGGTTGTATCCTATATGGCTCGGTCTCATCGCTTAAACATGAACTATGTAATTCCAGCGATGACCCCCAGGAATCTACGAGAAAATTACACCCGTAAACCCAATGTTCTAGCCCAAAGTAAAGGGACTATTGGCCAACTATTCATCCGTGCATTCAGTCCTGCAAAACGTGATTGCTCTCACATCCGGCCCGCTGATCACCCATAACAGAAATACTGCGTCGGGACAAATTACTTAATTAAATAAACATAGGGACGCGGTTGGCCGCTACGTCGTGCTAAGGACAGGCCACATTTATGTTAACGAAACAAAAAGGTATTATGACATCCAGAGGAGAAACTATTAAAAAACAACAAATTTACATTCCTGTCTATGACCTCAGTCGAAGCTTTATTGCATCAACGACTGCCCACGAATCCATGATCGACAGTCCAAAACAAAAGTTTAAAGAAGTGAAGGGTCACGAAGATTCAACGACAGAGCAAGCCCTAGGGGAGATAGATGGAGTCACCAGCACCTGCCTACGAATCAGCTATTTATACAGGGCAGAACTCCCACAGGAGAAGAGACTACACTCCACCAAAGACAAGAGTCCAAGCCACACGATTTGAAAGAAGTGATAGACCACGAAGATTCATTCATCGACAGAGCAAGCCACAGGGGAGATAGATGGAGTCGCCAACACCTGTCCACGAATAACTTATTTATTTTTACTAAGCGGAGCTCCCGCAGGTTTCTTTGCCGTAATACAGATGGGTGGACACACAAACATAGCCAACCGATCTCCTTCGCCTGGGTTTGTTGGTTAGTGGCCAGGTTTTTCAAATATATCCGGCCAAATTTGAAGTCTCAATTTAGTACGGTAACACACACACACACACACACTCACACACGCGCGCGCGTACGCACTCACGCACGCACACGCACACAGACACACTCATGCACGCGCACACACACGTACGCAAACACACGCACACATTCACACACACGTACACACCCACACACACACACACACACACATATATATATATATATATATATAATATATATATATATATATATATATATATATATATATATATATATATATATATATATATATATATATATAACTCGCAGGCCCACACTTGTTCGTGAACCATTGCGGGGGCAAAATCACAATGAATATATTACGTGGCTAGAAAATGAAACTGATAGCGCTGATGTCTAAGAAATGGTGTTTGTTACAATATCGGCTGGCACGTTGTACGAGTTTACGTGTCTTAGATTATCGTCCATTTGTGCCTTTTGGTTCGTGGGAAGAAGTAATTGAAGTCCTGCGCCTAAGACTAAGGCCTTTGATACAGTAATATAATAAAATCAGACTTTAGGCGTTCTACGCAAAGCGTGTTTTATTTACTGTTTTTGTATTTTTATATTTAAAAAAAAAAAGCAAACAGTTCAAAAGAGATTTACATAGAAAGTCAAATTGGCAATAGTATAAAATTAAACATACATAGTAATGACGTTATCTGAGAAGATACATTAATCTCGTGGCAGGCTGAATAGTTGATCGGTTGTGAATGTTTTGAAAGATATGGGCTTGAACATGTATGTCTGATGATTTAGCCATTATGATGTTTTGGACCTTAAAGTGGCGTGTATATATCTGCATGAGGTCCGGTGTAGAACGTCTCATGATTCGGTATCAATGGACTAAGGAGCTAGTTGCAGAGTTCTCGTTCCCCCCTCCAAGCTCAGAAGCCTGCGGGTTATATAAGGCCGGTGGTGAAACTTCACTTATGCGGAGAGGTCTATTAGAAGGTAACCAAGTCATAGTTCAACACAAGACATTCCTACTGTTTGGGATTAGACCCAGGTTGGCAATAGTATAACTAATGGTTTTGTTTACTTTAATATACATGGAATTCAACTCAACAATCAGAAGCAGACGGTCAGTTCGTCTTCTTCTTCTTCTTCTTCTTCTTCTTCTTCTTCTTCTTCTTCTTCTTCTTCTTCTTCTTCTTCTTCTTCTTCTTCTTCTTCTTGTGCCTGGTCTGAAGCAGAAATCGGCGATCATGACTTTGCAACCATCTGTGTCCATATATGAGGCATTCATAGATGGTGTCCATCCAGATATAACATTGTCTTCCCCTTTCACGCTTCCGTTCCACTTCTCTCGTCAGCACATCCTTTCACCACAAACACTATCTCATTATGTGGCTGAATTGTCTGTGTATGAACCATCCATTAATATGTTCGTAAATCTCAGATTGTCCAGTAAATCTGGCTTTGTTTATTTTTGTCACCTTCCAAGATAGCATTCTCTTTCGTCTATATAACAATATTGCCATTGCTTTCATTTTAGACATACATTGTTTATCAATTGTCCATGTGTCTATTCCACATAGTAGTATAGAGTAAATATAAAACTCGGTCATTATTTGTTTTAATTCGTAACTTTGTAATTTGCATAACATGAATATTTCATTCTGTTCAATTATATTATGACCATTTCATTTATCTGTCTTATTTCTGTACTCCCCGTCCTTCTACGATAAAATTATCTTTGTGACTGTCCTAAATCATCCTTCATCCATTAGAGCAATCCGTCTGTAGACTGGTGTTGAAGTCATATGACCACGTCCATCGACTGCTTTATATTCTCAGCAATTCTCTTCAACTAAGCATCAGTCTGCACCACAACTTCCATGCATGCTAGTGTAACTTCAGTTTTCTTCGGAATCCCCCTTTTTTACACGTTGCATTTCAGTATTTTCAATCACAGACTTCAATAATAGGCTTCAGTAATAGATCTCCATGTCACAATCAGGGGCATGTTAGCGATGGTGATATTGAACTACACTGATAACACCATAAGCACTAGTGGACGGGGGTTCGATAGCTAGTTTCATCGCCTGCTAAGTGAGAGAAAGAGTTGAGTTGAGTTGAGTTAATAACCGACATGACTGCACTCAGGACATTCCCATACGTGCTCCGTCCCTTCGTTCAACAGCCAACTAATAGTCACACTGCTAATCGTTCCCACCGCTATCTGATTAAAAGTTATCCTGGTCTTCCCTCTCAGTTTTGAGATTCTTCCAGAACCTCTGCCGATCCCCCACAATCTCATTCTTTCCACATATGGGTTCTCAATCTGTTCCTCCGCCTTCTCCACCTGGTCCCACAAGTGCACAACCACCTCCCCTTGTCCATAGGCAGTCTGCCACCAAAAGGTGCATTCTCTGCTAGCCTATCAGCCTGTTCATTCCCCCGCAGCCCTGCATGACCAGGGAAAAATATCCGTACAATTCTCATAATGTGTCATCTCTGGAGCGACAAGAGTCTTTCCACACGAAACGTTCCTTTCTCCATCTTACTAAACATACTCTTTGAATCCGTAATGAATACAACGTGTGTTGCAGTAGTCTCCTCTAGCAAACGGAAAGTGAGAGGAAGATTGGCCACTTATTCCTACCTGCATCCAGGCTACAAAACGTGGTGACCCAATCACATTACATGGCCACACGGCAGGAAACTGCTTTGGGGTACATTATATATATATATATATATATATATATATATATATATATATATATATATATATATATATATATATATATATAAAACGGACTCCGTGGCATAGAGTTACGGACGCGATTGTGACACACACACACACCTATTTACCTATTATGTTGCATGAACGTTACAAAGAGTGAATACAAAACTTTGACCGGCAATATTTTCAAACACTACACAGTCATAAAAAATATACTCTATACCTTTTCTTCTAAATTAATTTGTTTCTTTCTTCCAAAACTGCCATTTACTGCCAATATTACCTTGCGGTGTATTTCAGATGGGTCTTTGAGCCTGAGGAATTAAGGCCACCTAGCTAGAGCAGTCGCCGCGAACTGTACAGGTTAGGATTGTCTTTTTGTCCCCGACACTCGGCCAGCCGCTCCTCATTTCCTTTCTTTCGACTTCCATATTTAATTAATTGCATATCCTTTACAAGACGTTGCAAACAAACCCCAGCAATTTTTCGCTATTTGTGAATTCTTGGCAAGTTTACATTCAGGAGTTTGTCATTCCTTTCTGAACTACCTGAACTCATACCATTATATGAAAAGCAACGCAATACGGTCTGCTCCCAAATCTTCCGCAGCTGTGTTTCGAACGCAGTATGCGGAAATTACAAATTGCATCTATAACCCCTCGCCACAGATCCGATACCTCCATAATACTGAGTTTTAAAACGCTATCCTTATCCGTGTGTTGCTGTCTTCCATTTTCTTTTTCAGGCATGCCATACATCGCTACAGCCACAATGAAGGACCTGAAGACAGTACTGGCAGTCATACTCCTCATGTTGTGTGTACACATAGACCAGGTTGTTGCTGACGAGGCGGTAGTTTGCGGGGCAATCATCGGTTTATTATTGACGTGGATAGGAATCCCCCTCTCCCTCAGGACTATAGGCTTTGGGAAAAAGTAAAACAATTCTTATATGTACTGGTCTTGTAGTCTGATTATCACGTTTGTCTCTGGAAAATTCAGTGGACAGCTAAAATGAGCCGTCTGGACATTTTGAGGGAGGCTTAATCGCAGATCCGGTCTCTGTGGCTAAGGGATTGCGAACGCGGCTTGTGAGCCCGTATACCCGGGTTCGAAACACGGCGATGCTGGTTTTTTCGGAAAAGGTATAGGGGCCGGTCGTTCAGAAAGCAATGGCAAACTACTGAACGTAACACTTGCCTAGTACATCAACAGCAGCTGAAAATGCAATTTTTTTTTTTTTTTTTAAATCGCAGTCATCGGAAATGGGCAGTTATAATATTTTGGCCACATGATGAGAAGACAAAAACTGGAACATATTGTGACGCCTGCAACGCCTTTTTAAAAGAGAGATCGAGGAAGACAGCGAGAGAAAGTTACTGGCAGTCTTGTGTCATGGCACGGAAGAGAGTCAACTCATGAATTGATCACTGCCGTCGGAGATGTCAAATTGTGGAGATGCACGATCGCCTACTCCAGCAGGAAAGGTACTTGATGATAATATACTGGTATAACCTGTGGGATAGCAGAACTATTTCTGAGTCTATTTTGATTTTGTTTCAGTTGCTCTTTTTTGTAGGATTGGAAGAATGTAGGATTCGTTACTACATTGTTGAAATAAAAAGAGTGTTGAAGTGCAACATAGAATCTGCACTTTGATATAGGTGTGAAACGTGGACTATGAGCATACAAGCTGAAAATCATCTAATGGCAGTGGAGATGTGGTTTCTGAGGAAACTGCATAGAGTACCATGGACAGACAGGAAAACCAATGAGTAAGGCCTAGAAGAAACAAATGAAAGGCGTATACTGATTAGAGAATTTAGACGTAGACACTCACGACTTTTGTGGGCACTTCCTGAGATGAAATGTCATAAATTACATATCATAAATTGTGTCTTATTGATCGATATCTTCTCTGACAAACAGTTGCCACCGCACATCTTCCCCGTCACATCCCTTCCTTACATATCCAAGCCAGGCTACGCCGTACTTTGAAAAGCCTTATACAACCATATACTTTAATTTACGCAAAGATGACCAATGACCTTACACACAATGCAAACACTTATTCCAATAATTTTCCACTGACAATATCTATTAATTTCCACTATTCATCTGTACTTATCTGGTCAAGACTTATAGTCAAGAAACATTTTTAAAAGGATACACTAGACAATACATATCAGTAAATTCTGATTCTAATCCATCTTTTCCAACTTTCTGTCATTAAATATAAGAAAGAGATTGATTGATTGATTGATTGATTGATTTAGGAACCGACATCACAGCAGTCGGGACATTCCCATAAGCGCTCCGTCCCCATCCTCACCCGTGTGTAAATGAAAGTGATCTTTAATCACAAACCACTAACCTCAACCTGGAAATGCATTTCTCTCATTATTCCAATAACCCTTTAGATTCCTCGGCATGATATGCCATAAGCAGTTAGAAAGAGATTGACTAGAACAATCCAGGCGAAACACAGTATCAAGAGTTATGGCACAACACCAGCAAACACGTTAAACTGAAATATTTGAGAGAATTCATCTTTCCCGTGGCAAGATATGGATATCAGTCATGGATCATGTCGTAAGCAGTACAGAATAAAACCCAACCTGCACAGTTCGCGGCGACTGCACTAGCCGTTCGGCCTTAATTTCTCAGGCTCAAGACCCTCCTGTCATATACCGCAAGGTACTATAGGCAGAAGATGGCAGATGACAGAAAATTAAGACAATTTCATGAACAAGTCATTAGCATCAAATGTATTTTATACATACGGGGGATTCTGAAATTACATTTTTACAAAAACATTCTTAGAATGTCATAGACCAAGAAGAATAAATATACTGATATTCTACCAGATCTGAACATCGACCACAAATGGCTCGTAGAGAGCATTCTGTCTCGAAAATCTGAAATAAGTTGGCAGTATTACAGGTCAAAGTTGTTAGACAAGGACAGTGATCAAAAACTTAGTTTATGGAAGTTGAGGTTGGGATAGACCACTCGAATTTGGACACAGGACATTGAAGACACAATGGATATGAAAAAGGTCACAGGACCTTTGAAGACACAAGAAGCATGAAGATGGACACAAGACATTGAAGACACAACGGTCAGAAAGATGGACACAGGACATAGAAGACACAATGAACATGAAGATGGACACAGGACTTTGAAGACACAATGGTCAGGAAGATGTACACAGGACATAGAAGACACAATGGTCATAAGGACTTCAGGACTTTGAAGACACGAGGCATGCATATGAACACAGGACATAGAATAAAAAATGGTCATGAAGATGGACACAGGAATTTAAAGACACAAGAGGCATGCAGATGGACACAGGACTTTGAAGACACAAGAAGAATGCAGATGGACACAGGACTTTGAAGACACAAGAAGAATGCAGCTGGACACAGGACATAGGAGACACAATGAACATGCAGATGGACACAGGACATAGGAGACACAATGAACATGAAGATGGACACAGGACATTTAAGACACAATGGTCAGGAAGATGGACACAGGACACAGAAGACACAATGGTCATGAACATGCAAGTGTCAAGGAAGCTGGCAAAGGATCGAGAATCTTTTTGCCGGGCCCTGATGAGGGCGACGTTCTGGGTAGACCTGCTATATGATGATGATGATGATGATGATACTGGTGTTTGTTGTGTGGAGGGACCAAAAGACAGCTTTCGACAAAGTCTGGAAAGAATGTCTGATGATGAAACAAGGAAACTATATTGTGAATGAAGGAATGTACATATGAATGAAAGCATACATACACATCAGATCCATGTGGGATAAAACCTGGTGGAATGAAGTCGATCTTGTCGCTTTAAATCATTTGCCCACCACACTTTAAAAAAAAAAAAAAAAACACCTTTCAATATATGGGATACAAGATCTTGATCCCATTGTCTGTTTGATAACATCATTTCATACCCATTCTCGGATAGTTAAGTTGGTAGCTCTACTCTTACATCTCATCTCGCAGTTGTTGATTTTGCGTAAGCGCGAATTGGATAATGTCTGAGTTCCCTACGGTAGCATAGGGTTGGTGTGAATATGATATTTATTATCAGTGATGATCTATGTTATTTTCCTATTATATTTTCCTATTCAACGTATGTTATGTTCTTAATCACACAGTGATTGTTGCAAACTCATTGGCCTCCAGGCTGATGTCCTGGACAGCAAGACTTGGATCCGGAAGATGGTTAGTGGCCGCTCTGCAGTCAACGGGTACAGCAGGTATAAGCTGGACTACCGTGATAGTTGGAGGACTTGTGGGTGCACTCCTTGCTCACGTAATCAATAAGCACTTAATGCAGAGAGACAGAAGAAGGGAGTAATTGGCAAGAGTTGTTAAAACAAATAAATGCACATAACTAGTTAAGTTGTGTGTCTGGTTGCCTGCCTGTCTCATAATATGGTAATATGCATTGTTTATGTTCATAACTTTCATTTGAGAATGCTTTTTTTCTTAACTATGTTAATGCAATATGCACAAAAAATAACTGATGTACGAAAGATGAGTGATTAGAGTGACCGAATATAAGACGGGCCCGCGTGCCCAATTTGTGACCCTTTAAAATAAAGTTCGTTTCTTGAAGTCATTCTTCCGTTTGTCTGCCCAATCTTTTCATCCACCCATTCAGTCACCCAACCATGCATCTACCATATGTTCAAGTGTCATGTCCTTTACAATACGTCGCAATCATCCCCAGCATTATTTGGCTGTTCGTGATTTAATAGGCAATATTTACGCTCAGTAGTGTAGCTATTGCTTTGTGAACAACCGACGCCCATACTATATACATCAACGCAAGGCTTTCGGCTTTCAAATCCTCCGCATCTAATCTCAAATCCTCGACGCGGTATGTCGGGAAATTGTAAAACGCGCCCACTGACACTAAGCCACAGTGTCGGCTATATATTCATGTATCCATCCATCCATCTATTCGTGAGAAAGTGAATCAGTGAGAGAGAGAGAGAGAGAGAGAGAGAGAGAGAGAGAGAGAGAGAGAGAGAGAGAGAGAGAGAGAGAGAGAGAGAGAGAGAGAGAGAGAGAGAGCTGAGCGCACGCATATCATGTGACATGCTATGCCATATTTTTTGTTCTGTATCCTCATTTTTCATATTAGCATTTTTACTGCCACTTGAATTTAACATGTATTATATGTACTGCTTATTTCATTATGTTTATATCAATTCCAGGAATTATCTTACTGAATTGCATCACTTTTCTTATGATACACAATATATAGCATATTTAAAAAAAAATAATTTTCACCATTTTTCCATTTTTATCATGTTTTCCCGAATGCTGTGATGTCGGTTCCTAAATCAATCAATCAATCAATCCCAATTTTAAATGTTTTTGTGAGGATGCTCACGATAGTCAATAGTGTATGGGTGTGTAAAGTGTGGAAGATTGTATATATTCGATTTGGTGATTATGTGAGGCAGCGTGCATGTGTGAATATGTGTGTGGGTGGATGGTTTGATGTGTGTATGTGTTATATCTGTGTATGTATGCAGAAAAACTTAACAAACTTATCCCGCACCATGAACCACCACAACTATAACCAATGCCATGGATGTTTTTTCCCCCTTACAAATCGGAATCGGAATCGGTAAATGATATGGCAGGGCAGACCAGGTAACTGGTCTAGGATCGAAGCTCCGACAGGCGGACAGTAAGAGCATTGCTTTGCTGATCTGGTAGCTTCTGGAGCTTGTCTTGTTCCAGACGTATGGGTGTTACCTTTCCTTTGGAGTAAATTAGGCAGGCCGAGAGAGGGATCATGCTTCACGTACAACAATGGTCTCTACAATTGTGCTATGGGGAAGTAGCTCTCCATCCTTGGTTCTAAACCGGTCTCGGAATTAACACATTGGCTACCACCATAGGTTGTAGTTATTGTACCTTATTTGAAGCACAATGTAACTAACTATTGTCTGTCAAAACGGCAATGTGCCAGTCAGCCGCGCCGGCCAAACCCCCAGCTGACGACACAAGCAGTAAATCTGCAGCAACAGAGAAACAATTCATCGACGCAGAAGTGATCAAGAAAACGGCAAAGACAACTGACCACAAATATTTTCTTTCTTTATTTTGCTCACGCTCGCTTTGATCTCTAGCGTAGTCCAGATACGTGCTACTACTTTTAGTGTACTGGATTTATTTTTGCTTGTGGATTAGCTTTCCCTATTACCAGTGTCCCTCGCTATCATTGCGAAACATCTCCGACTTCAGCGGTACTTCTCATTTATGTACCCAAAGTCAAGGACGAGAAGTTAACATTCTAATCCAACTGACGGGTTTAGGGGTTTGAAAACGCTACCTCAGCATCAGCATACCGGATGTTTACGAACGATCGTTCGTATCGATTCGGCCACGCTGACCTTCACTGAGCTAAAACATAGCCTAGATAACCACAATCGGTGGAGGTTGTATGTTTCTACAAGCCGAGTCCATTCTACATAGCCCCGGGGTATGTTGCGAGATAACTTTAGTCGGTGGAAGTTGTATTTGTCTACAAGCCTAGTGGATTCTACATGGTTCGGGGGTTTTTTGCGAGATAACTACAGTCGGTGGAGGTTGTGTGTTTGTACAAGCCGAGACGATTCTACTTGGCCCCAGGAATTTATTGCCAGATAACCACAGTCGGTGGAGGTTGTGTGTTTGTACAAGCCGAGTCCATTCCATAGCCCCAGGAATTTATTGCGAGATAACCACAAGTCGGTGGAGGTTGTGTGTTTCTGAAAGACGAGTTCATTCTATTGGCCTCGGAGTTTATTGCGAGATAACCATAGTCGGAGGAAGCTGTGTGTTTCTGAAAGATGAGTTCACTCTAGTGACTCCTGTCGGTGGAAGTTTGTGTTTCTAAAAGCCGAATCCATTCTACTTGGCCCGAGTGTTTATTGCGCGCAAACTTCCGGTGCGATAGCCTCGAGGTGGCGGGTTCATACCTCAAAAAATCAACTGCATTTCAAGATTTACTTCTGGTACAGAAACTACTGGACGTAAAATTGCCCATTAAGCCAACCTTAGCCGGCGAGTTAGCGAAGTTGACAGCAAACTGCGATGACATTGCCATAAGCACGGTGAACGCGGGTTCGACGCCTGGACTCGCCAGGGAAAGTCAAAGATTGTGAAGAGGTTTTAAAGGGAAATGGGTCGACTTCACCGACCTGGTTGTATCCCATATGACTCGGTCTCTTTCCACACGACTGCCTGCCGAAAGCATCGCAGAAAGCACGAACTCCGTAGGTCCAGCTATGATCCCCAGTAGTCTCCGAGACAATTGCACTCGTGAACCCAATAATGTAGCCCAAATTAATGGAACTATTGGCCAACTATTCTTCCGTGCACTTAGTCCGACAAAATGTAATAGCTCTCACATCACAGACACATAGTGGAAAAACTGCTGTGGGCAAATAAATTAATTACATAAATATGGGATCGAAGTTAACCGCAACTTCCTTCAAAGGACAATCAACGTGTTATTTTAATGAAACAAAAAAGTATTGTTACATCATGAGGACATAGACATAAATATGGGATCGAAGTTAACCGCAACTTCCTTCAAAGGACAATCAACATGTTCAGTTATCAGTTATCAGTTGGGGTATCTTCATTGCACTCCGGACAGGTCCATAGATGCTCAGATCCTCCCCCCAGCATATGCATCAGCGTCCGGTGGCCAATAGTGCCAGTTCTGTGTTGGTTGACGAGGCACCTCGTTTTCCCGATGTACCTCTCGCGTCTGGCCGTGCCGATTCTTACTCTCAAGTCTTTCATCCTGGACAGCGATGTGGATTCATTGACGTCAAAGTCCTCTGTTCTCGCCATATCTTTGAGGACGTTAATAACATCGGCACGATCCATGGGCTGGCCGTCTACAGGGGGTGCAGAGCCAGCCAGTTTATCAGCTCGTTCATTTCACTCGACTCCCGCATGTCCCGGGACGAAGATGAAGGTGACTTTACGGACAACAGACTTCCGCAGCGACTCAGTCCACTGTCTACGTACAGATCCAGCTTCGACCTTCTGAATCATGCTCATTGAGTCACTTAGTACACACACGTTGGTATAATGCTGTGATTCCAGCCATATGAAAGCCTGTGTAACTGCCATCACCTCCATCGTCATGCTGCTCGTGGTCATAGAGTGGGCACCACTGGATTCTTGAACGGTTTGGCCATTTGAACGGGCTGTAAATGCCCACGCACTTCTCTGTTGCTTTACAACAGATCCATCTGTATAAATGAGCACTTCGGGGCTATCTGAGTGTTCATAGATGAGCGCGTTGACTTCTGCATTGACAGCGACAGGGTTCTGCTCTCTGCACCGTCTGTCAAGTGTGATAATGCAGGAGAAAGTGCACTTAAAAGCTGGAGGCACCGGCACCCATTCCTTGCCGGGGTTGATGCTGGTAAGACTGCAGACCTGTCTGACGACATCTTCCGCCCGACCCATCCATGATTTGCCTCTCTTTAGCCTGTCACCCTTTTCTCTGAATATAGCGTCATGCAGAGGGTGCTGCTCATCTGCACTTATTTTTAAGTATGCACGAGCTCTCCAGATCTTGATCCTGTGTTCCATTGTCGGGAAGTCAAGGAGGTATCTCATTGCTACACAGCTGGTGTCTTTCGTGCAGCCCAAAATGATGCGCATGGCTTCGTTTTGTACCTTTTCAAGTCTTCCAATCTGTGTAGGGCTGACAGTGAGGATGGCCAGGGCATAATCGATGCGTGAAAGCACCAGTCCCTGGAACAGAAGTATTAGCAGTCTTTGCTCGATATTGGCAGTCGCCATGACTCCCATTGCTGACAAACCTTTTCGAGCTTTCATTATAACATAATCGTCATGATCTCTGAAGGACAGGCTTCGATCAAGACTCACGCCAAGATATGTCATCGACTGGGTTCTACTCAAAATGCTCCCATCCATTCTTACTGCCGGCAGGTCTGTTTTAACAATATGGTTGTTTAGGGAGAACCATGTAACCGATGCTTTTGCAGGGTTGACAAGGGCACCGGCATCAGCGCACCTTGAGGAGATTCCATCTAGTTCGCCCTGCATATCATTGGTAACAACCTGTCCATCTCGACCCTGTCGGTACACGAGAATGTCGTCAACAAAAGACAAGAGTCCTACCCCTCCCATCCAACTGTTGTTCAGTGATCGGCACCGTATACGCGTTGAATAGTACTGGTGACAGTGGTGAACCCTGCGGCAATCCTGGACATATCGTTATCGGCTCAGAAGACCAACTCCCGCATCTTAGCACCACCTTCTTTTGGAGTAGAACTGCAGCTATCCATCGTACAAGCTGAGGGTGCACTTTCAGTCTGAGGAGGGTTTGCATCAAGTGTTCGAAAGATACTCTGTTATATGCGTCCTCTAAGTCTATGGCGGCCGCACATGTCTCTTCTCTGACCTGAAATCCTTCGTAAACATCTTGAGCAAAGACCGCCGCATTCAGCCATGACTCTTTGTTAAGTCAATCAACATGTTATTTTAATGAAACAAAAAGTATTGTTACATCATGAGGACATACACTAAAAGTCAGCACATTTACATTCCTGTCTATGACCTCAGTCGAAGCTTTATTGCAACAAAGGCTGTGCAAGAATCAACTATTTATACTGGGAAGAACTCCCACAGGAAAAGAGACTACAATCCCCCAAGATCAAGAGTCCAAAACACAAGATTTGAAAGAAGTGATAGACCATGAAAAGCACAGTCCGAGGGAATTTCGATACATGAAGCCCATAAACGGACACTCTCCCGCTGTTTAGACTTCACATGGACGCCGCAAGGTAGAAGAGGAATAAGATGAGATGAGATGAAATAGATCACAAAGATTCAACGACAGAGCATGCCACAGGGGAGACAGATGGAGTCACCAACGGCTGCCCACGAATCAACTATTTATTTATAGAGGCAGAACTTCGCATATTTCTTTGTCGTAATACAGATGGGTAGACAACAACACACGAACATAACTAACCGATCTCCTTAACCTTGATGTTTTGGTTGGTGGTCAGGTTATTCAAATACAACTAGACACATTTTAAGTCTCAATTTGGTACGCTTCTCCCCCCCCCTCCCCACACTCTACCATCTCCATCCAGCACCTAATTCTACCGTCTCCATCCATCATCTCATTCTACCATCTCCACCAACACCTCATTCTACCACCTCCATCCAGCACCTGATTCTATCGTCTCCTTCTAACACGTCAGACTACAATTTCATTCTACCAGTTTCTTTGATAACCTTATTCACATTGCCTGGCACGTCCGCCTGTTGGCTCCGTGGTCTTGCTATCGAATTAGCATCGGGATTTTGATTTTTTTAAAAAAATTAAAAAGTTGTATTTGTAACTGTAGAACACGTTTTGTTGCGTGGCATTTAATCTTTCAATGTAAATTAACACCTTTGGAAGAGAAAGCAAGATAGATGGACGAATGTTGCGAATTCTTTGGACTGCCAGAGTAATTAACAACGACTGCCTGAAAGAGGCTAATGAAACTAGAACATTATGTATACCTAAAAGACAAAGAGAAACAGTTTTATTTCGTCATGTGATGAGAAAAGAGGCATTGGAGAACAACGTGACGAGTGGAAAGATCAATGAGAAGAGAGGCAGAGGCCGACCACGAGAAATGATGATTGATGGATTCAGACGGTGACATGGAGGGTTATCAGCAGCAGGGTTGATCCAGAACACCAAAGACCGAGATCTGTGGAGAGACATTATCGCCTACGCCAGCCGGCAGGCACTTGGTAATGATAATGCCTTAAACGTGTACCATGAAATGCCTTGCTACACACTTACGTCCGGTATGATATTGACAACATATTCTCGACATGAAATTAAATATTGACACAATTGCACTCATGACATTATCATGCGTGATCAGTCTACTTCAAGAGTAGCCAAGGAAGCGTTCCTGGTAGTACCAATGGGAGCCTGACTTAACGTACAACTGCATGTTCCTCAACGGGTTATCATGATTCATTTATTCAGTAGCATATCCTTTGTAGAACCTCGCTTCCATAACAACCATACGGAAAACTTATCAGTCATAAGCAAGACGTCCCTCGTCCAATACACCCACCTGCAGATCATTCACCACATCCTGCACTCATCTTCTCTTTGGCCTGCCTCTACCTCTCTTCCCAGGCATATACCCCTCCATTATTGTTATCTCCAAACTTTCATGACGTTTCAAGTGACCAAAATATTTCAATGTTCTTTGTTTTATCGTCTTTAGCAGCCAACCATCTTGTCGTATGTATGCATTTGTTCTTTTCTGTATTCAAGACATTATTAGAACTCGTCTATAACATTTATATTCAAAAGTACTGAAATATATTTATGGCAGTAGTTATTGCTGTCTTCAGACTATAGCCAGTCAGAATAATAAAAGTAACAAAAGACATCCATTTATTCATTTAGTGAGATTTATTATTGATTTAAGAACGGACCTCTATGTCAAGATGTAGAGTGCAGTTATATGATAATACACAGGCTAAATTAAATTAATATACAATAAGAATTAGAACTAGTGCTACGCATCCGTTGCAGGTATACATTAGATGTGAATCCAACGGGAGAAGTCGTCATCCATACATCTCGATATTTGGTGACGGAAACACTCCATGATTAATACTATGAATAAAATTTGGTGGAACTGCGATAAAGCTGTGGAAATGTAAACACTATAGAATAACACAAAGTAATGCAGCGTTACATAACAGAATTACGACACACACAGGACGTTGCGGCGACTAGCCTTCATCAGCAAACAAATACATGCAAGAAACACAACATATAATACAGGAGAAGATCCTCCGGTGACTGCATTAAGGCATAAGGACGGGATGAGAAGAATAAAACGATGGAAACAAACATGAGAGCAATGAAGAGAAAATGTACAGCCTCGGACTCTGAGTTAAGTATTAACATGTTTTTTTTTTTCACATTTTAATTTTCTCTTCATTGCTCTCAGTATTCCCTTCATCTTTGTATTCTTCTCATCCCGTCCTTATGCCTTAATATAGTCACCGGGGGATCTTCTCCTGTACTATATGTTGTGTTTCGTGCATGTATTTGTTTGGTGACGTAGGCTAGTAGCCACAACGTCCTGTGTGTGTCGTAATTCCGTTGTGTAAAGCTGCATTACTCTGTGTTATTTTAAATTATTTACATGAATAATACTAATGCACATTACATCACCAACAGTGACCGTAGAACATGTTAAATTAATCTAAACTCACTTGATTAGATTAACTCTAATCCACACTGTAACACGGACCTTAATTCATAATACACTAATATTAAGCCTACTCCACAACGCTATACTATTAACTCTAAGCCACAGCACTACAACATTAGCCATATCCCATAACACTAACAAATTAAAACTAACCCACAACACTATAAAATTAACCCTAACCCACAACACTATAACATTAACCCTAAACCAAACATTCTAACAGCAACCATAATCCACACATCTATAACATTAACCTCAACCCACAACAATATAATATTATTCCTAACCTACAACACTATAACAGCAACCATAATCCACACAGCTATAACTTTAACCCTAACCCACAACACTATAACATTAACCCTAACCCAAACATTATAACAGTAACCATAATCCACACATCTATAACATTAACCTCAACCCACAACAATATTATATTATTCCTAACCCACAACACTATAACAGCAACCATAATCCACACAGCTTTAACTTTAACCCTAACCCACAACACTATAACATGAACCCTTACCCACACTATATCATTAAGCCTAAACGATTCTAAAACACTTACCAAGCCCAGATTCTACCTGTAACACTAAGACATAATGGTTAGCGTTACGTTGGACGCATCAAGACTTGAGTGCCCATTGATCTATAACAATAGGAGTCTAGCACGGTATGTCTGTAATCCTTAAGTTGTGTACAATGGTCCGCTATTTCCCTTGTTCACAAGACTGTAGCGTTAACCAGTAGCCATAGCACTATAACATAAACCCTAAACTAACAACACTATACCCACAACACTATAACATAAGCCCTTACTAACAACATAATACCCCCCACACTATAACATAAACTCTAACTAACAACACTATGCCCACAACACTATAACATAAACCCTAACTAACGACACTATACGAACACCACCTTACTACCAACCATAACATTAACAAATAATCATTCCATTCTATTATTTCTACCTAGCAACTCTAACGACCAACCCTTAATCGATAGTCTAATCCTAAATATTAAATTGTAACCCCGTCCCCGAGATCAAACTCTAAACATTTCAACCCTGTTAAACATTACAAGTTTTGACAAAATCAATGGTGTATGAGAGTAAATAATTTCCTATGCAATAAGTAATTATTATTTTCATTGTTTATCTTCGTCTTAGTCCGAATGGCTGCCGACAATGTGGCCTGCTCCAGCACACGCTAAACCGATAGCAACAACCGTAGTTACTGCAAGTCCTGCTGCCCCTACTGATTGTAAGCGTGGCAAGTGCACCGAGGCCAACTTGGGTTGTATAGGCAACAGACATGGCCTTGGCTGCCAGGGAACCTGCCACAATGCCACCTGCAGAGACAGAGATATGAATTAGGACAGGGATAGTGTTGATGACACAGAGATATAACTTAGAATATCAGTAGTGTGCTAAAGATACAGAGCTATGAGTAAGGACATGATATGTTTTTTAAAGACATAGAGATTGTAAATAGGACATGGATAGAGTGATAAGAATACAGGGATATGAATTAGGAAATAAATTGTGTGCTGAAAACACGGCGTGTGACACGGGATTGGGGAAGTGTGCTAAAGATGCAATATTATGATTTATTACAGTAATTATGTACTAAAGGCTCAAAGATATGACTTAGGTCAGGAATAGTGTGTAAAAGTCCTTGCTTCTGATTTTAAAAAAAAAAAAAGCAAGCAAACAAACAAACATAATGTACCCACTTTTTTGGGAAGCAATGTAGAAAATAAAAGGGTTGACAGATAGAGATTGTAAAATAAAGATACAAAAGGCAAGACGAGCTTTCCTAAACTAGGACATTTGTGGAAGTCAAAGGAAGTTAATCTTAGCACAAAAGTTAGAATTGTTAACTCCAATGTTAAATCAGTACTACAGTATGGGTCAGTAACATGAAGAACAACTAAAGGAATTACTAATACACTATAAGCAGTCACTAATTGTTGCCTGCGTAGAAGAGTGGGAATAAAATAGTATGACAGAATCACCAATGTAGACCTCGTGGAGAGAACTAAACAAATTCCAGTGAACCAAGAGGTGAGGGTAAGACAGGGCGCTGGATAGAAAACACGCTGACAAATCCTGAGGACAACATAACTAAACTATCTCTTGGTTGGAGCACAGAAGGCAAACAAAATAGCAGGACACCTAAACAAACGAAGAATAGAATTGCAGACAGATGAATAATGTTGGGAAGAAACGGCGGGAGTTTCAGTAGATAGCAAAATAGATTACGGCTTGGCGCGGTTTTAGTTGAGAATCATATCCCCCAATGAGGGATACCGTTATCTAAAAAAAAAAAAGAAGTCATCTACTGCCTATATTATTTTACAGTGTAGGACATAGGGGTCTTAAATCTGAGGTATTAAACCGCCTGGCTAGTGCAGTTGCCACGAACTGTGTAGGTTAGGTTTTATTTTTGCCCCCGACAGAAACAAATCCACACCTTACCGAAGATTCGAGCCCGGGTATACCGAAGGAGAACATGGCGTTCTTAGCCACTCGGCCAGCCGCTTCGAATGGAGGATAACGGGCAGAATAAGTAGAGTGGTCATTGCTTTCTGAACGAGAAGTCAACGTTTAAGTCCAACTGACCGGTGTGGGGAATAAACCCACTAATCACCGTTTGCGCACAGGAAGTTTAACTGATTAAATGCTGGAGGATAACATATCGCCAAATGTGACCTCCCATTTGGACAGAAGGACGATATATATAGGGTCATCATACTATGTTTGTTTGTATTTTGTTTCGCGGTATCTTTCGCAATTTCAATGCTCAGTAAATGGAAATTCACTTTATAATATTTGTTAATTTAATTGTGTGCTATGTTTGGTCAAAATCTATGTTTTCTTTGGCACCAAATCAGTTAAGAACGAGAGCCATAAATCTTCTACAAGATTGGCGACAGTTCTGTTGTAGACATGCAGGGGATACTTACCAGTCCCGAATCCAGCAGCAGCAAGAGCAAATGGAGCTCCCACGGTCACGAGGGCCACCCCACCAGCTGCCCCCAGGACCTCCCACAACCAAGCCTGGGTGCCCAGTGGCTGGACAGTCACCAGCAGAAGGACGTAAACAAAACCGGTCAGTTTTGCCATGTTTTCTCTGAACGAATAAATGAGCATTCAGAAGGGAGATCATAATTCTACATCTCTCTCTCTCTCTCTCTCTCTCTCTCTCTCTCTCTCTCTCTCTCTCTCTCTCTCTCTCTCTCTCTCTCTCTCTCTCTGGGAGTTTGTTCTTATTAGTTTCAGAGATCATTGAGGCATCATGTATGTGTCTAGATTTGAGGATGTGTGTGTGGGTGTGTATGTGAGGGATGTGTGTGTGTGGCGGTGTAGGGAATGTATGTGTGGAGGGGTTGTGTGTTGGATGTGTGTGGGTTGATGCGTGATGTGTGGATGGGTGAAGGGATGTGTTGTGGGTGGGGGATGTATGTGTGTGTGTGGGATGTGTGTGTGGGTGGGGATATTTGGGAGGATGGTTGGAAGTATGTGGGTGTTGGTGGGTTCGGGGTGTGGGTAGGGAATGTGTATTTGGGTGAGTGAATGGGTGTGTGGGAGATGTGTGTGGGTTGGGGGATGGGTGTGTAATGGGTGTGGGGGATATGTGTGGGGGTGTGTCTGTGAATGGGATATGTCTGTGTGGGTGGGAGTGTGTAAGTGTGGATGGGGTAAATGTGAGTTCGTGGAGGATGTATGTGTGGGTGGTGAGGATGTTTGTAGGTGGAGGATGTGTGGGTGGGTGTGGAGATGTGTGTGTGTGGGTGTGAGATGTGTGGGCGGGGATGTTTATGGGGAATGCATGTGGGAGATGTGTGTGTGGGGGGAGGAATGTATTTATGGGTGGGGTGTTGTGTGGGAGAGGAGATGTGTGAGGGTGGGGAAGGTGTGGGATGTGAGGGTGGATGAAGGATGTATGTGAGGATCGGGGATGTGTGTTTGGCTGGGTGGTTGGGGTGTGTGTATGTGGGTGGGAGGGTAGATGAGAGATGCATGTGTTGATGGGTGTGTGGGTGATGTGTGGGTGTGAATGGTTGATGGATGAGTACGTAAGTGGGTGGATGTGTGTGAGAGATGAGTGTATGGGTGGGGGATGTGTGTTTGTGGATGGAAAGATGTGTGTGAGCGGTGGAAGTGTGCGGGTGTTTGTCGTGGGATGTGTGTGGGTGGTTGGTGGGTGTTTTTTGGATGAGGAATGTGTTGGTGGGTGGGGATGTGTGTATGGGTGAGGAAATATGTGTGTGTGTGAATTTATGGGTGGTGAGATGTGTAGTTAAGGGATGTGTAATAGGGGATCGGGGGTTGGGGGTGGGGGTGGGGGGGGGGGGGGTTGGCAAATGGGTGGTTGGAGGATGTGTGGGAGGGTGAGTGTGTGTAGGTTGGGGGTGGTGGGGGATGTGTGTGTGTATGTGTGGGTGCAGGATATGTGGGTGGGGGATATTGTGCGGGTGGGGGATGTGTGTAAGTGGGGGATGTGTGGGTGGATGCGGGTTTTGTGTGTGGGTAGGTGCGAGATATGTGAGTTGGCGGGAATGTGTGTGTGGGTGTTGGATATGTTCCTGGGGATGTGTGTTTGGCTGAGTGGTTGGGGGTATGTGGGTGGGTGGTGGAGGATATGTGGGTGGGTGAGTGTTGGTAGGTTATGGGATAGGTGGAGGATGTGTACGTGTGGATGGGGAGATATGTGAACTTGCGGAGATGTGTGTGTAGGTGATGGATGGGTGGATGCATGCATGTGTGCCTGGGATTGTGTGTGGGTGGGTGGGGGATGTGTGTGGGGGATGTGTAGTGGGTGTAAGGTGTGTGTGTGTGTGGGTGGGAAGATGGTGTATGTGGGAGTGTGTGTGATATGTGTAGGTTGGGGGATGGGTGGATGGATGGGGGCATGTATGATGTGCCTGCGGGTGTGTGGTTGTGTGGTGGATGTGTGTGTGGGGGAGGGGGGATTTGTCTCATAACATGGTAACATACATAGTTTATGTTTACAACAGTAATTTGACATTGTTATTTTTTCCCTATGTGATTGCACTATGCACTGATAAAAGAAAGATGAGTGATTGGAAGGGCCGAATGTAAGACGGGCCTGGGTGCCCAAAAATAAAGTTCGTTCGTTCGTTCGTTCGTTCTCTCTCTCTCTCTCTCTCTCTCTCTCTCTCTCTCTCTCTCTCTCTCTCTCTCTCTCTCTCTCTCTCTCTCTCTCTCTCTCTCTCTCTCTCTCTCTCTCTCTCAGAGTTACATTGAGCAGCAGAAGAGCATACGGTCAGTTTTGCCATGATATTCTCTGAAAACATTAGTGAAAAGTGAACATTGAGCTGAGAGATCATCATCCTATATCTGTCTCTGTCTCTCTCTCTCTCTCTTTCTCCTGTCTGTCTGTCTGTCTGTCTGTCTGTCTGTCTGTCTGTCTGTCTGACTGTCTGTCTGTCTGTCTCTGTGCGCGCGCGCGCGTGCGTGTCTGTCTCTGTCTCTTTCTCTCAGTGTCTCATTGAGCAGTAGAAGGACATATACAAAACCGGACAGTGTTGCCATGGTATTCTTTGAACAAATAAGTTAACATTGAGCTCACAGATCAAGATTCTACACCACCCCCCCCCCTTCTCTCTCTCTCTCTCTATATATATATATCAGTCTCTCTTCACTCTCTATCTCTGTGTTTGTGTCTTTCTGTGTCGGTCTCTCTTTCACTCTGTCTCTCTACTTGTTTCTGTCTTTTCCCCTAATTTCGTTTGTGTGCTCCGCCTCAATATTATACGCACGCACGCACACGCACGCACACGCACGCACACACACACACACACACATACACACACACACACCAGCCGACAATTCATACCATCGAAATCAACGAAGAGTAAAGTTTATGATTTACTAGGCAATTTTACAATTTTACAGTTTCTTTTGGCCTGTAAAAACAGGACAACATGGCAACCACGAGGAAAAACCTAAACAACGGGATCTTTCAGTATTTTGTGTCTGGACCGCGAAAACTAACGTTGTGGTAGCTTTCCCTGTGTACATAGTTTATGTGTGGGCAGCATTTGTCTATGTAAAATCGAGTGGCTAATGACTGCAATGTTAGAGCTCTCCACGGTTTATGCTAGTGTTGCAGCTTATGATTATGTTGGTGAACTGTTTCTGTTGGTGTTGCAACTTATTTTTATGTTGGTATCACAACTGTCTTTAATGGTGTTGCAACTTATGTTTTATGTTGGTGTCACAACTATGTATGCTGTCACAACTATGTATGCTATCCCCCTATTTCTTTAAAATGTACGCCGAAAATATAATGAGAAATGTAAGAGATGATATACACAGGGAGCTATATGATGCCCTAAATATTGGTGATCATGACATACCAGAGATTCGGTATGCTGATGATACAGTATTGCTATCCACAACACAGACTGGTATAGAAAACCTAATGGCATCAACCCAATTGAATAGTGAAAATCACAACTTATATTTTAACATAGCAAAAACAAAGATAATGCATACAGATAAAACTACTCTGGAGAAAGAAATATATGTTATTGAGGAAAAATTTGAGGTGGTGGAAATTTTTGAATATCTTGGGTCATTGATTACCAACAACGGTGACACAATGAAAGAAATCAAACGACGACCATCAATTGTTTTTCAAAGACTAAAACAACTGAAGAAATTATGGAGTGGGACAGATAGAACTATAAAAATTAGATTTTTAAGAGCATGCATCTTTCCCATTGCAACATACGCCTGTGAGACCTGGACACTTACTAAACAAGCTGAACAGCGCATAAATGCCTTTGAATATAAATGTTATAGACAAGTTCTAAGAATATCTTGGGTAAAGAAAAGAACAAATGCATCCATACTTCAAGAATGTTAACTATTAAGGATGATAAAACAAAGAAAAATGAAATATTTTGGTCACTTGAAACGTCACGAAAGTTTGGAGAGAACAATAATGGAGGGGTATATGCCTGGGAAGAGAGGAAGAGGAAGGCCTAAGAGAAAATGGGTGCAGGATGTGGCGAATGATCTCCAGATGGGTGTATCGGACGCGGGACATCTTGCTTATGATCGAGAGGTTTCCCGGAAGGTTTTTATGGAAGCGAGGTTTCTGCAAAGGACATGCTAATGAATGAATGAATGAATGAATGAATGAATGAATGAAATGAATGAATGAATGTAACTCCTATGTATGTTGGTGTCACAAATAATTATGTTATTGCTACAATTCGCATTTTCGTTGAGTGTCACAACTGTTGCAAAGTCTTCTTTGTCAGGTGTCTTATTTTGTTGATGTCTAAGACTCTATCCTTTATGTTTGATTTTTAGACATTTTAACACCCTCTACCTCTGTAATATATTATTATTCTTATATCTCTTTTCCCCTCTCGGCTTCAGGTATGACAGGGAATTTTGAAACTGCATCTCATCAACTCCTTAGCCAGAGACGCTGACGAAGGGAAGTAGAAACTATACAATATTTACTTACGCCTTTATACTGTTCCGGTACAAAGTAATGAAACTTCTGAATGTGCAGAAGAAACTGGAAGTAAGAACAGTTACTGTTACATACTAAAACAAATATGTCAATATTGTGAGATCATTAATCAATATGTATCAAACATGTTACATTGTAAGGTTATTAATCAAAGATAAACCATATTATAATGTGAGGTCAATAATCAACATTAAAAATATTACATCTGTAACCGCATAAGGAGAAGAGATGATAAGATAGGGGGCCCAACGTTGACTACTTATGGGCCATAGGAGAAGAGAAGAATATAAAGAAGACAAAGAGAAGCTCATCTTATCTCCACGGTCAACAATAAAAGTATAGGTTTAAAACAGAAGAACTTCGGGACTCTAGCGGGGAACTATGCCTTAATGCATATTCCAGACAGTGGGTCAATTAGATGGGCTGAATCAACATTAATGAATGAAGCAGACAATGACTAACACTACTAGAACAACAAAGACTAAACATAAAACATCATTAACGACAAAGACTAAATAAACAAGATAAGAATAAAATGTATGAGACTTTTTTTTTATACAGTTCCGTAGCACATCTTCCTAACTATGCGGATGACAAAGCACAATTCCCATTAACAAGGAGGATTGATACTTCGCATCACTTACTACATAATAGGTAGTCTGCCGCATATAGCCAGACCTCTGCCGTTGTGGCTGAGCCTGCAGGGTGCTCCTAAAACCCTTCTACGATACCTATACAGCCGGCTGACCAGGACTGGACAACAGAGAAACCATCACTAGGAAAATAACAAGAACACAAATCTAAATCTTTGGATGAGTCTTACAGTGCGGAGACGAGACTCACCATCCTGAGACACACAACGCATCACTATGGATCCCTGTAGTTCACAGCTGAAATCAGTGGATTGGGCCCCAGATTTTACCAGACCCCTGTGCCTCAGCCAAATCCAATATTGTGCCTAATGCCACCAGAGAGTCACGTCCCGGAACTGACTAGGACACATTACTATAGCAGGCCCACGATTTACTAAATAGAAATCTTTTCATGAGCTTGAAAAGCTAAAATAAATCAAACTAGAAACTGTAGCCATAACCATGCAGTCACAACTGAGATATGAAAATATTGGATCAGCTGGGAGGGGAGGGGGAAAATGTGAGGTAAGGGAAAATGGGAGGTGAGGAAAAAAATGGGGATAAGCAAAAAACCCAGGAATGTTCCTCCCCATTCCTATGTTTGAGGAGTTACATCCTGCAACAAAAGTAAACAACACATCCTTTAGAATAATAAAACAGATGCATATGAATTAATAATACACATATACATTCTCCTGCTGTTCATTCAGACAGTTTGTCACAATGTTCACACTGGCCAGGCCAAGCCCTGCGCCAGCTACATACACTGAGTACAGTTGGACATCACATCTGAGCATTAGTTTGATTCACATATCTCAAACAACACATCATCTATGTTCTGACAACCATCAAGTGACAAGAGAACATCATGAAGCATGTGACAGCCAGGACACAACAGCCAGTCACATACCATATACACAGCCTCAACAAGACAAAAAAACCACCAGTGCTACATCTGCACCGACTGTAAGTCAGACATGTGCTGTGCCTGACTCAATGGGATTTTACAAACACAACACAAATTCCCATTAACACAGGATTCAAATAGCAGCACCATTCTAAACGCACAGACCGCATTCAGGAATGTATAGCACTCCTCTAGATGCTCATAATGTGCTATCTACTTAGCACCAATGCTGCTATCATTCAAGGGTACCAGTGCGACATACATGATCATGATTAATTACATGATGTGGGTAACAAATGGCATTTGAAATACAATCACAACAACAATACATTAATAATAGATAACAAACTAAGGTATGGAAGGCTCGACTATGGGACTAGTTGGGATGGGAGGGGGAAATGTGAGGTGTGTCTGTATATATATATATATATATTCTTCTTCTACTTCTTTTTCTTCTTCTTCTTCTTCTTCTTCTTCTTCTTCTTCTTCTTCTTCTTCTTCTTCTTCTTCTTCTTCTTCTTCTTCTTCTTCTTCTTCTTCTTCAGCGTTCCGAGCCATTGAGGTTCTTTGCTTCAGATACAATCCGTCTCCATTCGTCTCTCTGGTTGACCTTCTCTTGCCAGTCGTTGATTCCAAGTGCTTGTAGATATGTATATATATTATCTCTCCACCGTCTTCTTGGTCTACCTCGGGGTCTACGGTCATTTATTTCCTGAGTGTAAGCGAGTTTTGTTTCCCTATTATCTTCCATTCTTTCTATATGCCCCAGCCATTGTAGTATATTAGCCTTCATGATACCAGTGATTAGCGGGAACTTAAACAGATCATAAATGTCTTTGTTACTTCTTCTTTTCCACTCTCCACTTTGTGTATCCCTAATGGGTCCAAAGATGCGTCTTAAAACTTTGTTCTCAAATGTTTGTAACAAGGCTTTGTCTCCTTTCGTTGTACTCCAGGTTTCAGAGCCATACAGCACAACTGGTCTGATATTGTGATTTTGGTGTTACGAGATAGCGCATTTGATTTTAGTAGATGTTTTAGTGCATAGTATATCTTATTTCCAGAAGTTGATTCTAGTTTGTATTTCTTCCCTTATGATGTTGGAGCAGTTGAAGATTGTACCCAGGTATTTGTATGTTTCCGTTCTTTTAATGGTCATATTATCTATTTGTATGTGGCCAAAGTTTTTAGCAATTCCTTCTCTTGAAATTACCATATATTCTGTCTTATCTTGGTTGATAACCAGCCCCATCTGTTTGGCTTTTTCCTTTAAGTGAGTCAATATTTGCAATGTCTTTTGTTCATTTTCCCCAATAATATCTATATCATCTGCATAAACAAGCAGCTTGGATGTTCCTCCAATATCACATTCCTCCCTTACCTTCCTTACAACTTTCTCTAGAGCCAGATTGAAGAGTAGCGGCGATAGTGCATCCCCCTGTTTCAAGCCAGATGTTACTTGGAAGGGGTCTGATTTCCTGCCTTCATATGTTACTATATTACAAGTATCTTCCATGCATAGTCTGGTCATGTTGATTAACTTCCTTGGTATTCCAAATTCCTGCATAGCATTCCATAGACTATTCCTATGGACACAATCATAAGTCTTTTTAAAATCCACAAAAATGTTATGGAGATCTCTTTTATATTCCCAATTTTTCTCGGCTATTTGTCGTAAGATAAATATCTGATCTATTGTTGATCTGTTTTGTCTAAAACCCGCCTGGTAGTCACCTAATATGTCTTCTGAATATGGTTTTAGTCTATTTAGTAATACCGCAGATAGTATCTTATAGCTTGTGGACAGTAGTGATATTCCTATAAAAGTCTAGGGGGGGGGGGGGGCTGCGTGGTCTCGAGGTATGGTGTCCGCCTCGAGTGCTGGAGGTCCGGGTTCAAGCCCCGGTGATGACCGGGATTTTTTCTCGTGGACTTCTAGTAATTCCCCTGGTCTCTGGGTAGTGAGATCGGACGCCCGTGTGTATTGTTGCGCACGTAAAAAATCCCTTGGCAGTTGGAAATCGAAAAAGAGTAGCCTAACGGCGCTGCCCGGGCAAAATTTCGAGTTAAAAATCTACCCAAAGTATTTCAGGATCTTCGCCGGTGCTACGGAGTTCGTGCACTGAGCTGAGTTTCTCCAGACTCAAGTTTGAGTTAGGAGGAGAACGGAGCACTTATGGGTTGCACCCGTATGCCGTGATGTTGATCCATCGACTAAACTAAACTAACTAAACTAATTATAAAGTCTTCTTAAAAGTCATCTTCTTTCTCTTCAGTAGATGTATGTACATTAATCATCGTTATATTTTTCCATTCACCTTTTATTCGTAATTTACTAATTCTGTCATTAACAGTTTTACAGTTTAGAACGTTCCCCCATAACTCTTTTTTGATGACAAATCCTGTTCCTAATTCATGTATATTTGTGTGTTTCCTCATACATACATACATACACACACACACACAGACACACACACACACACACACACATATATATATATATATATATATATATATATATATATATATATATATATATATATATATATATATATATATATATATATATATATATATATATATATATATATATATATCATGGATGGCTTGGCCACATGGCATGGACAGGACAGGAACACTGAGCTGATCCACGACTCTGGTGATCGAGTGAAATGGCGAGTCATGACCGCCCACGCTTTCCGGCATGGCACATGATATATATATATATATATATATATATATATATATATATATATATATATATATATATATATATATAATATATATATATATATATATATATATATATATATATACATTACATACATACATTGGCACCTTTCCGTCTTGACAGACGATAGTTTGGTACATTGTGCTTAAAAAAGGCTTAATAACTGTCATATGGCAATAACTACGATCCATGGCGGTGGCGAGTGTGGCTGGTAAGGCCAATTCTTGCTGCAAATGTTTGCCCACAGTAGGTGCATGTGAAAACAATGTCATTTCCACCATTTTGCACCATCTTACGTCTCTCACGCTCTGTGTGTGCTTTATCTGCAATCATTTTCTCCTTTGTCTTTATTCCATTTCTGATAGTTGCCCTCCATGCAACACGTTCAGCGGCGACGTGCTCCCAATGTGCATTATCAATGCCTGTATCAATCATGTCCCGCTTACACACATCTTTGTATCGTAGTAGAGGCCGACCCTGAGATCTCCTACCCGTCTGTAATTCACCAAAAAAGATGTCCTTTGGTATTCTACCATCATCCATCCTCCTAACATGTCCTATCCATCTAAATCTACGAAGACTGAGCATGGAATAAACCTGTCACACAACCTGATCTTTCCAATACTTCAGTATTTGTGATTTTGTCTTGCCACTTAATACCAAGTATTCTTCGCAGACACCGCATATGAAAGCTGTTTAAACGTTTCTCTTGGCGTGAGTAAGTTGTCCAGGTTTCACTGCCATAAAGAAGAGTACTAAGGACACAGGCTTGGTAGACGAGGACTTTTGTTTTGGCAGTAAGCTTCCTGTTCTCCCAGACTCTTTTTGCTAACATGTTCATTGTTGTTGCTGCCTTGCCAATCCTGATGTTGATTTCCTAATCGAGGGATAATTTGCTATTTACCTCTGATCCAAGATATGTAAAATGGTCTACTATCTCCAGTTCGGCGTCGTCAATAAAGATTGATGGTACACCATGTGCACCTTGTGACATAATCTGTGTCTTCTTTTTGTTAATTGTTAAACCAAATTCAGAACAAGCATTGGAGAATGCAGATAGTAGATGTTGTAATTCTTCCTCAGAGTGGGTCGTAATCGCAGCATCATCCGCAAAAAGCAACTCTCTGATTAGTACCCTGCTAATTTTGATCTTGGCCTTCAATCTCTGAGCATTATAGAGGCCACCATCTGAGCGTGAGTGAATGTATATACCGTCATCCTGATCACGAAAGGCATATTTCAGTAGAAGTGAAAAGTATATCCCAAAGAGGGTGGGGGCTAGTACACAACCTTGCTTAAACAACTCTTGATTTCAAACTCTTCTGAAGTTGAGCCATTAAACTTGATTATACCCTTCATGCCTGTGTGGAACGATTCCACAATGGACAGAAGAGTTGGTGGACAGCCAATCTTCTTTAGTGCTTTGAACAGACCCTCACGACTGACCAAATCGAATGCCTTTGTGAGGTCGATGAAGGCAATAAACAGTGGCTGATTTTGTTCCCGGCATTTTTCTTGCATCTGTCGCAATGAGAATATCATATCAATGGTAGACCGGTTCTGACGGAAGCCGCACTGTGATTCGGGGTAGACTTGATCTCCCAGGACTTGAAGTCTGCGCAGGACAATTCTGTCAAATACTTTCCCAACAATACACAGAAGTGAGATACCCCTATAGTTGTTGCAGTCGCTCCGATCTCCCTTGTTCTTGTACAGCGTTATGATGTTTGAATCTTTGAAATCCTGTGGGACTTGTCCTTCTCGCCAGCATAGCTCTATTAGCTGGTGGATCTGTAGAGCGAGGGTGTCTTCCCACTCCTGATCACCTCTATTGGAATCCCATCTTTACCTGGAGCCTTGCCAGATGCAAGCTCATTTATAGCACACTTAACTTCTGTTATAGTGGGAAGTGTGTCCAGGTGGTCAAGAGTTGGCAGGGCCTCTATGGCGTTGAGGGCATCATCCGCCAGCTTGGTCTCACTTGAGTAAAGCTCTAAATAGTGCTCGACCCATCTATCCATCTGCTGTTTCTTATCAGTGATGATTTCTCCAGTATATATATATATATATATATATATATATGTGTGTGTGTGTGTGTGTGTGTGTCGCTGTAACTAAAAATTAAAAGCTAAATACGTTACTTACCTGCTTTATCTTGCACAAGGTTGGTACTAACATAGAGAGAGAATTTCACCGTTTATATATCTGTTGCCTCGGACATTGCCCCCTTTCACCCCTCCACGTCATACATTACACATTTCTAATTTTAGCAAATGCCTGGAGACGCCACAGATTGAATGATGGCTTCGACAAATGCTCTCTCCCTGCCACGTATGCACGATAAGATCCACGGGTCCATTCTACTTGGCTCCGGATTGTATTGTGTGTTTCTATAAGCCGGGTCCATTCTACTTGGCTCCGGAGTTTATTGTGTGTTTCTACAAGCCGAGTCCATTCTACTTGGCCCCTGGGTTTATTGTGTGTTTCTACAAGCAGGGTCCATTCTACTTGGCTCCGGAGTTTATTGTGTGTTTCTACAAGCCGGGTCCATTCTACTTGGCTCCGGAGTTTATTGTGTGTTTCTACAAGACGAGTCCAATCTACTTGGCCCCGGGGTTTATTGTGTCTTTCTACAATTTGAGTCCATTCTACTTGGCCCCGGGGTTTATTGTGTGTTTTCTACAAGCAGGGTCCATTCTACTTGGCCCCGGGGTTTATTGTGTGTTTCTACAAGCCGAGTCCATTCTACTTGGCCCCTGGGTTTATTGTGTGTTTCTACAAGCAGGGTCCATTCTACTTGGTCCCGGGGTTTAATGTTTGTTTCTACAAGCCAGGTCCATTCTACTTGGCCCCTGGGTTTATTGTGTGTTTCTACAAGCTGAGTCCATTCTACTTGGCCCCTGGGTTTATTGTGTGTTTCTACAAGCTGAGTCCATTCTACTTGGCCCCTGGGTTTATTGTGTGTTTCTACAAGCCAGGTCCATTCTACTTGGCCTCTGGATTTATTGTGTGTTTCTCCAAGTCGAGTCCATTCTACTTGGCCCCGGGGTTTATTGTGTGTTTCTCCAAGTCGAGTCCATTCTACTTGGCCCCGGGGTTTATTGTGTTTCTCCAAGTCGAGTCCATTCTACTTGGCCCCGGGGTTTATTGTGTGTGTCTACAAGTCGAGTCCATTCTACTTGGTCCAGGGGTTTATTGTGTGTTTCTACAAGCCGAGTACATTGTACTTGGCCCCGGGGTTTATTGTGTGTTTCTACAAGACGAGTCCATTCTACTTGGCCCCGGGGTTTATTGTGTGTTTCTACAAGCTGAGTCCATTGTACTTGGTCCCGGGGTTTATTGTGTTTCTCCAAGTCGAGTCCATTCTACTTGGCCCCGGGGTTTATTGTGTGTGTCTACAAGTCTAGTCCATTCTACTTGGCCCCGGGGTTTATTGTGTGTTTCTACAAGCCGAGTACATTGTACTTGGCCCCGGGGTTTATTGTGTGTTTCTACAAGACGAGTCCATTCTACTTGGCCCGGGGGTGTATTGTGTGTTTCTACAAGCTGAGTCCATTCTACTTGGCTCCGGAGTTTATTGTGTGTTTCTACAAGCCGGGTCCATTCTACTTGGCTCCGGAGTTTATTGTGTGTTTCTACATGCGGGGTCCATTCTACTTGGCCCCGGGGTTTATTGTGTCTTTCTACAATTTGAGTCCATTCTACTTGGCCCCGGGGCTTATTGTGTGTTTTCTACAAGCAGGGTCCATTCTACTTGGCCCCGGGGTTTATTGTGTGTTTCTACAAGCCGAGTCCATTCTACTTGGCCCCTGGGTTTATTGTGTGTTTCTACAAGCCAGGTCCATTCTACTTGGCCCGGGGTTTATTGTGTGTTTCTACAAGCCGAGTCCATTCTACTTCGCCCCTGGATTTATTGTGTGTTTCTACAAGCCAGGTCCATTCTATTTGGCCCCTGGATTTATTGTGTGTTTCTACAAGCCAGGTCCATTCTACTTGGCCCCGGGGTTTATTGTGTGATTCTACAAGTCGAGTCCATTCTACTTGGCCCCGGGGGTTTATTGTGTGTTTCTACAAGTCGAGTCCATTCTACTTGGCCCCGGGGTTTATTGTGTGTTTCTACAAGTCGAGTCCATTCTACTTGGCCCCGGGGTTTATTGTGTGTTTCTACAAGACGAGTCCATTCTACTTGGCCCCGGGGTTTATTGTGTGTTTCTACAAGACGAGTCCATTCTACTTGGCCCCAGAGTTTATTGTGTGTTTCTATAAGACGAGTCCATTGTACGTGGCCCCGGGGTTTATTGTGTGTTTCTACAAGACGAGTCCAATCTACTTGGCCCCGGGGTTTATTGTGTCTTTCTACAATTTGAGTCCATTCTACTTGGCCCCGGGGTTTATTGTGTGTTTTCTACAAGCAGGGTCCATTCTACTTGGCCCCGGGGTTTATTGTGTGTTTCTACAAGCCGAGTCCATTCTACTTGGCCCCTGGGTTTATTGTGTGTTTCTACAAGCAGGGTCCATTCTACTTGGTCCCGGGGTTTAATGTTTGTTTCTACAAGCCAGGTCCATTCTACTTGGCCCCTGGGTTTATTGTGTGTTTCTACAAGCTGAGTCCATTCTACTTGGCCCCTGGATGTATTGTGTGTTTCTCCAAGTCGAGTCCATTCTACTTGGCCCCGGGTTTTATTGTGTGTTTCTCCAAGTCGAGTCCATTCTACTTGGCCCCGGGGTTTATTGTGTTTCTCCAAGTCGAGTCCATTCTACTTGGCCCCGGGGTTTATTGTGTGTGTGTACAAGTCGAGTCCATTCTATTTGGTCCCGGGGTTTATTGTGTGTTTCTACAAGCCGAGTACATTGTACTTTGCCCCGGGGTTTATTGTGTGTTTCTACAAGCCGAGTCCATTCTACTTGGCTCCGGAGTTTATTGTGTGTTTCTACAAGCCGGGTCCATTCTACTTGGCCCCGGAGTTTATTGTGTGTTTCTACAAGTCGGTCCATTCTACTTGGCCCCGGGGTTTATTGTGTGTTTCTACAAGTCGAGTCCATTCTACTTGGCCCATGGGTTTATTGTGTGTTTCTACAAGCCGGGTCCATTCTACTTGGCTCCGGAGTTTATTGTGTGTTTCTACAAGCCGGGTCCATTCTACTTGGCCCCGGAGTTTATTGTGTGTTTCTACAAGCCGAGTCCATTCTACTTGGCTCCGGAGTTTATTGTGTGTTTCTACAAGTCGAGTCCATTCTACTTGGCCCATGGGTTTATTGTGTGTTTCTACAAGCCGGGTCCATTCTACTTGGCTCCGGAGTTTATTGTGTGTTTCTACAAGCCGGGTCCATTCTACTTGGCTCCGGAGTTTATTGTGTGTTTCTACAAGCCGGGTCCATTCTACTTGGCCCCGGAGTTTATTGTGTGTTTCTACAAGTCGGTCCATTCTACTTGGCCCCGGGGTTTATTGTGTGTTTCTACAAGTCGAGTCCATTCTACTTGGCCCATGGGTTTATTGTGTGTTTCTACAAGCCGGGTCCATTCTACTTGGCTCCGGAGTTTATTGTGTGTTTCTACAAGCCGGGTCCATTCTACTTGGCCCCGGAGTTTATTGTGTGTTTCTACAAGCCGAGTCCATTCTACTTGGCTCCGGAGTTTATTGTGTGTTTCTACAAGTCGAGTCCATTCTACTTGGCCCATGGGTTTATTGTGTGTTTCTACAAGCCGGGTCCATTCTACTTGGCTCCGGAGTTTATTGTGTGTTTCTACAAGCCGGGTCCATTCTACTTGGCTCCGGAGTTTATTGTGTGTTTCTACAAGCCGGGTCCATTCTACTTGGCCCCGGAGTTTATTGTGTGTTTCTACACGTCGGTCCATTCTACTTGGCCCCGGGGTTTATTGTGTGTTTCTACAAGTCGAGTCCATTCTACTTGGCCCATGGGTTTATTGTGTGTTTCTACAAGCCGGGTCCATTCTACTTGGCTCCGGAGTTTATTGTGTGTTTCTACAAGCCAGGTCCATTCTACTTGGCCCCTGGGTTTATTGTGTGTTTCTACAAGCCAGGTCCATTCTACTTGGCCCCTGGGTTTATTGTGTGTTTCTACAAGCCAGGTCCATTCTACTTGGCCCCCGGGTTTATTGTGTGTTTCTGCAAGCCAGGTCCATTCTACTTGGCCCCTGGGTTTATTGTGTGTTTCTACAAGACGGGTCCATTCTACTTGGCTCCGGAGTTTATTGTTTGTTTCTACAAGCCAGGTCCATTCTACTTGGCTCCGGAGTTTATTGTGTGTTTCTACAAGCCGGGTCCATTCTACTTGGCTCCGGAGTTTATTGTGTGTTTCTGCAAGCCGGGTCCATTCTACTTGGCTCCGGAGTTTATTGTGTGTTTCTACAAGCCGGGTCCATTCTACTTGGCGCCGGAGTTTATTGTGTGTTTCTACAAGCCGGGTCCATTCTACTTGGCCCCGGGGTTTATTGTGTGTTTCTACAAGTTGAGTCCATTCTACTTGGCCCCGGGGTTATTGTGTGTTTCTACAAGCAGGGTCCATTCTACTTAGCCCCGGGGTTTATTGTGTGTTTCTATGAGTCGAGTCCATTCTACTTGGTCCCGGTGTGTTTTGTGTGTTTCTACAAGTCGGTCCATTCTACTTGGCCCCGGGGTTTATTGTGTGTTTCTACAAGCCGGGTCCATTCTACGTGGCTCCGGAGTTTATTGTGTGTTTCTACAAGCCAGGTCCATTCTACTTGGCTCCGGAGTTTATTGTGTGTTTCTACAAGTCGGGTCCATTCTACTTGGCTCCGGAGTTTATTGTGTGTTTCTACAAGCCGGGTCCATTCTACTTGGCTCCGGAGTTTATTGTGTGTTTCTACAAGCCGGGTCCATTCTACTTGGCTCCGGAGTTTATTGTGTGTTTCTACAAGCCGGGTCCATTCTACTTGGCTCCGGAGTTTATTGTGTGTTTCTACAAGCCGGGTCCATTCTACTTGGCTCCGGAGTTTATTGTGTGTTTCTACAAGCCGGGTCCATTCTACTTGGCTCCGGAGTTTATTGTGTGTTTCTACAAGCCGGGTCCATTCTACTTGGCTCCGGAGTTTATTATGTGTTTCTACATGCCGGGTCCATTCTACTTGGCCCCGGGGTTTATTGTGTCTTTCTACAATTTGAGTCCATTCTACTTGGCCCCGGGGTTTATTGTGTGTTTTCTACAAGCAGGGTCCATTCTACTTGGCCCCGGGGTTTATTGTGTGTTTCTACAAGCCGAGTCCATTCTACTTGGCCCCTGGGTTTATTGTGTGTTTCTACAAGCCAGGTCCATTCTACTTGGCCCCGGGGTTTATTGTGTGTTTCTACAAGCCGAGTCCATTCTACTTCGCCCCTGGATTTATTGTGTGTTTCTACAAGCCAGGTCCATTCTATTTGGCCCCTGGATTTATTGTGTGTTTCTACAAGCCAGGTCCATTCTACTTGGCCCCGGGGTTTATTGTGTGATTCTACAAGTCGAGTTCATTCTACTTGGCCCCGGGGTTTATTGTGTGTTTCTACAAGTCGAGTCCATTCTACTTGGCCCCGGGGTTTATTGTGTGTTTCTACAAGACGAGTCCATTCTACATGGTCCCGGGGTGTATTGTGTGTTTCTACAAGACGAGTCCATTCTACTTGGCCCCGGGGTTTATTGTGTGTTTCTACAAGACGAGTCCATTCTACTTGGCCCCGGAGTTTATTGTGTGTTTCTACAAGCCAGGTCCATTGTACTTGGCCCCGGGGTTTATTGTGTGTTTCTACAAGCCAGGTCCATTCTACTTGGTCCCGGGGTTTATTGTGTGTTTCTACAAGCCGTGTCCATTCTACTTGGCCCCTGGGTTTATTGTGTGTTTCTACAAGCAGGGTCCATTCTACTTGGTCCCGGGGTTTAATGTGTGTTTCTACAAGCCAGGTCCATTCTACTTGGCCCCTGGTTTTATTGTGTGTTTCTACAAGCCAGGTCCATTCTACTTGGCCCCTGGGTTTATTGTGTGTTTCTACAAGCTGAGTCCATTCTACTTGGCCCCTGGGTTTATTGTGTGTTTCTACAAGCTGAGTCCATTCTACTTGGTCCCTGGGTTTATTGTGTGTTTCTACAAGCCAGGTCCATTCTACTTGGCCCCTGGATGTATTGTGTGTTTCTCCAAGTCGAGTCCATTCTACTTGGCCCCGGGGATTATTGTGTGTTTCTCCAAGTCGAGTCCATTCTACTTGGCCCCGGGGTTTATTGTGTTTCTCCAAGTCGAGTCCATTCTACTTGGCCCCGGGGTTTATTGTGTGTGTGTACAAGTCGAGTCCATTCTACTTGGTCCCGGGGTTTATTGTGTGTTTCTACAAGCCGAGTACATTGTACTTGGCCCCGGGGTTTATTGTGTGTTTCTACAAGCCGGGTCCATTCTACTTGGCTCCGGAGTTTATTGTGTGTTTCTACAAGCCGGGTCCATTCTACTTGGCCCCGGAGTTTATTGTGTGTTTCTACAAGTCGGTCCATTCTACTTGGCCCCGGGGTTTATTGTGTGTTTCTACAAGTCGAGTCCATTCTACTTGGCCCATGGGTTTATTGTGTGTTTCTACAAGCCGGGTCCATTCTACTTGGCTCCGGAGTTTATTGTGTGTTTCTACAAGCCAGGTCCATTCTACTTGGCCCCTGGGTTTATTGTGTGTTTCTACAAGCCAGGTCCATTCTACTTGGCCCCTGGGTTTATTGTGTGTTTTTACAAGCCAGGTCCATTCTACTTGGCCCCCGGGTTTATTGTGTGTTTCTGCAAGCCAGGTCCATTCTACTTGGCCCCTGGGTTTATTGTGTGTTTCTACAAGCCGTGTCCATTCTACTTGGCTCCGGAGTTTATTGTGTGTTTCTACAAGCCAGGTCCATTCTACTTGGCTCCGGAGTTTATTGTGTGTTTCTACAAGCCGGGTCCATTCTACTTGGCCCCGGGGTTTATTGTGTGTTTCTACAAGTTGAGTCCATTCTACTTGGCCCCGGGGTTTATTGTGTGTTTCTCCAAGTCGAGTCCATTCTACTTGGCCCCGGGGTTTATTGTGTGTTTCTACAAGCCGAGTCCATTCTACTTGGCCCCGGGGTTTATTGTATGTTTCTCCAAGTCGAGTCCATTCTACTTGGCCCCGGGGTTTATTGTGTGTTTCTACATGACGAGTCCATTGTACTTGGCCCCGGGGTTTATTGTGTGTTTCTACAAGACGAGTCCATTCTACTTGGCCCCGGGGTTTATTGTGTTTCTACAAGTCGAGTCCATTCTACTTGGCCCCGGGGTTTATTGTGTGTTTCTACATGACGAGTCCATTGTACTTGGCCCCGGGGTTTATTGTGTGTTTCTACAAGACGAGTCCATTCTACTTGGCCCCGGGGTTTATTGTGTGTTTCTCCAAGTCGAGTCCATTCTACTTGGCCCCGGGGTTTATTGTGTGTTTCTACAAGCCAGGTCCATTCTACTTGGCCCCGGGGTTTATTGTGTGTTTCTACAAGCCAGGTCCATTCTACTTGGCCCCTGGATGTATTGTGTGATTCTACAAGACGAGTCCATTCTACTTGGCCCCGGGGCTTATTGTGTGTTTCTACATGACGAGTCCACTGTACTTGGCCCCGGGGTTTATTGTGTGTTTCTACAACCCGGGTCCATTCTACTTAGCCCCTGGGTTTATTGTGTGTTTCTACAAGCCGGGTCCATTCTATTTGGCCCCTGGGTTTATTGTGTGTTTCTACAAGTCGAGTCCATTCTACTTGGCCCAGGGGTTTATTGTTTGATTCTACAAGTCGAGTCCATTCTACTTGGTCCCGGGGTGTTTTGTGTGTTTCTACAAGTCGGTCCATTCATTTTGCCCCGGGGTTTATTGTGTGTTTCTACAAGCCGGGTCCATTCTACTTGGCCCCGGGGTTTATTGTGTTTCTACAAGCCTAGTCCATTCTACTTGGCCCCGGGGTTTATTGTGTTTCTACAAGCCTAGTCCATTCTTCTTGTCACCGGGGTTTATTGTGTTTCTACAAGCCTAGTCCATTCTTCTTGTCCCCTGGGTTTATTGTGTTTCTACAAGCCTAGTCCATTCTACTTGGCCCCTGGGTTTATTGTGTGTTTCTACAAGCCGAGTTCATTCTACTTGGTCCCGGGGTTTATTGTGTGTTTCTACAAGACGAGTCCATTCTACTTGGCCCATGGGTCTATTGTGTGTTTCTACAAGACGAGTCCATTCTACTTGGTCCCGGGGTTTATTGTGTGTTTCTACAAGCAGGGTCCATTCTACTTGGTCCCGGGGAGTATTGTGTGTTTCTACAAGACGAGTCCATTCTACTTGGCCCCTGGGTTTATTGTGTGTTTCTACAAGCCAGGTCCATTCTACTTGGTCCGTGGGTTTATTGTGTGTTTCTACAAGTCGAGTCCATTCTACTTCGCCCCAGGGATCATTGTGTGTTTCTCAAGCCGAGTCCATTCTACTTGGCCCCTGGGTTGATTGTGTGTTTCTCGAGTCGAGTCCATTCTACTTAGCCCTGGGGTTTATTGCGAGATAATCACAGTCGGTGGAGGTTTTATGTTTCTGCAAACCGAGCGAATTCTAATGGCCCCGGGGTTTTGTAGAAGATAACCACCGTCGGTAGAAGTTGCGTGTTTCTACATTGAGGACATACACTAAATACCAACACATTTACATTCCTGTCTATGACCTCAGTCGAAGCTTTATTGTATCAAAGGCTGTGCAAGAATCAACTATTTATACGGGGAAGAACTCCCCCAGGAGAAGAGAGTACACTCCACCAAGATAGAGAGCCAAAGACAAGATTTGAAATAAATGATAGACCATGAAAAGCAGAGTCCGTAGGAATTTCGATACATGACGCCCATAAACGGATAATCTTCCGCTGTTTATACTTCACATCGACACCGCAAGGTACAAGTTGAAGTCATTAACAGCTTCCCACGAAACAACTATTTATTTATACAGAACAGAACTCTCGCATATTTCTTTGCCGTAATACGCGGTTTCTGAGCCCGTATACACTGGTTCGAAACATAAGGGTGCTGGTTTTTTTTCGAAAAAGGTATAGATGTCGGTCGTTCAGAAAGCAATGGCAAACTACTGAACGTAAAAGTTGCCCAGGAATTACGAACAGCGAAAATGCTGTGGTTGACTGCTACGTCCTGTGAAGGACATGCAACTAATTTATTTTTTTTAAATACAGATGGGTCGACAACAACACGCCAACATAACTGGCCGATCTCCTTAACCTTGGTGTTTTGGTTTGTGGCCAGGTTGTTCAAATACAACTAGCCACATTTTAAGTCTCAATGTGGTACGGTTCAACAAACACACACACACACGCGCGCGCGCGCTCACATACACACGTGCATACACACACGCGCACGCACGCACGCACTCACGCACTCACACACACACACTCTCTCTCTCTCTCACACACACACACACACACACACACACACACACACACACACATATATATATATATATATATATATATATATTTTTTACACACACCCACACACACACACACACACACACACACACACACACACACACACATACGCCGGCCCGAACCAATTTCTAAACCACTACGAAAAAAAAGCCAACTAAACATTACGTGGCTAGAAAATGAAACTGAAAGCGCGGATTTCTAAGAAGGGGTGGTTGTTCCAACATTGGCTTACACGTGATTAGTGTTTTATGTGTCCTAGGTCATTCAGCGTGGAAAATCGTTCCTGGTCTACTTTCTAGTTCTTTTAGCTTATGGATTAAAATTTATACAGCATAAGCAGTTCATTTTGATACAGTTGTTGTTGGCAACGTATGCCGTTTAGTGTTGCTGGGTGGAGTAATTGAAGTTCGCCATCTGTAACTAAGGCCTTTGACACAGTGATAAAATGAAATCACAGTGATATAATGAAATCAAGCTTTAGAAGTTTCTGAGCAAAGTGTGTTTTATTCACTTTTATTATTATTATTTTTTTTAAATCAATTAAAAATAGCAAACAGATCAAAAGAGAATTCCACAGAAAGTCAAAGTGGCAATAGTATAAAAGTGAAAATGCAAACACGGTAATTTAGTTGTCGGAGAAGATACATTACACGTGTGGTTGGTTGAATGGGTGATCGGTTGTGAATGTTTTGTAAGATGTGGGCTTTTGAACATTTAAGTCCGGTGATTTAACGATTATGATGTTTTGGCTCTTGAAGTGGTGTGTATCTACCGGCATAAGGATGGTGTAGAACTTATCCTGATTCGGTATCAAGGAGCTAGCTACAGAGCCCTCGTTCCACTCTCCAAACTAAGAAGCCTGCGGGGTGTATAAGATAGGTAGTGAATTATCTATCCAGGAACGCTATTACACTTCTCTACCAACACAATTGCTATAATAATATATCCAAGAACGTTATTACAATGATCTAATCAACAACATTACTATAACTATGCAACCATGGACGTTATTACAATGATTGACTGATTGATTTCGGAACCGACATTACAGCATTCGGGGCATTCCCATAAGCGTTCCGTTCCCATCATGAGCAGCCAGCGAAGAGTTCCAACACCAATAATTCCAGTAGCAATCTGATTATATGTCCGTCTCGCCTTTCCTCTGAGCGTCGAGCGTCGGCCAGATCCCCAAGTCACTCCTCACTGCCTCATTCTTGCCAGACTATGGTGCTCCATTTGCTCCTCTGAGGTGTACACGTACTCCCACAAGGCCGCAACCACGTCTGCTTTGTCATGCATCAATACTCCACCAAGTTTTGCCAAGCCACCCAATCTGATCGCCTGTTCATTCCCCAGCACACCGGCATGCCCCGGAGAAAAGATCCAGGTGATGCTTGCCACCCGAGACCTCTGAAGCGAAGCAAACCACTCTGCTCGAAGCCTGTCTGTCCTCACCCTCATCAGCATGCTTCCGGAGTCAGTTACAATCACGATGTGTGTATGTATCGTGTCCTCTATCCAGCGGAAAGCTGCACTGACCGCCTCCACTTCCATTCTTAAGCTAGATGTTGTGGTATAATACGCCAGGCTCTCCTGCACCAAACGTCGACCATTAGCTTTTGCTAAGAATCCCCAGTCACTTCTCCTACCTCTCAACACCGAATTATCTGTGTAGATAATCACATCACCCGGGCGAGAATTATCCTGAATTAGTTGCTGGATTTCCACTTCCGTGGCCCCTGCTAGCCACTCCCTGCACTCCCGGCTTAATGTGATTATAACTCTGCACAAGTCTGACTGCTCCGCTGGCATTCTGACCTACTCCTAACCTCGCCTGATGTTCTCCAAGATGCACACCTGTCTGATCATATCCTCCGCCTGAGCCATCCATGATTTCCCTCTTATCAATTTCTGACCCTATCTTTACGTCCAGAGCCTCATGCAACGGGTGATCTGTGTCTGCAGCTACTCTGAGGTATACCTTCGCCCGGTGCGTGTCTTTTGCCTTTTTCAAAATATGTTTAACATCTTCAAAACGTATGATGTCTTAATAATGCATATTCTCCATGGTGCCAGATAACTCCTCTCTAACTGCATCCCTGGTATCCGCATCATTATGATTGGTCTGCTCTAAAAATCTCTGGAGAAACGCCTCCCTTTTGTCTGTTGTGACGCGCACACCATCCTCTCTATACATTGTTCCCACTATCATCATAGGCCGATCTTTTCTTTGCATATGTCTGTGAAGTTTCTAGAATTTTCGCAGTGTATTATCACCTCCAATCTCCTTCATAAAACATTACCATTTTACGTTCTTGGCCTCTGCAACACATCGCTTGAAAGCCTCCACCTAGTCTTTCTTGACATTTTCCGCTGTGTCAACTTCCTCTCATGAGCTTCGGGGTGTCTGTCTCACTTTCCTTAGCTGCTTCACTGCAGCTCTCTTTGCTTTCCAAGCATTGTCTACTTCTGGGGTCCACCATGGGGGATGCAAAAAAGGAGTTTTAACAGTCCTGTTGCATGCCCCCTGTCTGAGGCGTCCAAGAAGGCTGTCGATCCACTCATATCGGAAGGTCTTGCTCGCTCTCCCAGCCTTAACTTTCCTGGATTTAGAGATCAGGACTGAGCATGGCATGTGATCACTCCGATGGTCATTCAAAACAGTCCACTTTACATCAAGGACTGATGACTGGGAAACAAGTGCCATGTCAACAGCAGTGTCTGCATCGCCAGGCCTCATTGCCATTCTAGTCGGCCTACCATCATTTATGCAGACTACGTCGGAGTTCACCATGGCATCAGCTAGGGCAATTCCCTGACGGTTGTCTCCACTACTGTCCCAATCTCTGTTCCTCGCATTGAAGTCTCCACATATGAGTAGCCTATCATCTGGTAATTCCTCTAATTCCTTAAGCCAGTCCCATTGTTCCTTTCTGACAAAACAGTCCACTGTGGCATATACATTTATGATGTTCCAACTTAAGCCACCAATCTCCATTTATATACCCTGGACCTCTCTTGCACGGTGATTCCACTGGCTCAAGTCAAGTACCACATGCTTAACTACTTTCTTCACCAGCAGACCTTGCCCATGTCTCATCTGCCCAGTGGGGTTTATATAACTGGCGTACCCAGGGCAATGGTATTTGTCTGTATTTAACTCCTGGAGCATGAGGACGTCAAAATCATATATTAACCTCTCCATTACAGGACCTCTCTGCCTTGCACTACGACAGTTCCAGGATTCCACTCTTACATGGTTGAAACCTAATCTCTCCACTGTTCGTCTTGTTCTCCTGGCGCCTGCCCTTCTATTTCTATGCCTTTTTCTCACACCATTTCCTCGCCTTCTCCTCCTCACTCTCTCTTCGCTAGCCTCTGAAAGATTTGTCAAGCGCAGAGCACGTGCTCCGTAGCTCTGGTAATGACCTAACCAACGACCTTACTTAACTATCTAATCAAGAACGCCATTACAATGACCTAACCAACAATATTACTATAACTATGTAACCAAGAACGCTTTTACAATGACGTAATCAACAAAATTGCTATAATTATCTACCCAAGAAAGCTACTACAATTACCTTAACAACAACAACAACAGTACTGTAACCTAGCCAACAGCATTACTACAATGACCTAATCAGCAAGATTACCACAAAGACCTAATGAGCAACATTACTACAATGACCGAACCAGCAACCTTTCCTACAATTACCCATTTAACAGCATTACTCCAATTACCTATCAGCAACATTACTACAATGGCATAACCAGCAACATTATTATAATGACCAAACCAGCAACATTACTACAATGACCTATCTAACCACGTTACCTCATTGAACTACTCAGCAACTATACAAATATGACCTGATCAATTCAAATAATGACAGCTACAGAAGCAACAGCGCATCAACATCAACAACACTAACACAACCATTTACTCAACAATTCCATGGTCGAACTTCAGTTGCAGAGATTGCCAGCATCAAGAACCTGAGTGTAGATACGCGCCCCTCCAATCTAATCCCGATCTACTGTATCCAATGCTAAACCTGTCTCAAATAAGTACGAAAGATACTTGTAGGGAACGGAGACGGCGTAGTGAGTAGATGCTTGCCTGGCTGCCGGCCCAATTGTCATGGGTTCAGATCTCATCGGGGCAAGTGAACCCAGCCTAAAAGGCCAACAAGAAATGTCCTGGGAAGTAAAATCATAAATAAACACACATAGTATTGTTTGGCACTCACAGAAGAAGAAGAAAGAAGTAGGGACTAGAGCACGCACTAGACAACATAAATTTGAAAGCTATAGTTACCGACCGAGATTCCAACCTGTCACCTCCAAATGGCGACAGCGCCTCGTTGCGGGAATAAGTTTACTTCGACGCATGACCAACTCGACATTTGGATGTGATAGGTTCGAATCCCGGTCGGCAACTATAGCTTTCAAATTTTATGTTGTCTAGTGCACATTTTCTGCCTATAAATTTCTTAAAATAAACCCATTTTAGGAGACGCTGTGACACAGTGATTAGCGCGCAGGCTTACTGGGATGGTACTCTGGGTGTAGTACCCTAGAGTGGCAGGGTTACTTTGAGCTGCACTGATCTGGGGATCGACCTGTTACATCTTTTGGTGTGAGGATATGAGGCTACGACTTCCAGCATGAGCATGGAGGTGGAAACTGTAGCAATGGCATTCCGTTGGTTAGAGGAGACCACTGCAACACACTTGTATTCATTGCAGACTCAAGGAATATGCTTAGTAAGGTGGAAAAAGGAATGTTTCGTGTGGAATGGCTATCCTCGCATTAGAGGTCACAGATTGTGAGAATTGTATGGATGTTTTTTGTCTGGACATGCCCGATTGCTGGGGAATTAACAGGCTTAAAGGCTAGCAGGGAATGCAACTCTTGGTGGTAGATTACCTATGGATAAGGGAGAGATGGTCGGTTGCATGTGGGACCAGCTGGAGAAGGCAGGGAAACAGATTAAGAACCCGTATATTGAAACAATAATATTGTTAGGGATCGGCAGGGGTTCTGGAAGAATCCCAAAACTGAGAAGGAAGATCAGGAGAGCTTTGAATCAGATAGCGGTGGGAACGATTAGTATTGTGACTCTTCGCTAGCTGTTGAACGAGGGGACGGAGCCCGTATGGGAATGTCCTGAGTGCAGTGATGTCAGTTCTTAGCTCAATTCAATTCAGTGTGAGGTTGGTGTTATAAATTGTTCTCCCATCTCAGTACCAAGAACCTCTGTCACAGAGGTGGATCGTGTGCAAAAGGCTGACGTACCTAAAGCAGTATCCCTTCACCCCCTTCAGCATTAACAGTAAAGCCGCCCATGGTAGTTTGATATTCGCAGTTAAAATATGTTTTCCCCAGATCAGCAGACCAGTGCGCTTGGGTCAAGTCGAAGCAGTAATAACAAAAGCAGTCATAGACTATCTCTGGGTGTTGTCCTTCCAGATATAACATTTTCTTTCTCTTGCACGATTCCCCTCCACTGCGGGTATTACGAATTGCGTCCGTACCCTCTACGCCACAGAGCCGGTACTCTCATGATACTGAGTTTAAAAACGTTATCCTTATTTGTGTGTTGTTGTCTTCCCTTTCCTTTTCAGGCGTGCCATACATCGCTACAGCCACAATGAGAGGTCAGGAGACAGCACTGGCAGTCGTACTCCTCACGTTGTGTGTACACACAGACCAGGTTGTTGCTGACGAGGCGGTAGTTTGCGGGGCAGTCATCGGGGTACTTCTGACGTGGGTTGGGATCCCCCTCTCACTCAGCACTATAGGCTTTGGGAGAAGTAAGTCACGTCTGAATTCTTATATCCTGGTCTTGAAGTATGATTATAACCTTTTATCTCTGGAAAATTTATTGGACAGCCAAAATGATCAATCTGGACATTTTGAGGTTGGAGGGGGGGGGGGGGGGGGGGGCTAAGTCGTAGACGTCAGAAAGAAGCAGTCATACTATTTTGGCCACATTATAAAAAGACAAAAACTGGAACATGTTATATCGACCAGAAATATTTTTTGGAAAGAGAAATCGAGAAATACATCGAGAGAAAGTTCTTGACTGTCGTGTGTCATAGCACGGAAGGGAGTCAACACATGAAATGATCCATGCCGTCGGAAATGGCTATTTGTGGAGACGCATGATTGCCCACGCCAGCCGGCAAGTCGTAGTTGATGATGATGTATTTGAATGACCTGTGGGACAACATAACTATTTCTGATTCTATTTTGCGTTTGTTCCTGTTTCTCTTTCTTGTAGGATTTGAAAAATTGAGGGCTCGTTACTACTTAGTTGAAAACAGAGTGTTAAAGACCTACATAGAACCATTACTTCTGTATGGATGTGAAATGTGGACAATGAGCAGACACGCTGAAAAATATCCAATGGCAGCGGAAATGTGGTTTCTGAGGAAAATGCAAAGAGTATCAGGGAGAGACGGGAAAACTAATGAACTAAGTCCTTGAAGTAACAAATTAACACCGTAAACTGATTAGAGATATTAGACTTAGGAAGTCAGCCTTTTTTTATTTTTTGGGGGGGGGGGGGGTAATTCATGAGGAAAAAAACAACCATACATTGTGTATCATAAATTGTCTCAATATCTTCCCTAAAAAAAAAAAAAAAAACACCTCCCGCCACTCGACACATTTCCTCTTCACATCCCTTCCTCCCATATCCAAGCCAGGCGATGCCATACTTTACAAAGTCTTAAACAACCTTACATATTAATTTATGCGAAGATAACTAATGCCTTCACACACATTACAAACACTCGCGCCAATAGTTTTCCACAGACACAATCTATTCATTTTCGCAATTCATATGCACTTAACGAGCGGGAAAAAAACTTGGGAACAAGAAACATATTGAACAGGATACACAAACAATAGAAATAAGTAAATTCAAAAGCAGATCGGATTCTTATCCATCATTTCTTCTTCTTCTTCTTCGGCGATCCGAGCCATTGAGGTTCTTTGCTGCAGATACAATCCGTCTCCATTCGTCTCTCTGGTTGACCTTCTCTTGCCAGTCGTTGATTCCAAGTGCTTGTAGGTCTGTACATGTATTATCTCTCCACCGTCTTCTTGGTCTACCTCGGGGTCTACGGTCATTTATTTCCTGAGTGTAAGCGAGTTTTGTTTCCCTATTATCTTCCATTCTTTCTATATGCCCCAGCCATTGTAGTCCATTAGCCTTCATGATACCAGTGATTAGCGGGGACTTAAACAGATCATAAATGTCTTTGTTACTTCTTTTCCACTCTCCACTTTGTGTATCCCTAATGGGTCCAAAGATGCGTCTTAAAACTTTGTTCTCAAAGGTTTGTAGCAAGGCATCGTCTCCTTTCGTTGTACTCCAGGTTTCAGAGCCATACAGCACAACTGGTCTGATCAGTGTTTTGTATATTCATTTCTAGGTTTCAGATTTTAAATATAAGAAAAGGACAACGTGCAGAGATCCGTGTGTAAATGAAAGTGATCTTCCGTAACTTAACTCCTGATATGCCATAAGCAGTCAGAAGGAGGTTGACCAGAACAATTAAGGCGATATACAATATCAAGGGGTAATGGTGCAACAAAAAAATAAAAAAGTTAAACTGACATATTTCAGAACATTCATCTGTCCTGTGGCAACATACGGATGTCAGTCATGGATAATTTTGTAAGCAATACAGAATAAAACCCTAACCTGCACAGTTCGCGGCGACTGCACTAGCCAAACGGCATTAATTCCTCAGACTCAAGACCCCACCTTCTGACCTACACCGCAAGGTACTATATGGAGTAGATGGCAGATGACAGTACGAAAAACAATTTCATGAACAAGTCATCAGCATCAATTGTATTTCTCACATTCGGGGGGATTTTGAACTTAAATTTTACAACAACAACAATAACAAAAACAACAACAACAACAACAACAACATTCTTAGAATGTCATAGACCAAGAAGAAGAACAATACTGGTATTCTACAAGATCAGAACATCGACGACAACTGGCTCATAAAGAGCATTCTGTCTCGAAAATCTGAAATAAGTTGCAACAACTTCTACACTGTCAACCACTTCTACCACCCCTTCAACCAACTTCTACCACCCTTCAACCAACTTCTACCACCCTGTCAACCAACTTCTAACCACCCTGTCAACCAACTTCTAACCACCCTTCAACCAACTTCTACCACCCTTTCAACCAACTTCTACCCCCTGTCAACCAACTTCTACCACCCCTTCAACCAACTTTCTACCACCCTGTCAACAACTTCTACCACCCTGTGACCACTTCTACCACCCCTTCAACCAACTTCTAGCCACCCCTTCAACCAACTTCTACCACCCCTTCAACCAACTTCTACCACCCTTCAACCAACTTCTACCACCCTGTCAAACCAACTTCTACCCACCCTTCAACCACTTCTACACCCGTCAACCAACTTCTACCACCCTTCAACCAACTTCTACCACCCTGTCAACCAACTTCTACCACCCCTGTCAACCAACTTCTACCACCCTGTCAACCAACTTCTACCACCCCTGTCAACCAAACTTCTACCACCCTTCACCAACTTCTACCACCCCTGTCAACCACTTCTCCACCCTGTCACCAACTTCTACCACCCTGTCAACCAACTTCTACCACCCTTCAACCAACTTCTACCACCTTCTTCAACTAACTTCACATCTACCACCTCTTCAAACCCACCTTCTACCACCCTCTTCACTCAACTTCTACCACCCCGCTTCAATCACCTTCTACCACCTCTTCAAACCAACTTCTACCAACCTTCTTCAACCAACTTCTAACACCCTTCACACCAACCTTCTAAACCACCCTCTTCAATCACTTCTACCACCCTCTATTCAATCAACTTCTACCACCTCTTCAAGACCAACTACTTCTAACCAACCTTCTTCAACCAACTTCTACCCCCTCGTACAACCAACTTCTACCACCTATCTTCAATCAACTTCTACAACCTCTCAATCACCTCTACCACCTCTTCAACCAACGTCATAAGCACATCTCTTCAACCAACGTCTACAACCCTGCTAAAATCCACTTATACCACCATCTTCAAGCCAATTCTACACCCTCTTCAACCCAACTTCTTACACCCCCTTCAACCAGACTCTACCACCCCGTCAACCAACTTCTACCTACCAACCAACTTCTACCACCCTCTTAACCAACTTCTCCACCCTGTTCAACCAACTTCTACCACCCCTGTCAACCAACTTCTACCACCCCTTCAACCAACTTCTACCACCCCTTCAACCAACTTTCTACCACCCCTTCAACCAACTTCTACCACCCCTGTTAAACCAACTTCTACCACCCCTTCAACCAACTTCTACCCACCCCTTCAACCAACTTCTACCACCCCTGTCAACCAACTTCACACCCCTTCAACCAAACTTTCTACCACCCCTTCAACCAACTTTCTACCACCCTTCAACCAACTTCTACCACCCCTGTCAACCAACTTCTACCACCCTGTCAACCAACTTCTACCACCCCTTCAACCAACTTCTACCACCCTGTCAACCAACTTCTACCACCCCTTCAACCAACTTCTACACCCTGTCAACCAACTTCTACCACCCCTTCAAACCAACTTCTACCACCCTGTCAACCAACTTCTACCACCCTTCAACCAACTTCTATCCACCCTTCAACCAACTTCTACCACCCTTCAACCAACTTCTACCACCCTGTCAACCAACTTCTACCACCCCTTCAACCAACTTCTACCACCCCTTCAACCAACTTCTACCACCCTTCACCAACTTCTACCACCCCTTCAACCAACTTCTACCACCCCTTCAACCAACTTCTACCACCCTGTCAACCAACTTCTACCACCCCTTCAACCAACTTCTACCACCCTTCAACCAACTTCTACCACCTCTTCAACCAACTTCTACCACCCTTCAACCAACTTCTACCACCCTGTCAACCAACTTCTACCACCCCTTCAACCAACTTCTACCACCCCTTCAACCAACTTCTACCACCCCTTCAACCAACTTCTACCACCCTGTCAACCAACTTCTACCACCCCTTCAACCAACTTCTACCACCCTGTCAACCAACTTCTACCACCCCTTCAACCAACTTCTACCACCCCTTCAACCAACTTCTACCACCCCTGTCAACCAACTTCTACCACCCTTCAACCAACTTCTACCACCCCTTCAACCAACTTCTACCACCCCTTCAACCAACTTCTACCACCCCTTCAACCAACTTCTACCACCTCTTCAACCAACTTCTACCACCCTTCAACCAACTTCTACCACCTCTTCAACCAACTTCTACCACCCCTTCAACCAACTTCTACCACCCTTCAACCAACTTCTACCACCCTTCAACCAACTTCTACCACCCTGTCAACCAACTTCTACCACCCTCTTCAACCAACTTCTACCACCCCTGTCAACCAACTTCTACCACCCCTTCAACCAACTTCTACCACCCCTTCAACCAACTTCTACCACCCTCTTCAACCAACTTCTACCACCCCTTCAACCAACTTCTACCACCCCTTCAACCAACTTCTACCACCCTTCAACCAACTTCTACCACCCCTTCAACCAACTTCTACCACCCTGTCAACCAACTTCTACCACCCCTTCAACCAACTTCTACCACCCTGTCAACCAACTTCTACCACCCCTTCAACCAACTTCTACCACCCCTTCAACCAACTTCTACCACCCCTTCAACCAACTTCTACCACCCCTTCAACCAACTTCTACCACCCTCTTCAACCAACTTCTACCACCTCTTCAACCAACTTCTACCACCCCTTCAACCAACTTCTACCACCTATTCAACCACCTTCTACCACCCTCTTCAATCAACTTCTACCACCCCTTCAACCAACTTCTACCACCCCTTCAACCAACTTCTACCACCTCTTCAACCAACTTCTACCACCCCTTCAACCAACTTCTACCACCTATTCAACCACCTTCTACCACCCTCTTCAATCAACTTCTACCACCCCTTCAACCAACTTCTACCACCCTCTTCAACCAACTTCTACCACCCCTTCAACCAACTTCTACCACCCCTTCAACCAACTTCTACCACCCTGTCAACCAACTTCTACCACCTCTTCAACCAACTTCTACCACCTCTTCAACCAACTTCTACCACCTCTTCAACCAACTTCTACCACCCTGTCAACCAACTTCTACCACCCCTTCAACCAACTTCTACCACCCTGTTAACCAACTTCTACCACCCTGTCAACCAACTTCTACCACCCCTTCAACCAACTTCTACCACCCTGTCAACCAACTTCTACCACCCCTTCAACCAACTTCTACCACCCTTCACCAACTTCTACCACCCTGTCAACCAACTTCTACCACCTCTTCAACCAACTTCTACCACCTCTTCAACCAACTTCTACCACCCCTTCAACCAACTTCTACCACCCTTCAACCAACTTCTACCACCTCTTCAACCAACTTCTACCACCCTGTCAACCAACTTCTACCACCCTTCAACCAACTTCTACCACCCCTTCAACCAACTTCTACCACCCCTGTCAACCAACTTCTACCACCCTGTCAACCAACTTCTACCACCCTGTCAACCAACTTCTACCACCCTGTCAACCAACTTCTACCACCCTTCAACCAACTTCTACCACCCTGTCAACCAACTTCTACCACCCTGTCAACCAACTTCTACCACCCCTGTCAACCAACTTCTACCACCCCTTCAACCAACTTCTACCACCCTTCAACCAACTTCTACCACCCTCTTCAACCAACTTCTACCACCTCTTCAACCAACTTCTACCACCCTCTTCAACCAACTTCTACCACCCCTTCAACCAACTTCTACCACCCCTTCAACCAACTTCTACCACCCTCTTCAACCAACTTCTACCACCCCTTCAACCAACTTCTACCACCCCTTCAACCAACTTCTACCACCCTTCAACCAACTTCTACCACCCCTTCAACCAACTTCTACCACCCTTCAACCAACTTCTACCACCCTCTTCAACCAACTTCTACCACCCTTCAACCAACTTCTACCACCCTTCAACCAACTTCTACCACCTCTTCAACCAACTTCTACCACCTCTTCAACCAACTTCTACCACCTCTTCAACCAACTTCTACCACCTCTTCAACCAACTTCTACCACCTCTTCAACCAACTTCTACCACCTCTTCAACCAACTTCTACCACCCCTTCAACCAACTTCTACCACCCTCTTCAACCAACTTCTACCACCTCTTCAACCAACTTCTACCACCCCTTCAACCAACTTCTACCACCCTGTCAACCAACTTCTACCACCCCTTCAACCAACTTCTACCACCCTTCAACCAACTTCTACCACCTCTTCAACCAACTTCTACCACCCTGTCAACCAACTTCTACCACCCTTCAACCAACTTCTACCACCCCTTCAACCAACTTCTACCACCCCTTCAACCAACTTCTACCACCCCTGTCAACCAACTTCTACCACCTCTGTCAACCAACTTCTACCACCCCTTCAACCAACTTCTACCACCCTCTTCAACCAACTTCTACCACCCCTTCAACCAACTTCTACCACCCTGTCAACCAACTTCTACCACCCCTTCAACCAACTTCTACCACCCCTTCAACCAACTTCTACCACCTCTTCAACCAACTTCTACCACCCTGTTAACCAACTTCTACCACCCTGTCAACCAACTTCTACCACCCTCTTCAACCAACTTCTACCACCCTTCAACCAACTTCTACCACCCCTTCAACCAACTTCTACCACCCCTTCAACCAACTTCTACCACCCCTTCAACCAACTTCTACCACCTCTTCAACCAACTTCTACCACCTCTTCAACCAACTTCTACCACCCCTTCAACCAACTTCTACCACCCTGTCAACCAACTTCTACCACCTCTTCAACCAACTTCTACCACCCCTTCAACCAACTTCTACCACCTCTTCAACCAACTTCTACCACCTCTTCAACCAACTTCTACCACCCCTTCAACCAACTTCTACCACCCTCTTCACCAACTTCTACCACCCCTTCAACCAACTTCTACCACCCCTTCAACCAACTTCTACCACCCTTCAACCAACTTCTACCACCCCTTCAACCAACTTCTACCACCCTTCAACCAACTTCTACCACCCCTTCAACCAACTTCTACCACCTCTTCAACCAACTTCTACCACCCCTTCAACCAACTTCTACCACCTCTTCAACCAACTTCTACCACCCCTTCAACCAACTTCTACCACCCCTTCAACCAACTTCTACCACCCCTTCAACCAACTTCTACCACCCCTTCAACCAACTTCTACCACCTCTTCAACCAACTTCTACCACCCCTTCAACCAACTTCTACCACCCCTTCAACCAACTTCTACCACCCCTTCAACCAACTTCTACCACCCCTTCAACCAACTTCTACCACCTCTTCAACCAACTTCTACCACCCCTTCAACCAACTTCTACCACCTCTTCAACCAACTTCTACCACCTCTTCAACCAACTTCTACCACCTCTTCAACCAACTTCTACCACCCCTTCAACCAACTTCTACCACCCCTTCAACCAACTTCTACCACCCTGTCAACCAACTTCTACCACCTCTTCAACCAACTTCTACCACCTCTTCAACCAACTTCTACCACCCCTTCAACCAACTTCTACCACCCCTTCAACCAACTTCTACCACCCCTTCAACCAACTTCTACCACCTCTTCAACCAACTTCTACCACCTCTTCAACCAACTTCTACCACCTCTTCAACCAACTTCTACCACCTCTTCAACCAACTTCTACCACCTCTTCAACCAACTTCTACCACCCCTTCAACCAACTTCTACCACCCCTTCAACCAACTTCTACCACCTCTTCAACCAACTTCTACCACCCCTTCAACCAACTTCTACCACCTCTTCAACCAACTTCTACCACCCCTTCAACCAACTTCTACCACCCCTTCAACCAACTTCTACCACCCTGTCAACCAACTTCTACCACCTCTTCAACCAACTTCTACCACCTCTTCAACCAACTTCTACCACCTCTTCAACCAACTTCTACCACCTCTTCAACCAACTTCTACCACCCCGTCAACCAACTTCTACTACCCCGTCAACCAACTTCTACCACCCCTTCAACCAACTTCTACCACCTCTTCAACCAACTTCTACCACCCCTTCAACCAACTTCTACCACCTCTTCAACCAACTTCTACCACCTCTTCAACCAACTTCTACCACCCCTTCAACCAACTTCTACCACCTCTTCAACCAACTTCTACCACCCCTTCAACCAACTTCTACCACCTCTTCAACCAACTTCTACCACCCCTTCAACCAACTTCTACCACCTCTTCAACCAACTTCTACCACCTCTTCAACCAACTTCTACCACCCCTTCAACCAACTTCTACCACCCCTTCAACCAACTTCTACCACCCCTTCAACCAACTTCTACCACCTCTTCAACTAACATCTACCACCCTGTCAACCAACTTCTATCACTTTTTATGTGCTCTTTGTAAGGTGGTATTAATTTCTATAAGGTTGTTCTTGATACCATCACTCCATCTTTTAATGGTCTTCCCCTTGCTCTGTATCCATATATTGCTTCACGATATACTGTGGAGCACATTTTTGATGACGTCATGTACTTCATTTTTCAAATTTGTTCTACATTCAAAGTGTAGTGAGACTTTACGATCACCCTGTATTTCCTAATATGACAGATGGCAACAGGGCATTCTTGTGAGGTGGCCTACCTCGCCATCAAAGAACCGAAAGTTTATCCTTTCGACCACTTCATCTCTGTCTGTCTGTCTGTCTGTCTGTCTGTCTGTCTGTCTGTCTGTCTGTCTGTCTGTCTGTCTCTCTCTCTCTCTCTCTCTCTCTCTCTCTCTCTCTCTCTCTCTCTCTCTCTCTCTCTCTCTCTCTCTCTCTCTCTCTCTCTCTCTCTCTCAAAATAATATTGGCATGGAATTCACATGTTTATGCATTTGATACACCTTCCCATCAAACAAAATGTCTGCGGCTTCAAATCAAATTACCCTAATAACAACTTGAGGGTAACAATTACTTTAGTTTAATTACTTGGCTATGGGGAGATCACTCCAGGGCTGTGACTTGCTAGCGGGAAGTCAGACGTGAAATAAATTAAACTCGGCCAGTGGTGACAGTAGTAGCATTATCAAAAATACAGAAACAATTCATTAAAACTCAGATTAGGGTTTAAAACATATTATCGCCCTTCTTTAGCTCATGAATTCCATTTGAATCAAAATTACTTCTAGTCTCCATTTGGAGACTAATTTATTCACCTTCTCTTCTTCTTCTGTGCTTTATCTCTCTTTAGGGCATAGTCCTTTAACCGAACCACGCCAAGTTGTTCCTCCTGCTATCTCCTGCAGCTGTCATCATACCCTCCAAATATTATTCATCTCTGTAATGTTCCTCTCCGTGTGTTTTCAGGTATCCCACTATTTCATTTGCCACGTGGGTTCCAGACAAGAGAGTGTCTAGTTATATTGTTCTCGGGTTTTCTCTGTGGGTGTCCTATCCAGTGCCAGCGACTTTCCTTCACCTCTTGGTCCCCCACCCCCCGCATATCCCTTACAGGACATTGCAGTCAACACCAGCATTTTTCAGCTGTTGTTGATGTCTTGGCAAAATTATACTCAATAGTTTGCCATTGCTTTCTGAGCTTTCCTCACGTGGATATACGGGATTGCGGAGAAAGTCGTTAATGCCTTCTCCAGGGAGCCCGACTCTGGATTCCTAGGTGAAAGGGCAATTGTAGGATAGAGCCGGCGCATTCACACATCTTCTAGATGGGCAGCAGTGATGTTGTTCAAGCTTTGCTGACAGGTGATAACAGCAGCAGCTCTCTTTCTCTCATTTATATCTGACTTTTTCAGTTTTTTCTTTGTATAATTAATTAACAAATTATCTAACCAGCTGCTACGAACACCGCACCCACTGTACTGTGCACTGACTTGGCGGTCTATTTATATTATTATTATATTTTATTTTGTATCTGTAATATAATCTATACATCTGAGAGCAGAATAGGGCAAGCAAAAGCCGCATTTCAGAAAATGAAGGGCATCTTATGCAATAAGTCACTATCACTGAATGTAAGAAAGAGAGTGCTGAAATGCTATGTAGAACCAGTTTTGCTGTATGATACATTTGACTATTCATACTCCGACTATGAATAAATTCTCCCTTTATTCATAGTCAAACTTCCCCGGCTGGTCACGTGATTTGCCAAGTCTCGTAACTTAACGTATGTGACGTCATTGGGACATGCGAGTGGCTATAGCTATATTATACATTTTTGTTGTTTCAAATTTGTATCTTTGGTAGCATATTCGCAAGTGCCTCCGCCTGAAACGCGGGAGCTCGAGGTTCGATTCTCTACCGGAGATAATTGTTTTTAAATTCTTCAGCAATTAATTGGGTGAAAGCGACTTTTTAATGAATAAATATTAGGAACTAAAGAAGTAACAGGCACAGTGCAGAATGTGGCTTAGATATTTTACATTAACATCCAAAAAACAAAAACTATGATAATTAGCAGTGAAAAGGAAAGGTTATCAGTGAACATCACAGTAAACGGGCAGATACTAGAACAAGTAACAGGTTTCTCTTATCTTGGACATATAATAACAGATGATGGAAGAAGTGAAATGGAAATCAAAAAGAGAATAGGAATGGCCAAAAGTGCGTTCAACGGCATGAAATCAGTATTAACATCTAGAGAGATTAATAATGCATTAAAAATGAGAATTGTCAAATGCTACGTATATAAATATATTCAACGCTACTGTATGGCGCAGAATCCTGGACATGATTGATTGATTGATTGATTGATTTAGGAACCGAGATCACAGCATTCGGGGCATTCCCATAAGCGCTCCGTCCCCATCCCCAGCAAAGAGTTTCAACACCAATAGTACCAGTAGCAATCTGATTATATGTCCGTATCGCCTTTCCTCTGAGCGTCGATCGTCGGCCAGATCCCCTCGTCACCCCTCGCTGGACATTGAACAAGCAACTAGAAAGTCGCATAGAAGCCCTGGAGATGTGGATATACAGACGAATAGGTCGTATTTCATGGAAACAAAAACAATCAAATGCAGAGGTCCTAGAAAAACTGGGAATGAAGAGAGAGTTGATGAAAGAAATAAAGAGGAGACAAGTGAAATATTTTGGCCACGTTAAAAGACATGATACTCAGTGTTGCCATCTCCCTTTGATGAAAAGGCACCCAAATCGATCACAAAAAGCACCACATTTTTTTTGGAAAGCACCAAAAAAAAAAGCACCAACTGTTTTTATTACACATGTAACAAGGTAGCACATTATAATTTATTATTATCACTTCATATTACAATGAAGTTTATTCCAGATCAGCCAAATCCCAATCAGAACTACTCTCGAGCAAAAAAAAGCACTAAATTGCAATAATATTTTTTGGGGAAAGCACAAAACAAGCACTGGCGGTATTCATTCAAAATGTTATAAAGTAGCACATTATAATTTATTATTATCACTGAATATTAGAATGAAGTTTATTCCAGATCTGCCAAATCCCACTCAGACAACCCCTCTTCAGTTTCTGTAGCTATTTCCTGATGTGCTTGCTCCTGTGATGATGATGGTGATGATTGAAAGAAACGTGTATATGCCTCCTGTGATCCAATGTTTCGTAGAATATCCTTAGGTAGTTTATAATCATGACAGCATTTGCCACATCTCTTCATTCCATATCTAATAGTCAAAACAGCTGTCAAACTCTTGATGCTCAGTCTGTTCCGCAATTTTGATTTTATAACTCCCATCTGACTGAAAATACGCTCCACGTCCGCATTAGAATGAGGTAAAATGAGCACAGTTAAATGCTAAATCTGTAAGATCTTGGAAAGGATTTTCACCGGTGGCATCCCTGTATGAGGCTATTTCTGCCCACAGTCCAAGTGTGTCAGAGGTCTGTGTCCACTGCATATGATGAAGTTTTCTCCACTGGAAATCGATGCGGGTGAGAGTAGCTGCATCTTCTACAAACATTTTAGCAAGATCCAATATACAGGGCTCCATTGGCTGTAGACATTCACTTCCACTAAGACATGACATGGACTGCAACACTTGAACGTTATCGGGCAAAAGTAAACGCAGCTGTGTCAACAGCTCTATTAAAACTTGGATGCACCTTCTACGAATTTCTTTCTCATCAGGAAACTGGTAGTCTGCTATTTCTTTCTCAAACTCATAACCTAGATTGGGATTAGGATCTAAATAATCTTGAATAGCATCACTTTCTGTTATTCCCCCCCCCCCCCCCCCCCCCACAGGAATAGCAGTCTTTGAAACTGATAGAATCAGTGAGTTGGACAAGATCGCTGAGTATTTTTGTTGGATCCTGTATATCTGCTTCGAATTTCTTATTCACACTTTGAACTTCTCCGAGAATATGCTTGAGAAATATGAGATACATATAGTTTTTCATGTCGCTAAACATAGAATGTAGAAGGTCTGCTGTATAACAGCGCTCGTTGAGTCTTGCTATATCAAAATGAGTTCTGAGCTCGACCCACTGCTGCAATATTCTGACAATGGCAGATTGAATGGACATCCATCGTGTCTGGCTTTATTGAACAACCTTCAACGGATGTTGTCCATCATTTAATAAAGCAAAAAGCTCCCTGTACTTTGCTTGACGAAGACATTGAGTGAGAAAACCAGTTATATGTTTCTCTAATCATGAACTCTATGTTCCTGGACAGACAAGCAGCTGCAGCCTGTGACACTGCCAGCTGAAGGGAATGACATACACACCTAACTAGTACCAGATGAGGACCTACGGATTTTAATTTTGTATATACTCCATTGTTAAAATACTTGAATATATTGCACGGAAATGTACTAAGAGGCCGGTCTATCTGGCCGAGGGGTTACAACACTTTCTCCGTAATCCCTTTTATCACGCAGAGTCTCGTAAGTGGGCGAGAGCTGGGAGCGGTTCGTCCCCCGCTGGTGACTTGCGGGATAACTGAGCCGGCCGTCAGAAAGCAATGGCAAACTACTGAGCGTAATCTTGCCAAGAAATCAACAGACAGCTGAAAGATGCTGATGTTGACAGCGATGTCCTGTAAAGGATATGCAAAACATTTTAGTGTACTAAGACTGTTTTACTGCATCGCTTCAGTTCAAATTCTTCTTTTTAGTGTCCCCAAAATGATTTTTTAAAGTAATTTTTACCCACCCAAAAAAGCACCAAAAGCACCCCCCCCCCCCAAAAAAAATAAATAAATTGTGAAGCACCAAATTAGCGCGGCCGTGCTAAATGCAAAATTTTGACACTAAATTACTTAAAAAAGCACTAAATTTAGTGCGAAAAGCGTCAAAATGGCAACACTGATGCTGATTGATTGATTGTTTGTATTGTGGGTACTCTTTTGACAGCAATCACTTGCTGTGGTGACAGGATTATTAATCTGAACCAGAGTCGGACCCTAACATAACTTCTCCTCTGAGGTTGAACTGTGTACGGGTAATGGTATAAATGGAATGGAAAAAGTGGAGGAAGTGTGGCGAGATATTAATGTCAGTTTGCAGGGCGCATGATGATGATAATGAAGTATTGTTTCGAAACTTGGCGATTGTGTGGGGGTATTTTTTACATCAACCAGAAAACAAACAATGAAGAATTAAAAATGTCGGCCTCGAGTAACTGTAGGATAGAGCCGGCGCACTCACAAATCTTCAAAATGGGCAGCAGTGATATTGTTCAAGCTTTGCTTACGGGTGATAACAGCAGCAACTCTCTTTCTCTCATTTATATCTGACTTTTTCAGTTTTTTCTTTGTATAATTAATTAATCAATTATCTAACCAGCTGCTACGAACACTGCACTGACTTGCCGGTCTTATTTAGATTTTATTTTGTATCCTGTTATATAATCTGATGATACAGTATTAATTGCAGACAATGCGCAGGACCTGCAACAATTAGTAGATGCGGTTGTTGTACACAGTGAGCAACTGGGATTAGAATTAAATTGTGAAAAGACTCAGGTTATGGTCGTCACTAGGAAGGAAGAAGTGCCACAATGTAATATACAAGTAAATGGAAATATTCTTCAACAAGTGAATCTGTACAATTATCTTGGAACAGTTCATAACATCTGATGGGAGATGCCTTGAAGAGATTAGAACAAGAATCGCCATGGCGAAAGTAGCCTTCAGTCAGCAAGATGAAAAACATTCTGACCAATAAAAAGATGTCAATTGAAACGAGAAAAAGAGTGTTGAGGGGATACATAGAGCCTGTTCTTTTGTATGGATGTGAAACTTGGACAATGAGCAGTCAAGCTGAAAAGCATCTGATGGCTGCAGAAATGTGGTTTCTGAGGAAAATGCAAAGAATACCATGGAAAGACAGAAAAACCAATGACCAAGTACTATAGGAGACAAATGAACATCATAAACTGATTAGAGAAATTAGATGTAGACAGTCAAAATTTGTTGGACATGTTAGGAGAAGAAATGGATTCGAGAACTTAGTGACAACTGGCAAGATCGAAGGGAACAGACCAAGAGGAAGACCGAGAGGAAAATACCTGGATGGCTTGGCCACATGGCATGGACGAGACAGGAACACTGAGCTGATCCACGACACTGGTGATCGAGTGAAATGGTGAGTCATGACCGCCCACGCTTTCCGGCATGGCACATGATTGATTGATATAATCTATACATCTGAGAGCAGAATAGGGTAAGCAAAAGCCGCATTTCAGAAAATAAAGAGTATAGCTGAATGTAAGAAAGAGAGTGCTGAAATGCTATGTAGAACCAGTTTTGCTGTATCATGCAGTGTATGGCAGTGAATCTTGGACTGAATATAAATTTATAAATGAACAAATTAAGAAGAAATTAGAAGCAACAGAGATGTGGTTCCTGAGACGAATGTTGCGAATTCCTTGGACTGCCAGAGTAACTAACAACGACTGCCTGAAACAGGCTAATGAAACTAGAACATTATATACAACAATAAGAAAGAGACAAACATCTTTCTCCAGTCATGTGATGAGAAGAGAGGCATTGGAGAACATTGTGACAACTGGAAAGATTGAGGGGAAGAGAGGTAGAGGCAGACCAAGAGAAATGATGCTGGATGGATTGAGATGGTGGCAGGGAGGAATACCCTCAGCAGAGATGATCCAGAATACCATAGACCGAGATCTGTGGAGAGCCATGAACGCCTACGCCAGCTGGCCCAGCTGGCCCCCCCCCCACTTGCGCGCGCGCATGCACACACGCACGCACGCACACACACACACACTCTCTCTCTCTCTCTCTCTCTCTCTCTCTCTCTCTCTCTCTCTGACACACACACAACAGAGAGAGAGAGAGAGAGAGAGAGAAAGAATTAATGCTAGACAGTTTAACGTCTTGGTATATCATGGAGGAAAATAGGTATCAGAGGCAATAAACCCCGGTGCAATGAGGTCTATCATCTTGCTTTAAAACCCCTTTAAATTGTAAACAGTATAAAATAACACAAAGTAATGCAGCTTTACAGAATACAATGACGGTGTTCTGTAAATCTGTATTACTTCATGTTATGTTATATGTGGTAGTGACTACATCAGCCGACTCATGTATAAAACTTTGGTGCTAGCACCTCAAACCCAGAATGCCTAACTAATTCAGGATAATGCTCGCCCGGGTGATGTGATTACCTACACGGATGGTTCGATGTTGAGAGGTATGAGAAGTGCCTGGGGATTCTTAGCAAAAGCTAATGGTCGACGTTTGGTGCAGGAGAGCCTGGCGTATGATGAAACAGCATCTAGCTTAAGAATGGAGGTGGAGGCGGTCAGTGCAGCTTTCCGCTGGATAGAGAACATGATACATACACACATTGTGATTGTAACTGACTCAGAAAGCATGGTGAGGACAGGCAGGCTTCGTGCAGAGTGGCTTGCTTCGCTTCGGAGGTCACGGGTAGCAAGCATTACCTGGATCTTTTCTCCGGGGCATGCCGGTGTGCTGGGGAATGAACAGGCGGACAGATTGGCTGGCTCGTCAAAACTTGGTGGAGTATTGATGCATGACAAGGCAGACGTAGTTGCGGCCTTGTGGGAGCACGTTTACACCTCGGAGGAGCAAATGGATCACCATAGTAGTAGGCCTCTTTCAGTCCTGAAGGACTATAGAGTTGTGCCGCTTGGGAGGTGCCTGGCAGCACCGCTAGTGACTGTATAGTCCAATGCGAGAGTGACAATCCCTGTCACAGTTTCCGCATCTGTAAGACGAGGCAAGTCCCGCAGTAAGTGACTGCGTTTTAAGCCTGTGCCGCCTATCCTCAGTTTGTTGGATCAGATTGCGCTCAAAGAGCACCAGTCCGTTTCATACATCTCTTCTCCAGGAGCATCTGTCTGTTGCAGCTCTTTCCCACATGTCTGGATCTATTCCAAGGGTTTTCATATCTTGTTTATACATATCCCTATATCGCATTTGGGGTCTTCCGGTTGGCCTCTTTCCTGTGGCTAGTTCTCCGTTTAGGAGATCTTTGGGAATACGTTCATCCTCCATACGTGGCCTAGCCACCGGAGGCGTCTCTGCTTGAGGAGGGTGTGCTGGTGAAGTGGTCAAGCCGTTTGACTCGTGCTCCGAAGGTTGTGGGTTCGATTCCAGGCCGCGTCCTTCGGTTTGCGAGTTAAATGTTTCAGAGACTCCTGTGGATTGTCACTAAAAGCTACGGAGTTCGTGCTTTGTGCGACGCTTTCCGTGCTGCGGAAAGAGACCGAGCCATATGGGTAAAAACCTGGTGCAATGAAGTCGACCCTGTCGACTTTTAAGCGACTTTTGTGGTAATATCTGCTCTTTCAAGCACATGTTTGTTTGTTATGTGGTCTTTCCGTGTTATGCCCAGGATACGTCTCAGACATCTCATGTGGAAGGAATTCAACTTCCTTTCCTGTCTTGAGTACAGGGTCCAGGATTCAGACCCATAGATTAGTGTGCTAACAACACAAGCTTTATATACTTGAGCTTTTGTACGCTCTGTTAGTCTATTATTCTCCCAAACTCTTTTAGCTAGCCTGGAAAATGTTGTGGCTGCCTTTCCAATATGTCTGTCGATTTCTGTCTCTAATGAAAGATTATCTGATATTGTCGACCCCAAATACACAAACTCGTGGACGACCTTCAATTCGTAATTAGAAATTTTGATTGACGGAGGCGTACCAGCATCTTGTTCCATCACCTGTGTTTTATTTAGGCTAATGGTGAGCCCAAAGTCTTTGCAGAATGGATCACCATAGTCTGGTAAGAATGCGGCAGCGAGGTGTGATGAGGGGATCTAGCCGATGCTCGACGCTCAGAGGAAAGGCGAGACTGACACATAATCAGATTGCTACTGGAACTATTAGTGTTGGAACTCTTCGCTGGCTGCTGAGGATGGGAACAGAGTGCTTATGGGAATGCCCCGATGGCTGTGATGTCTGTTCCTAAATCAATCAATCAGTCAATCAAACCCAGAATGCCTTAATATGTGAGGAAGTATCCTTTACTTTGACCTTTGTTCTATGCCGTAGGTTCTGAACAGATTCAGTCCCCTGAACACATCTTTCTCTTCATGCACCAATATCTAACCCAGTAGTGCAGACCCAGCCAATTTGTCTGCCTGCTCATTTCCCAACACACCAACATGCCCTGAGGAAACGATCCAATGGATTTATGGGAAGAAATGGCTGACACAGCAAGGAATCACCCCACCTCGTTATGACCTGACTTGTGTATGTGAAGGCCTACATCACCATCACAATGCACAGGATCTGCAACAATTAGTAGACGCGGTTGTTGTACACAGTGAGCAGCTGGGGTTGGAATTAAATTGTAAAAAGACACAGATTATGGTCGTCACTAGGAAGAACGAAGTATCACAATGTAATATACAAGTAAAAGGGAATATTCTTCAACAAGTGAATCGGTACAATTATCTCAGAACAGTCATAACATCTGATGGGAGATGCCTTGAAGAGATTAGAACAAGAATCGCCATGGCGAAAGTAGCCTTTAGCAAGATGAAAAACATTATGACCAATAAAAAGATGTCAATTGAAATGAGAAAAAGAGTGATGAGGGGGTACATAGATCCTGTTCTTTTGTATGGATGTGAAACTTGGACAATGTGCAGTCAAGCTGAAAAACATTTGATGGCTTCAGAAATGTGGTTTCTGAGTAAAATGCAAAGACTACCATGGACAGACAGAAAAACCAATGACCAAGTACTACAGGAGACAAATGAAAATCGTAGACTGATTAAATAAATTAGACAAGACAGTCAAAATTTTTTGGACATGTTATGAGAAGAAATGGATTGGAGAACTTATTGACAACTGGCAAAATCGAGGGGAACAGACCAAGAGGAAGACCGAGAGGAAAATACCTGGATGGCTTGGCCACATGGCATGGACGAGACAGGAACACTGAGCTGATCCACGACTCTGGTGATCGAGTTAAGTGGCGAGTCATGACCGCCCACGCTTTCCGGCATGGCACATGATTGATTGATTGACATCACCACCAACAGATGAGGCAAGATGAATTCAATCAGTAGCATGTCCTGTGCAGAACCTCGCTCCCTTAACAACTTCCGGAAAACGTCTCAGTCATAAGCAAGAGTTCTGCATCCAATACACCCATCTGGAGATCATCTGTCACATCTTGAACCCATCTTCACTTTGACTTTCAGCTTCCTCTCTTCCTGGGCATCTACCCCTCCATTATTGTTCTCTCCAAGCTTTCATGACTTTTCAAATGACCAAAATATTAAAATTTTCTTTGTTTTATCGTCTTTAGTAGCCAACCTTCTTCTGTATTCAGATCTTGTTGTGTGGATGCATTTGTTCTTTTCTGTATCCAAGATATTCTTATAACCCATTTATAACATTTATTTTCAAAGGCATTTATGTGATGTTCAGCTTGTTTAGTCAGCGTCCAGGTCTCACATGCGTATGTTGCAATGAGAAAGAGCCGCAAGATTACTGTTACTCTTACCCATAAAATACTGATTCACCTTTGTTTTTTGTTTGTTTAAGTGTTTACATTCTTCTCCAAAACAGACTTGTATCAGATTACCATGGCATATGCTTACTGGAAGTGTGGCAAGATGAATGACGACTCCGTCTTTGATCTCTTCTTCCGCAAGAACCCATTTCAGGGAGAGTTTACAATATTTGCAGGCCTTGAGGAGTGTATCAGACTTCTGCAGGGCTTTCGCTTCTCTGACAGTGGTAAGTTATTGTTTATCACCAGCATAATGGATGTATTGAATCATCATCATATCATGTATTAGGTCCTTGCAGAACATCTCTCTCGTCATCATCCATCCATCACTTCCCATGCTGATAAGCGTGGGCGGTCATGTTTTGCCATCTCACTCGATCACCAGAGTCGTGGATCAGCTCCGTGTTCCTGTCTTGACCATGTTGCCACATGGCCAAGCCATCCAGGTATTCACTTCTTTGTCTTCCCCTTGTTCTCTTCCCCTCGATCTTGCCAGTTGTCACCAAGTTCTCCAATTTATTTCTTTTCATAACATGTCTAAAATATTTTGACTGTCTACGTCTAATTTCTCTAATCAATTTACGATCTTCATTTGTTTCTTGAAGGACTTGTTCATTGGTTTTTCTGTCTGTCCGTGGTATTCTTTGCATTTTCCTCAGAAACCACATTTCCACAGCCATCAGATGTTTTTCAGCTTGTCTACTCATTGTCCACGCTTCACATCCATACAAAAGTACAGATTCCATGTAGCACTCTCATCACAGCGCACTGGAAAGACACTTGAGCTTTGCCAGTTTTCCCTGCTTCATGCCTTAGTTGTCTTAACTGATTCAGTGCCAAACAGAAAGGTAGGTCTGGACCAGACATGGTGCGCAATCAAGTGAACGAGTATTATAATGTAAATGTCCATGCTCTGAGCATTAAAATTGTGGAAGTTACAACAAAACAAACCAAATAACATGATGACCCCAGTATGGGGGATATATTGTCCATCTGTCCAAATGGGAGGTCATATTGTCCTTCAGCACTAAAGCAGTTAATATCCTGTGTTCACCTTCAGGGTGTTCAAACCCGCCTCCTCTTCCCAGAAGCCTTGTCTTCCATTATTCAAAATACTCGAGGGAAGTCTATGGGAAAAGAAGTCCATGAAACAGGTAGGTCATGCAGACATGCAATGACTTTGGAGTTCAGACTTACTTAGCTGAAGAGAAACAGTCTGAACATTGAAGAAAATTGCCTCATAAATAGCATTATATCTTGGAAGCTGAAATACTTTGACCCTGTCAAATGTCACAGTGGTTTGTTTCCTCCACCAGTTCTAGGTATATATTTTTTTGGCACTCGCTCGCTTTGAATTCAGGTGTAGTCCATACACACTGATTCTAGTAGTTCATTCATTCATTCATTCATTCAGTAGCATGTCCTTTACAGAACCTCGCTCCCATAACAACCTTCCGGAAAACCTCTCGATCATAAGCAAGATGTCCCGCATCCGATACACCCATCTGGAGATCATCCGCCACATCCTGCACCCATCTTTTCTTTGGGCCTTCCTCTTCCTCTCTTCCCAGGCATATACCCCTTCAATATTGTTCTCTCCAAACTTTCGTGACGTTTCAAGTGACCAAAATATTTCAATTTTCTTTGTTTTATCATCTTTAATAGCCAACCTTCTTCAATATTCAGCTCTTGAAGTATTGATGTTCTTTTCTTTATCCAAGATATTTTAAAAATTTCTCTATAACATTTATATTGAAAGGCATTTATGCGCTGTTCAGCTTGTTTAGTAAGTGTCCAGGTCTCACGGACGTATGTTGCAATGGGGAAGATGCATGCTCTTAAAAACCTAATTTTTGTAATTCTGTCTGTCCCTGTCCACAATTTATTCAGTTGTTTTAGTCTTTGAAGAGCAATAGATATTCATCTTTTAACTTCTTTCATTGTGTCACCATTGTTGCTAATCAATGACCTAAGATATTAAAAATTGTCCACCACTTCCAGTTTGTCCTCATTAACATATATTTCTTTCTACACAATAGTTTTATCTGTATGCATTATCTTTGTTTTTGCTATGTTAAGATATAAGTTGTGATTTTCACTATTCAGTTGGGTTGAGGCTATTAGGTTTTCTATACCATTCTGTGTTGTGGATAGCAATACTGTATCACTGGTAATATATATATATATATATATATATATATATATATATATATATATATATATATATATATATATATATATATATATATATATATATGTATATATATATATATATATATATTATTACAGAGCGAGTCTGAATGCAACTGTAGCTGAACGTAACGGTAGGAAATCAAGACAACTCCTTGATGATAAATAAGTGTGTCTCTTTAATTATGAAGATTCTCTGGTACAAAAATTGTAGACTGCAAATATCAAAGCTTGTTGACAGTAAGCCGGCCGATCGTTACTAACCCTCTACGTCAGCACGTGAGTGTAACTACCGTGCTCCTTCGTGCTCATTCCCTTTCCCTTTGCGCAGCATCTTGCATACCAAACTAACTAAAGCCCATATAACAGGTCATACTGTTATAATATATATATATAAGGGGTGTTCATTTGAAATCCATTCATGCCACACCGCACATAATTGCGTACGTTGAATATGATCATGTCGTAGTCATGTGATAAGTACTGACCAATGAATAAAAGAGCACATGCTTATCGCCCCATGATGCAAAGGTTCTGTTTCTGACCGCTGAGAAAATGGCCAGGTTGATCCAAAATGCGTCCAAAGAAGCTCAAAGAGCTGTGATTCAGTTTCTTTCATTTGAAGGATATCGACCAGTGGACATTCATCGAAGAATGCAGGCAGCGAACGGTAACAAATGTGTGTCGAAGACAACAGTGACAGACTGGGCACGAATGTTTCGGAAAGGACATCAGTTCACCACAGAACTTCGATGGCCGGGTCAAGCGCATATTCTTCTTCTTTGCGTTCATCCGGAGTGTTTTTTCAGATGTGATTGCGGTGTGTCTAGTTAGGCACCCTTGGATCGAAACCCTTAGGCCAACACATCCGGCTTTTAGCGTGCATTTTTGACCAGGTTAGCATTCCTGGGAGACTCTCACTTTTGTGGTACTGTCCACCTCCCAGCTGGTAAAGTTGGAAGAGTCGGAGACTGCACGGTCATCCCTCAAATGAAGGCAGGGACAGTCCATAGCATTTTCCGCCATCCTGGGTGGCTTCCATAATTGCAGGGCCGGCACATAGCGCCCTGGTTCTGGGCACACAGAGGGAATCGTCACGTCCTGCTCATGGCTGCTTTAATTCCTCACTTCAATATATTGGGCATTTCGTTCACCCCGAGCCTTTCCCGCACAAACCAAGCTGGTCTGCAGTCAGTATCCACTAAGCGAGTTTTTCGGACATGTGCTTGTCGTTGTGTCCGTCAGAGCTGTTCCAGACACGTCGGACATTCGGAAACTACCTAGTCAGAGCTGTTCCGAACAAGAGCGGCATTCGGAAACTAGGTAGTCGGAGCTGTTCCTAGCACAAGAGACAATTCACTCGGACGTAATTGCGTAGTGTCAATTTTTAGTTTGCCAGCCGTAGGACGACACTTCCGACTTCCGGCGGGCATTTTTTAATGAGGTTAGCCTTCCTCTGGTTTCGTAGCACGTAAGACTGTTGTGATGTCGCCAACATCTCAGCTGGTCAAGATAGAACGATCAGCGACATCGAGGTCGGCCCTCAAGGGAAGGCAGGGGCAGACCTTGGGCATTCCCTTGCTATCCAAGGAGGCTTCCATAATTGCAGAGCCGGCACATATTGCTCTGAGACTGGGCTCACCCGAGGAGTTGCCACGTCCTGCTCATGGCTGCTTTAGTTCCTCACTTCCATGTGTTGGGCAACCCGTTTGCCACTGATCGCTCAAACACACACCAGGAGCGGTCAGACTGCGAGCGACATCCACTCGGTAAGCTTTTTATTTTGACTTCAGACCACGCAATAGGTCCGCTCGCCGTGCGTTCCATTTTGCGTCATTGAGACGTTCTTCCACTTTTGTCTATACTCTCTGTGAGCTGGATACAGACAGTTTTCGTAGCCATTTCCTTCGACTGGGGCACTTTTCTGACTTTTCGTACTCGCTCACCAGGTAGGCTACATGTGCTGCCGGCTCAGCACCTTACCTTCGTGCAGCAGCGGACGAGAAACGGCCTGGCCCTCTCATCCGGGAATCTCTCATATTCCCCAGCTGAGAGCCTTCGAACATGTAATAGAACTGAGCATGTAGCTTGCTCAGTATCACGCTTCTATTTTTCGGTAGGCGGGTATCGGCCTGGCTCTCAGATGTGAGGGTTTGTGGCTTAGAGGCGTTCAGCCACAGCCCTCGACAGGGAGCCTTAAGAGTTTTGTCCGGACCAAAAGCGTCTGCCTTCATGCCTTCGTGCACCTTTTTAAACTTTTGACTGCTATCCTCAGTCACCTGCAGAGCAGCAGGTTGTGTCTCTCTTAGTCTGGTCCCTATCCCATATGCTGTCCGATATGTAGTTTTTTCACCCATCGGCAAGCACATGGGGTCGATGGGACACGCAAGCTCCCCCACCACGGCAAGGTGGAGACACATCGGGGGAGAAGCGCATATTATTGCAACAGAAAAAACCATCGCCAAAATTGATGCAGCAGTACAGATGAACCGTTGTCGAAGCATACGTTCGCTAGCAAAAGAATTTGATGTGTCAATTGGGACAAATTGCAAAAAGCCATCAAGAATAAATGACCCGGCATGCTTTCTCGCAGTGTGATTTTGTTGCATGATAATGCTCATCCGCATGTCGCAAAGATTGTGCAGGAACCATTAGCAAGGAAGAAGTGGGAAATTCTGCAACATCCAACCTATAGTCCTGATTTGTCACCATGTGATTTTCATTTGTTCGGACCTCTAAAAAAATGCTCTCAAGGGCCAACGATTTCACACAGATGCAGAAGTAATGAACGCGGTAAACACTTGGTTCAGTGAGCAACCATAATCTTTTTTTGCAGACGGCATTCGCCGTCTACCTAAGCAATGGGATGCTTGCCTGAATGCCTACAGCGACTTCTTCTGACCAAACCATGGTGCATAATTCATTCAAAATGAATGCTTTGTTTAATTCTACCACACCTGTTAATGTTTCTTTCATGCTTTTGTAATAGAGCCATTGGAATGGGTTTCAAATGAATGTCCCTAATGTGTGTAGAGAGAGAGAGAGAGAGAGAGAGAGAGAGAGAGAGAGAGAGAGAGAGAGAGAGAGAGAGAGAGAGAGAGAGAGAGAGAGAGAGAGAGATGGTCGGGTAGGCCGGCAGGCAGGCAGACAGACAGACCTCTCTCTCTCTCTCTCTCTCTCTCTCTCTCTCTCTCTCTCTCTCTCTCTCTCTCTCTCTCTCTCTCTCTCTCTCTTTCTCTCTCTCTCTCTCTCTCTCTCTCTCTCTCTCTCTCTCTCTCTCTCTCTTTCTCTCAATATCTCATTTTCTCTACCCCTTACTTTCTCTCTCTGTGTCTCTGTGTGTTCTGCTTGTGTGCGTGCCTGCCTGCCTGCCTGTTTGTCTGTCTGTCTGCTTGTCACTCTGTGTTTGCCACGAAAGTCTGTTTACCTGCTAACAACATCCACTCTGCATCCTTGTGATCATATCCTTACCAAGGCAACATGTTTCAAGATTAACCTATGCTAATTTCCAAACAGACGTAGAGTACCTGAGAACCACCTTGCCTCCAACAACCGACCCAGAATTCTTCAACTACCTGAAAACTATCTCAGCCAAGGATGTAACTCTGTCTGCCGTCCCAGAAGGGGAGGTAGTATTTCCAAAAGTCCCTCTGATCACGGTCACTGGGCCGCTGGCCGTGGTGCAGCTGTTGGAAACACCACTGCTGAACCTCGTCAACTATGCAAGGTACATTTTATCTCTGTCACCCGCGAGTATTATTCTTGCTAGCTACTTTGCTGTGTCAATGTCATGTCTTCGTAGCATGGGCATATTGGTTTTGTGTTTGATCTAGCATCAATTTAATTGCACATGGGTATCTCTATACTCCCCCGATGGTGTTTTCACCTTGTCGTGGTGGGGGAGCTTGAGCTTCTCAATGACCCTGAGAGCTATGCCGGCGGTAGCGTAGCTACCAGCAGGGCCTCCCAAGCCGGACAGGTCAAAGGGTAGAGAACAGACAAAGAGAAACACCCTGGTCCTCCAGGTTGGGGGTTGAAGCGTGGGGTTAACATCCCCACCTTTGTAAAAACCTTTTTTGTTACGAAACAGATACATGAGCCTCGATTTCTGACTGACTTATCTGGACAACGACCTTGGATTTGGAACATGGAACGTACGGACACTATATCGAGCTGGAGCAGCCGAAGAACTAACCTGGGAGCTGGTTGAATATCAAATGGATATAACAGCAATTCAAGAAATAAGGTGGCCAGGAGAGGGTACTTTAGAGCAAAATGGAATGATTATAATATATGGAGGAAACACCCAAAATAAACATGAATTAGGAACAGGATTTGTCATCAAAAAAGAGTTATGGGGGAACGTTTTAAACTTTAAAGCTGTTAATGACAGGATTAGTAAATTACGAATAAAAGGTAGATGGAAAACTATAACGATGATTAATGTACATGCACCTACTGAAGAGAAAGTAGAGGATATTAAAGAAGACTTTTATAATGATCTGGAAGATGTCATAGAAGAAACCCCCAAACAGGACATCCTGATTGTGCTGGGAGACTTCAATGCAAAAATAGGTAGAGAGCAAACTAATAAAAAAGTGGCCGGTATGGAAAGCCTACATACAACTTCAAATGATAATGGATGGAGAGTCATCAACCTGGCAGAAGCCAAAGGACTGCAGATTAGCAGTACCAGACTACAAAGAAAGGATATACACAAACAAACTTGGAAATCATGTGACAAGAGAACCTATAATCAAATAGATCACATTTTAATTAACAACAGAAATGCATCAAACATACAGCAAGTTAGAAGTTATAGAGGAGCTGAGTGCCACAGTGACCACTTCCTCGTTGGAGCAAAATTTAAAATAAAACTTAAGAGAGCTTTCTTTCAATTCAATCTACCGCAGAAGAATGTCTCGGTGTGTTAACCACGCTTAGAAAGAACAGATGGTTCAATCAAAAATGTGAAGAAGCAGTCATTAGGAAAAAGAATGCCAGACATTTATGGTTAAATGACACCAACAACATCCAAAAGGAAGAGCATTATAGAAATGAATGTAAAGAGGCTACAAAAATAGTCAGACAGCAGAAGCGAGAATATATGAGTAATATAATCAAAGATATGGAAACTAATCACCAGAAAAATGAATCCAGAAAATTTTTTAAAGTACTGAAGTCAATGAAACGAGGGCACCAACAAAACACATATGGTTTAAAAGACAAAAATGGGAATATGATAAATACCAATGAGGAAATGTGCAACACATGGAAAGAATATTTTATTGAATTACTAAATTGTGAAGCTCCAAGTAACACTTTCCCACAGGAAGAGGTTCTAACATGTGAACCACACATTGATGAACCTACATTTGAAGAAATCCTATATGTAATCACACGACTTAAAAACAATAAGGCAACTGGGACTGATGGAATTGCTGCTGAATTTATAAAGGCAGGTGGCCATGCATTACATCTAAAGCTATACGAACTAATAATAAAAATCTGGAGGACAGAAGAATTACCCCATGACTGGAAAGAGTCATTATTGATACCTATCTTTAAGAAAGGAGACAAGTTCCAATGTGGAAATTATAGAGGAATATCACTACTGTCCACAAGCTATAAGATACTATCCGCAATATTACTAAATAGACTAAAACCATATTCAGAAGACATATTAGGTGACTACCAGGCGGGTTTTAGACAAAACAGATCAACAATAGATCAGATATTTATCTTACGACAAATAACCGAGAAAAATTGGGAATATAAAAGAGATCTCCATAACATTTTTGTGGATTTTAAAAAGGCTTATGATAGTGTCCATAGGAATAGTCTATGGAATGCTATGCAGGAATTTGGAATACCAAGGAAGTTAATCAACATGACCGGACTATGCATGGAAGATACTTATAATATAGTAACATATAAAGGCAGAAAATCAGACCCTTTCCAAATAACATCTGGCTTGAAACAGGGTGATGCACTATCGCCGCTACTCTTCAATCTGACTCTAGAGAAAGTTGTAAGGAAGGTAAAGGAGGAATGTGATATGGGAGGAACATCCAAGCTGCTTGGTTATGCAGATGATATAGATATTATAGGGCAAAGTGAACAAAAGACATTGGAAATATTGACTCACTTAAAGGAAAAAGCCCAACAGATGGGGCTGGTTATCAACCAAGATAAGACAGAATATAAAGTAATTTCAAGAGACGGAATGGCTAAAAACTCTGGCCACATACAAATAGATAATATGACCATTAAAAGAATGGAAACAATCAAATACCTGGGTACAATCTTCAACTGCTCCAACATAATAAGGGAAGAAATACAAACTAGAATCAACTCTGGAAATAAGATATACTATGCACTACAACATCTACTAAAATCAAATGCGCTATCTCGTAACACCAAAATCACAATATACAAAACACTGATCAGACCAGTTGTGCTGTATGGCTCTGAAACCTGGAGTACAACGAAAGGAGACGAAGCCTTGTTAAAACCTTTGAGAACAAAATTTTAAGACGCATCTTTGGACCAATTAGGGATACACAAAGTGGAGAGTGGAAAAGAAGAAGTAACAAAGACATTTATGATCTGTTTAAGTCCCTGCTAATCACTGGTATCATGAAGGCTAATAGACTACAATGGCTGGGGCATATAGAAAGAATGGAAGATAATAGGGAAACAAAACTCGCTTACACTCAGGAAATAAATGACCGTAGACCCCGAGGTAGACCAAGAAGGCGGTGGAGAGATAATACATATACAGACCTACAAGTACTTGGAATCAACGACTGGCAAGAGAAGGTCCACCAGAGAGACGAATGGAGACGAATTGTATCTGCAGCAAAGAACCTCAATGGCTCGGAACACTGAAGAAGAAGATGGGTATCTCTATAAGTGCTCCGGTCTCCTCACATAGACCAAACAATATTCACATAGACCACACAGTCCTCACATAGACCACACAGTCCTCACATAGACCACACAGTCCTCACATAGACCACACAGTCCTCACACAGACCACACAGTCCTCACATAGACCACACAGTCCTCACATAGACCACACAGTCCTCACATAGACCACACAGTCCTCACATAGACCACACAGTCCTCACATAGACCACACAGTCCTCACATAGACCACACAGTCCTCACATAGACCACACAGTCCTCACATAGACCACACAGTCCTCACATAGACCACACAGTCCTCACATAGACCACACAGTCCTCACATAGACCACACAGTCCTCACATAGACCAAACAGTCCTCACATAGACCACACAGTCCTCACATAGACCAAACAGTCCTCACATAGACCACACAGTCCTCACATAGACCACACAGTCCTCACATAGACCACATAGTCCTCACATAGACCACACAGTCCTCACACAGTCCTCACATAGACCACACAGTCCTCACATAGACCACACAGTCTTCACATAGACCACACAGTCCTCACATAGACCACACAGTCCTCACATAGACCACACAGACCTCACATAGACCACACAGTCCTCACATAGACCACACAGTCCTCACATAGACCACACAGTCCTCACATAAACCACACAGTCCTCACATAGACCACACAGTCCTCACATAGACCACACAGTCCTCACATAGACCACACAGTCCTCACATAGACCACACAGTCCTCACATAGACCGCACAGTCCTCACATAGACCACACAGTCCTCACACAGTCCTCACATAGACCACACAGTCCTCACATAGACCACACAGCCCTCACATAGGCCACACAGTCCTCACATAGACCACACAGTCTTCACATAGGCCACACAGCCCTCACATAGGCCACAGCCCTCACATAGACCACACAGTCCTCACATAGACCACACGGCCCTCACATAGACCACACGGCCCTCACATAGACCACATGGCCCTCACATAGACCACACAGTCCTCACATAGACCACACGGCCCTCACATAGACCACACGGCCCTCACATAGACCACACAGTCCTCACATAGACCACACAGCCCTCACATAGACCACACAGCCCTCACATAGACCACACAGTCCTCACATAGACCACAGTCCTCACATAGACCACACAGTCCTCACATAGACCACACAGTCCTCACATAGACCACACAGCCCTCACATAGGCCACACAGCCCTCACATAGGCCACACAGCCCTCACATAGGCCACACAGTCCTCACATAGGCCACACAGTCCTCACATAGACCACACAGTCCTCACATAGACCACACAGCCCTCACATAGACCACACAGCCCTCACATAGACCACACAGTCCTCACATAGACCACACAGTCCTCACATAGACCACACAGTCCTCACATAGACCACACAGTCCTCACATAGACCACACAGCCCTCACATAGACCACACAGTCTTCACATAGACCACACAGTCTTCACATAGACCACACAGTCCTCACATAGACCACACAGTCCTCACATAGACCACACAGTCCTCACATAGACCACACAGCCCTCACATAGACCACACAGCCCTCACATAGACCACACAGCCCTCACATAGACCACACAGCCCTCACATAGACCACACAGCCCTCACATAGACCACACAGTCCTCACATAGACCACACAGTCCTCACATAGACCGCACAGTCGTCACAAAGACCTCACAGTCCTCACATAGACCTCACAGTCCTCACATAGACCTCACAGTCCTCACATAGACCTCACAGTCCTCACATAGACCACACAGTCCTCACATAGACCACACAGTCCTCACATAGACCACACAGTCCTCACATAGACCTCACAGTCCTCACATAGACCACACAGTCCTCACATAGACCACACAGTCCTCACATAGACCACACAGTCCTCACATAGACCACACAGTCGTCACATAGACCACACAGTCCTCACATAGACCACACAGTCCTCACATAGACCACACAGTCCTCACATAGACCACACAGTCCTCACATAGACCACACAGTCCTCACATAGACCACACAGTCCTCACATAGACCACGCAGTCCTCACATAGACCACACAGTCCTCACATAGACCACACAGTCCTCACATAGACCACACAGTCCTCACATAGACCACACAGTCCTCACATAGACCACACAGTCCTCACATAGACCACACAGTCCTCACACAGTCCTCACATAGACCACACAGTCCTCACATAGACCACACAGTCCTCACATAGACCACACAGTCCTCACATAGACCACACAGTCCTCACATAGACCACACAGGCCTCACATAGACCACACAGCCCTCACATAGACCACACAGCCCTCACATAGACCACACAGCCCTCACATAGACCACACAGCCTCACATAGACCACACAGTCCTCACATAGACCACACAGTCCTCACATAGACCACACAGTCCTCACATAGACCACAGTCCTCACATAGACCAAACAGTCGTCACATAGACCAAACAGTCGTCACATAGACCACACAGTCGTCACATAGACCACACAGTCGTCACATAGACCACACAGTCCTCACATAGACCACACAGTCCTCACATAGACCACACAGTCCTCACATAGACCACACAGTCCTCACATAGACCACACAGTCCTCACATAGACCACACAGTCCTCACATAGACCACACAGTCCTCACATAGACCACGCAGTCCTCACATAGACCACACAGTCCTCACATAGACCACACAGTCCTCACATAGACCACACAGTCCTCACATAGACCACACAGTCCTCACATAGACCACACAGTCCTCACATAGACCACACAGTCCTCACATAGACCACACAGTCCTCACACAGTCCTCACATAGACCACACAGTCCTCACATAGACCACACAGTCCTCACATAGACCACACAGTCCTCACATAGACCACACAGTCCTCACATAGACCACACAGGCCTCACATAGACCACACAGCCCTCACATAGACCACACAGCCCTCACATAGACCACACAGCCCTCACATAGACCACACAGCCCTCACATAGACCACACAGTCCTCACATAGACCACACAGTCCTCACATAGACCACACAGTCCTCACATAGACCACAGTCCTCACATAGACCAAACAGTCGTCACATAGACCAAACAGTCGTCACATAGACCACACAGTCGTCACATAGACCACACAGTCCTCACATAGACCACACAGTCCTCACATAGACCACACAGTCCTCACATAGACCACACCAAACCCGACACCCCACATTGTGCCAACGGCTTCAGGTGGAGGAGCGCAATTGGGAGGGTACAAGCATTATCCTGGTGCGAGGAAATGCAACATAAAGACTAAATGTCATAGCAGGGCAGACCAGGCCCTAAGCCTTGGTTGGCAACTGGTCTAGGATGGAAGCTCCGACAGGCGGACAGTTAGAGCATTGCTTTGCTGATCCAGCAGCTTCTGCATCTTGTCTTGTTCCAGATATATTGGTGTTACCTTTCGTCTGGAGTAAACTAGGCAGGCCGAGAGAGGAATCATGCTGCATGGGCAACACATGGTCTCTACAATTCAGCCCAGGCTGCGTGCTACAGAGAGGTATTGCCTTTTTTGAAGCACAGTGTAACAAACTATCATCTGTCAAGACGCCAAGGTGTCAGTCAAATGGAGTGAACCCAAAACTGCCCATTGTGATATTAACATTCTAGTATCATATGCATTCTAAAATTCAAGCACTAATTTTTCACAGCTTGGTGGCCACAAATGCAGCTCGGTTTCGGATGGCAGCTGGACCAGATATAGTTTTGTTGGAGTTTGGCTTGAGGAGAGCTCAGGGGCCAGACGGAGGCCTGTCAGCTTCCCGGTACTGTTATCTTGGAGGTCAGTGCAGTAAATGCTTCTGTCTTATGTCTTATGTATCTTGGAGGACAGTGCAGTAGATGTTTCTGTCTTATGTCTTATGTCTCACATCGCCCTGGTTTTCCATGGGCATTGGGTTGGAGTCTGTTGAGTGGAGTGTCTAAAACATGTGGAGCTTTTCCTCCATGGACATATCTGACCTTGGCCTAATCCCAGCCAATCTATATGTGCTGTGCTGAATTATGATTTGGTTACGTGCTGTTAGCCGCCACTAAGGCGAAGGAATTTTAAGCACAATTATGCACTTCAGCATACCACATTTGAAACACAGTTGCAAGCGATTTGGAAACAGACTGCCTTGCTCTGGTTTTCATACAATGGTATGAGTCCCGTCCGCTCAGAAAGCAATGGCAAACTACTGAACATAAACTTGCCAAGAAATCACAAAAAATGATGGGGTTGACTGCGGCTTCCTGTAAAGGATACATAAATAACTTGTTTAAACATATTATTATACCTATAAAGAAAATTTAAATATTTTGGTCACTTGAATCATCATGAAAGTTTGGAGAGAACAATCACAGAGGAGTATATGCCAGGGAAGAGAGGAAGAGGGAGGCCAAATAGAAGATGGGTGCAGGATGTGGCTGATGATCTCCAGATGGGTGTATTGGATGCAGGTCATCTTGCTTATGATCGAGAAGTTTTCTGGAAGGTTGTCATGGGAGCGAGGTTCTGCAAAAGACATACTACTGAATGCATTATACCTCTCCTCAGCAGGTGAGCATGGCCGAATGGGTAAGAATGCATGTTCTTAAACATTTGTTGTGCTGATACCGAGGTAAGCTATTCAACCCCTACCCGGACATCTGGACTAAAATGTTGACCTGTTGTCCTTGACTTGGGGATGTAAATTACAAGTACCTCTGAAGTCAGAGTGTGTTTGCCTGATGGTGAGGGACACTGTTAATAGGGAAAGCTGATCCACACGCAAAATTCTGTCCATCACTACTATAAATAGTGTGTATGGACTACGCTTGATTTCAAAGTGAGTGAGCGGAAAAACAACCTCTCCTCAGATTGAAGTTTCAATGATGGTCATGTACACCCCACTGATGGTCATGTACACCCTACTGATGGTCATGTATGCCCCACTGATGGTCATGTACGCCCCACTGATGGTCATGTACGCCCCACTGATGGTCATGTACACCCCACTGATGGTCATGTACGCCCCACTGATGGTCATGTACGCCCCACTGATGGTCATGTACGCCCCACTGATGGTCATGTACGCCCCACTGATGGTCATGTACGCCCCACTGATGGTCATGTACACCCCACTGATGGTCATGTACACCCCACTGATGGTCATGTACACTCCACTGATGGTCATGTACACTCCACTGATGGTCATGTACGCCCCACTGATGGTCATGTACGCCTCACTGATGGTCATGTACACCTCACTGATGGTCATGTACACCCCACTGATGGTCATGTACGCCCCACTGATGGTCATGTACGCCCCACTGATGGTCATGTACGCCCCACTGATGGTCATGTATGCCCCACTGATGGTCATGTACGCCCCACTGATGGTCATGTACGCCCCACTGATGGTCATGTACGCCCCACTGATGGTCATGTACGCATCACTGATGGTCATGTACGCATCACTGATGGTCATGTACACCTCACTGATTTTCATGTATGCCCCACTGATGGTCATGTACTCCCCACTGATGGTCATGTACGCCCCACTGATGGTCATGTACGCCCCACTGATGGTCATGTACGCCCCACTGATGGTCATGTACGCCCCACTGATGGTCATGTACGCCCCACTGATGGTCATGTATGCCCCACTGATGGTCATGTACACCCCACTGATGGTCATGTACGCCCCACTGATGGTCATGTACGCCCCACTGATGGTCATGTACGCCCCACTGATGGTCATGTACGCCCCACTGATGGTCATGTACGCCCCACTGATGGTCATGTACGCCCCACTGATGGTCATGTACGCCCCACTGATGGTCATGTACGCCCCACTGATGGTCATGTACACCCCACTGATGGTCATGTACACCCCACTGATGGTCATGTACACCCCACTGATGGTCATGTACACCTCACTGATGGTCATGTACACCCCACTGATGGTCATGTACACCCCACTGATGGTCATGTACGCCCCACTGATGGTCATGTACACCTCACGGATGGTCATGTACGCCCCACTGATGGTCATGTACGCCCCACTGATGGTCATGTACGCCCCACTGATGGTCATGTACGCCTCACTGATGGTCATGTACGCCCCACTGATGGTCATGTACACCTCACTGATGGTCATGTACGCCTCACTGATGGTCATGTACGCCTCACTGATGGTCATGTACGCCTCACTGATGGTCATGTACACCTCACTGATGGTCATGTACACCCCACTGATGGTCATGTACACCCCACTGATGGTCATGTACACCCCACTGATGGTCATGTACACCCCACTGATGGTCATGTACACCCCACTGATGGTCATGTACGCCTCACTGATGGTCATGTACGCCTCACTGATGGTCATGTACACCACACTGATGGTCATGTACACCACACTGATGGTCATGTACACCCCACTGATGGTCATGTACACCTCACTGATGGTCATGTACACCCCACTGATGGTCATGTACACCCCACTGATGGTCATGTACACCTCACTGATGGTCATGTACACCCCACTGATGGTCATGTACGCCCCACTGATGGTCATGTACGCCCCACTGATGGTCATGTACGCCATACTGATGGTAATGTACGCCCCACTGATGGTAATGTATGCCCCACTGATGGTAATGTACGCCCCACTGATGGTCATGTACGCCTCACTGATGGTCATGTACGCCTCACTGATGGTCATGTACACCCCACTGATGGTCATGTACACCCCACTGATGGTCATGTACACCCCACTGATGGTCATGTACACCCCACTGATGGTCATGTACACCCCACTGATGGTCATGTACACCTCACTGATGGTCATGTACACCTCACTGATGGTCATGCACACCTCACTGATGGTCATGTACACCTCACTGGTGGTCATGTACACCTCACTGATGGTCATGTACACCTCACTGATGGTCATGTACACCCACTGATGGTCATGTACACCCCACTGATTTCTTGGCTTGAAAGGGTAAGTAGAGGTCTGCAGCACAATTCCCACAAGGAAAGGTACTCTGGTACCATATTGGGAGAAAAGTCTCTACAACAACCTCACTCTGATAATTGAGTTGAGTTGAGCTAATAACTGACATCACTGCACTCAGGACATTCCCGTATGCGCGCCATCCCCTCGTTCAATAGCCAGCAAAGAGTCATACTACTAATCGTTCCCACCGCTATCCGATTCAAAGTTCTGGTCTTTCCTCTCAGTTTTGAGATTCTACCAGAACCCCTGCTGTTCTTCCACAATCTCATCCTTTCCAAATACAGGTTCTCAATCTGTTCCCCTGCCTTCTCCACCTGGTCACACAGGCACACGATCACCTCTACCTTGTCCACAGGTAAGTTATCACCAAGAAGTGCATTCCTTGCCAGCCTATCAACCTGTGCATTCCCCCGCACTTCCGCAAGGCCAGGGCAAAATAAATTCATACAATTCTCACAATCTCATAACGTTGGATGCAGTCCCTGTTCAGCGTGTAGATAGTATGTACACCAATGCATTGTGCTTCAGAGTTAAAATGAACGGCCTTCCTGAGGATTCACAACCAACCACCCAATCACCAGACAGCATCTCCTGCTTTCTGTTACCTGTTTATGTATAAAAGAGTTAACGACGCAATTCGTAATCCCACACACCGCGTTCAAAACACAGCTGCGGGTGATTAGGTATGAGTGTCGGTCGTTCAGAAAGCAATGTTAAACTACTGAATGTAAACTTGTCCAGGAATCACAAACAGCCAAAATATGCTAGAGTTGACTGCTACATCCTGTTAGGATATGCAGGACTGTGAGTTGAAATAAATCACTCATGCTGATTACTGGCAGTTCTGCAAACAAACAAACAAACCATGGACAGTGTTATCTCAGGATGCCAGGAATAAGCAGGAAAGAAAAGAAATCAAATGACAACATTCTTGAAAACATTGAAGAAAATACACAACTATTGAACATCACAACCCAGCCAACAAATGCCTGAATATGTCAGATGTGTCGGCTGAAAGGTGCACATATCGCAGCTCTGCTGTAAACAGGCACAATGCAATTATGTCTAAAACAACATTCCAGACAAACACAGAAGAATAAGAAGAAGAACTACATCACTGGATAAAATAACAGTAAAAGAATTCTGAGTTTGATTGTGATGCCCTGTAAAGAACATGCAACTAACTTGTTTCAGTTTAAGAACATACAAGACTCATGCACATCAAGATAGCAACAGAGAAATTACTACATAACAACCAGGGTACACAACCTGTGGTGCTATTGACAGAATGCAAAATCAGTACTCGAGGCGCTCCTGTCTGGGAAATTGCCAGTACTACAGACACTACTTTCTGAACTAGGCAGCCAGCGTAAGGTAACCCTACAGTGGATACCATCTCATTGTGGAGTACCAAGAAAAAAGAGAGCTGTTCGACCAGCTAAGGAAGGAGCTATTGAAGAGCAACCCTATGTGCCTGTTACATACCACCAAAAGAAATTAATGATGAAATCAGTCAGAAAGTAATCAACAATAGCTCAAGACGATAACCACCTTATGGACAGACCAGAACAAATTATTATTCTGCGCCTCAGAACAGGACACAGTAGATTACGCAACCATATGTTTACACAATTCAAGATTGGCTAATCAGTCATGTGCACATGTGGATCGGCGCCGCAGACAGCATATCGTACTCCAAGACTGCCCATATTTCAACATATCTAGGCAAACTTTCTGGCCTAGAGAAACAACAGTGGAAGATAAACTATATGGACCACTGAGTGAACTAAAAAAGACAGTTAAATTCATACAAGAAGCAACATTGTAGTTATAGACACATTTCAAGCGAGCGAAAGAAGAAGAGGAACTAATGGAGAACTTGTTTTCTCTGTTCAGGTTTTGATGGGACAAGTAATGTTCTAGCCGGGAAATTGTTTGGTATTCCAGTCAAGGGAACTCATGCTCATTCTTTTGTTACCTCGTTCATTAATTTACAGGATGTTAAGATTAGGGTAAGTTTTGTTTCTTTAGTAATTGGTTAATATGTTAAGATTAGGGTAAGTTTTGTTTCTTCACTAATTGGTTAATAGAATGTTAAGATTAGGGTACGTTTTGTTTCTTCAATAATTGGTTAATAGAATGCTAATATTAGGGTAAGTTTTGTTTTTTCAGTAATTGGTTAATAGAATGTTAAGATTAGGGTAAGTTTTTGTTTCTTCAGTATTTATTAATGGAATATTAACCCTTTACAGGGCAGACGCTTGTCCGTTTTTTAGCCCTGAACGGGCAAGATTTTTTCAGGTTCTGTAAAATTTCGGGTTGCGTTAGTAAAAACATCACAAATAAGGTGTTAGTCAACTGATTTTAGTTAAATAAACAACACAATGAAGGGAAAAGCATGCAGAATATGTTACTCATGTGATTGTTGTCAGTAATCCATATATGAACACAAATATTTACGAAATACAGCATGTTATTTGTGATTTTCCGTCATCTATACGGCAATTTACAAACACATTTTCAGAATCATAATCACTTTCTTTAAAGTCAGACTCAGACTGCTAATGCAAAGTAACACATTTCACTGATATCTAGCTCCGATTAATAGTCAACTTCGTGCCCTTTAATGTCACTTAAATTGAACCTAGCGAAATCTCGGCTATCATTTGAAGAATCGCCGAAATCCGTTTTGAAAAACTAAGCATAAAAACCCCGAAAACTATAAAAAAAAATCCGTAAAAGTCTGTTCAAATTTATAGTGGGCGCTTACAAATGGCGGCCACGTTGTCAAGCTATTGGCGAAAGCGAAAGTAGCCGTCGGAAGTATCGTAAGGCTGAGAAATCGCGTTTTTACAATGCTTAATAGTATGGGACGCAATCGGCCGATTTGCTCGTTAAAGGCATCAGACGGAAATGGACGTTACACCTTGTAAAGGGTTAAGGTAAGTTTTGTTTCTTCAGTAATTGGTTAATTGAATGTTAAGATTAAGGGAAGTTTTGTTTCTTAGTAATTGGTTAATATGTTAAGATTAGGGTAAGTTTTGTTTCTTTAATAATTGGTTAATATGCTAACATTAGGGCACATTTTTGTTCTTCAGTAATTGATTAATATGTTAAGGGTAAATTTTGTTTCTTTAGTAATTGGTTAATATGTTCAGATTAGGTTACGTTTTGTTTCTTCAGTTATTGATTAATAGAATGTTAAGATAAGGGTAAGTTTTGTTTCTTTAGTAATTGGTTAATAGGATGTTAATATTAAAGCAACATTTTGTTTTCTTCAGTAATTGGTTAATGCGGATTGTATCTGCAGCAAAGAACCTCAATGGCTCGGAACGCTGAAGAAGAAGAAGAGAAGAATTGGTTAATGACTAGCACCTTGCGCCTTCACTGATGATAGTTTGTAAAATGGAATTATATCTCTCTATAACACAAAGCCTGGGCTGAATTTAGAGACCATGTGTTGCCCATGCAGCATGATCCCTCTCTCGACCTGTTTAGTTTACTCCAGAGGAAAGGTAGCACCAATACATCTGCAACAAGACAAGCTGCAGAAGCTGCAGGATCAGCAAAGCAGTACTCTAACTGTCCACCTGTCGGAGCTTCCATCCTAGACCAGCTGCAGACCAAGGCTTAGGGCCTGGTCTGCCCTGCCACAACATTTAGTCTTTAGGCTGCATTTTCTCGCACTAGGGTAATGCTTGTACACTCCCAATTGCACTCCTCTGCCCAAAGCTATTGGCACAATGTGGTGTGTCGGGTTTAGTGATCGCCGCCTAACATTCAGCGCGATTGGTTAATAGAATGCTTAGATTAGGGTAAGGTTTGTTTCTTCAATGATTGGGTCACAGAATGTTAAGATTAGAGTAAGTTTTATTCAGTAATTAGTAAATAGAATGTGAACATTAGGGTATGTTCTGTTTCTTCAATAATTGGTTTAAAGGATCAGGGTAAATTTTGTTTCTTTAATAATTAGTTTATATTTATGGAGTCAGTTTTTGTGATCTCATTAATTTATTTATATAATGTTAAGATGTAATATTATGTTTATATAATGTTAAGATTAGGGTAAGTTTTATTGATTTCTTTTTTCCATGCTCTTCATGTGCCATGAGAAAGATATTGATTGTGTTGTGTCAGCTGATATCTATGTGCGGTATCTGTGTCTTTTATGCTGACATGTTTAGCTTCTGTACAGCATTGTTTGGACCTATGTTGCCTTTCCTCAAATTGACCTATGTTGCTTTCCCTCACATTGACCTATGTTGCCTTCCCCTCACATTGTCCTGTGTTGCCTTTCCTCACATTGACCTATGTTGCCTTCCCCTCACATTGTCCTGTGTTGCCTTTCCTCACATTGACCTATGTTGCCTTCCCCTCACATTGTCCTGTGTTGCATTCCCTCACATTGACCTATATTACTTTTCATCATATTGACCTATGTTGCCTTCCCGATGTATTGGCTGAAAGGTGCAAATATCGCAGCTCTGATGTAAACAGGCACAACGCTATCATGTCAAAAACAAACATTCTGGACGAATGAAGAAGAAGAAGAAGAAGAAGAAGAATTATTGCCATCTGTTATATTTATTTGTTTGTATGTATGTGTTCTTAGACACTCAAGGCAGCTGAAGGCAACAGAGAAGTGGATTTTGTGGGCGTGTGCTTGAAATACAAGGAGGAGTTGTCTACTGTTATAGGTAGGCGTCTCATGTTGTGCTGTGCTGATAATTGGAGGATCTCTATTGAGGGAAAGAGAGAGAGGGACGGAATGAAGGAGGGAGAGGTTGATAGAGTTGGAGGGAGAGGGGAGAGAGGGTAGGATGGGGAGGGAGAGGAATAGAGATGGAAAGAGAGGGAGGAGATGGAGATAGAGGGAGAGAGACAGTGAGTAAAAGAGAAGGTTGTAGAGAAGGGAAGGGGCAGTGGCAGAGAAAGAAGGGAGAGAGATAAAGTGAGGGAGAGAGGTAGAATGGAAGAGAGGAAGGGAGAAAGAAACAGAAAGGAAGGGAGAGACTGAAAGAGAGGGGGAGGAAAAGAGAGAGGGACTGAAAGAGATCGAGAGAGATAGAGAAAGAGAGAGAGGTCTCATCGTTAAAGAAGGGGAGGACCTATTTTATCTTTAGATTCTGGGAGGGAAAGAATAAGAAACCCAAGGACACTGTACTTCTCCATGATCCTGCAGTAGTGCATCTAGCTTTCTCAGATAAGGACGAAAAACCAAGAGAACCCATATGCATGATGCAAGCATAAATTAGCAGAAATTGATATTAAAAAAATGGAGCAGGCCTAATGTGCAACTAATCACAACAATGTCAAAGTGAAAAAAAAAAATCAAACGACATAAAAAGTGTATATAATGTTGGCAGTTCTGATAAACCCATATTTGGATCCTTGTTAGGGCTGTGAACTTTGTGCACTGTGATTGTTCAATAAATTACAGATAGGTGATACTGATGAATGTAACTGGAACTGGTAAAGTGACAGCTAAATAATTCCAGCAGGAGTGTTCAACATATGCACAACAGAGAACATTATTTTGGTCTATACCTCTCCGTTTGAGGAGAATCTCTAAGGAGATGTCAACAAGCTCAAGCTGACTGCCTCTTTCTTTCAACATATTGAAGTTGACGAAGAAGAAGAAGAAGAAGAAGAAGAAGAAGAAGAAGAAGAAGAAGAAGAAGAAGAACTATAGATGTAGACTGAGTGTTCATGGAAGTATCTGTATGCAGTGAGGACAATCCTTTACAGCTGCCTGGAACAGGAGTTAAGCACAATAAGCAACTTGCTTGGTAGAAAATGAGTTAATAGATATTGATAATGGTATATGTGGTGGTGTTGTGGTTTGTAAACTGGCCTACCAGATTAAAGGTCCTGGGTTAGATCCCTCAGTAGTGGCAGGGTGAGGTCAAACTAAAAGAGCCATAAAAGATTATATGGTGTGTTCTTCATAAGATGTCTCACAGTAAGTGTATGCTTGATTGAGGCAACACTGTAAAGTATCTCACAGTAAATGAATGAATGCCTGTGAAAACACCGTAAAGTGTCTCACGGTAAGTGAATGATTGACTGAGAAAACACTGTAAAGTGTCTCACGGTAAGTGAATGATTGACTGAGACAACCTGTAAAGTGTCTCACAGTAAATGAATGATTGACTGAGACAACACTGTAAAGTGTCTCACAGAAAGTGAATGATTGACTGAGACAACCTGTAAAGTGTCTCACGGTAAGTGAATGATTGACTGAGAAAACACCGTAAAGTGTCTCACGGTAAGTGAATGATTGACTGAGACAACCTGTAAAGTGTCTCACAGTAAATGAATGATTGACTGAGACAACACTGTAAAGTGTCTCACGGTAAGTGAATGATTGACTGAGACAACCTGTAAAGTGTCTCACAGTAAATGAATGATTGACTGAGACAACACTGTAAAGTGTCTCACAGAAAGTGAATGACTGACTGAGACAACACCATCTGCTATGTCTACACTCTAAGCAGAAGAGATAAAAAGACTGGATGATTAATGTGAACATATTACGTTCTTGCAGACTTCTTACCTGACCAAGTTGTGGAAGGAGAGTTGGCAGCATTTATTTCCTATGCTCTTGCATTCCCCAGTGGATTTTTAGCCCTGATTGATACTTACGATGTTATCAGGTTTGTATTATTTTCCTCAATTAGAAAGTAGAATAAAGACCCTGGAGATGTGGATATACAGAAGAATATGTTGTATGTTATGGAAAAAGAAACAACAACCAAATACAGAGATCTAGAAAAGTGGAGAATGAAAAGAGTGTTATGAGAGAAATAAAAAAGAGGCAAGTGAAATATTTCAGACATGTTATAAATGACATAACACTCTTATAAAAAAAACTATACTGGAGGGTACGGTTGAAGGCAAGCAAGCAAGAGGTAGACAACGATACAAGTGGGAAGATTACATCAAGAGATGGATGAGGAGCAGTCAGACATATAAGGTACAATCAAGGCGAGAGACAGACAGTGTTGGAGATCCATTGCATCAACCTTCTTTGTGGAGACGGCATCTGATTGATTGATTATTTACTGATTGATTGATTATTTACCTATTAAACATAGTGACATTGTAGCTAGAGCACTAGCTTACTAACCCTTTGGTCTAAGGTTCGCCCTCGTTCCTCTGTTGAAGGGAGTTTGTCATACCAGCACTGTGGTGAAGAGGCTGCGAATGGAATTCACAATCCTGCATACCTCTTTCAAAACAGCTGTGGGCGGTTTGGGAGCAGACCACCTTGAACTTGTTTTCACACAATGGTATGAGTGGTTGTTCAAAAAGCAATGGCAAGCTACCGAACATAAACTTTCCAAGAAATCGCAAACAGCCCCCCCCAAAAAAATACAGTAGTTGACTGTGACATCCTGTAAAAGGATATGCAACCAGCTTTGTCACACCTGGTTATTCACCTCAAAGGTCAGTGGGACTGACTTCAGCATGCATGTGTGTCAGGTTGACTTCCTCCAGACTGATTCCATCCATGGTAAGTGGCTCTATCTACCCGTAGGTAGGGCTTCTTTCCTAACAAATTTGCCATGGAAGTGGCTTTATGGCCTACTCTATGAGATTTCCAGCAGCTGCTGTTTGTTCAATTTTCACACATAATGTCTTGTTATTTATCCGAGAAGGATGGTGCCTGATCTCACTACCAAAGAGATCACGGGGAATGTGTGATATTATTAGATACCAGTCATATATATAGCAAGGCACACATATACACTCCTTCACATACACACACAATCAACAAATGCACACTTTCACTCACACAAATGCACAAATACTCACTGAGTTCAGTGGAGAGACACCTGCGCATGTTGGCAAGGCACTTGATGATGATAACATTGTTATCAGAATTTTTAAAAATTTATAGCTATGACAAAAAGAAACACAAAGTTATACACATGTTACTTGCTACAAACACTGGCCTCAGATCATGATTGTGTGTACATCAGTCAGTCAAGTGCCCGCTCCACAATGAAGTGTGGCTGAATGGATCTCCAGCATTCTCTGTCTCTTGCCCTGGGTTGTACAGCCTGTCAGACTGCTGTTCGACTATTCCTTTATGTTACCTTCCCACTTGTACCACTGACTACCTCTTGCTCACCTGCCGTCAGCTCTTCTCTCCAGTATGGCTTTTGCAAAAGTGCTGTCTTTTAACCCTTTACTGGGCAGACGCTTGTCCGATTTTTAGCCCTGAACGGGCAAGATTTTTTCGGCTCGGTAAAATTTCGGGTTATGTTAGTAAAAACATCACATATAAGGTGTTAGTCAACAGATTTTAGTAAATTAAAAAACAAAATGAAGAAAAAAGCATGCAGATTATTTTACTCACGTGAATGTTGTCGGTAATCCACGCATGAACACTCTCACGATGTTCTTTATGATAAGTGCGTGAGATGGTCGTTGTCTAGGTAACGATGCTCCTGGTGTGTCAATTGAGCTATCTAACTGTCTCACAATGCAACTCACCCCTGTAATACACATCCATCAGTCATTGAACAAGATTGAGTTGGCGCACATAATCCTTTAATACCGAAAGAACACGTACAAACGGACCACAGCTCTATATCCAGAAACAATATAATCCATAGAATATAAATATCCTCCTCACAATTTAACACGTACAAATCACTGTCTTCTCACGGCCTGCTTCATATCAATCCACACAACAGGTAATCCAGCTACTATCCACAGCTGGACCTCACACATCACAACCCACACACTGGGTCTAGTCTCCCCTAACTATAAACCCACTCTGGGTTCAGGCCTCCATTAACTATCCAACCCCCACTGGGTTTCAAGCCTGTCTTCACCACTGGGAGAACAACACTGCAAAAGAACTGACCCACAGTCAGTCTAAGCTCCCCCGTATTAGCCATACCGACCCGCTCGCGCTAAAACATCAACTGGCCTGAAGTCCCTTGACTTCACACGAACCGAACCTCAGTCGGTCTCAGCTTCCACTGCCCAAGTCAAAGTTTTCCACTGTCTTTTAACCCTGCTGTGTAGCCCCTTCCTGGGCTCCCAACAACATTACACCCCAGCCTAAAACTGTCTTTCTCCCCATCCACCCTGGGGTCTTCCACTCACACCCGCCCCATTATTTCTCAGGGTTGATTGTTTTTCTCATAGCCAGGTCACTCACCTTACTGTCAATGACCCAGGCATATGTCAAACACAAATATTTACAAAATACAACATATTGTTTGTGATTGTTAGTTTTTAAAGTTCGACTCACGAATGCTAATGCTGATCACTGATATCTAGCTCCGATTAATAGTCAACTTCTTACCCTTCAATGTCACTTAAATTGAACCCAGCGAAATCTCCGCTATCACTTGAAGAATTGTTGAAATCCATGTTTAAATACATAGTGTTAACCCCCAAAAACTATTTAAAAATCCGTTCAAATTCAAAGTACATGCTTGCACATGGCAGCCACTTTGTCAAGCTATCGGCAAAACCGAAAGTAGATAATCGGAAGCCTCGGAAACCCACGTTTTTACAATGCTTAGTATTCACGGGCATTTTTCCAGTCCACGGCTAAAGTAGCGTTCAGCTGTTATGCCCGGTAAAGGGTTAAGAATATTCACATTTATTTGTTTATTGCATTGTGGTATTTCCTTCTTCCTAGTGTCGACCATAATCGGTGTCTTCTTACAATTTAATTTTAACCCTAGTTGTTCACTGTGTGCAACAACCATATCTACTAAATGTTGCAGATCCTGCTCATTGTCTGCAATCAATACTATATCATGCAGATATCTAATGTTATTGGTGTTACATATTGAAGTTATATAGTAGTAGTATTTTAGTTGAAAGCATACAGTATTTCTTCTTTTAGTTGTACTATGACACATGCATATCTGTTTAAAATGTGTCCACTTTGTTACTGTAGTCTTAATTTCAAACTCAGGAGTGGACTTCCAAACTTCTGCATGGTGGCCATGGCTTTGCATGAACTTGGCTACCAAGCTCAAGGTATTCGATTGGATAGTGGTGACCTTTCCTACCTGTCAAAGGTTGTCAAGTCAAAGTTCGTGAAAATAGCTGAGCAGTAAGTTTTCATGTGCTTAATGTGGATTACTTTTGTCTGTAAACAAAAATTGCAAGCACATGGGATTTTTAACTATCTAGAGCCGCAGATTTTGATACTGCATAAATTGCTTTTGACTTGAACAAAAGGCCACACAAATTGACACTATTTCCTATTCACTGAATAAAAAGGCCACAGAAATGACACTATTTACTATCCACTGGATCAAAAGGCCACAGAAATGACACTATTTCCTATCCACTGGATCAAAAGGCCACAGAAATGACACTATTTCCTATCCACTGGATCAAAAGGCCACAGAAATGACACTATTTCCTATCCACTGGATCAAATGGCACCATTTCCTATCCACAAGGGTGAAATGCCACAATAATCAACACTCTACATATGGTTATAAACCAAAGTAAAAATAAGTCATTGTAGCTAAAATCCAATCCAGCTTTTTTGAAACATCACAGGAAATGACCTATCTTTCCTTAGAATCAATCAAGGTAGCCTAGATTGTGATATTTTTAGAGTTTAAAAAAAAAACTTAGAATATGGTGCATACAATTATTTACCATAGCATCCAGAAAGAAGCTCACTAAAGCAACCCAAATACCTTATTTGGCTACTAAACAGGCTAGGAAATTGTTTTAAAACATGCAGGATAAGTCAAACATTGATAGAAACTGTCAAGAATTTCAGGACTGTCATTTGCTGCCAATATAGTACCTTGCGGTGTATGGCAGAGGGGTCTTTGAGCTTGAGGAATTAAGGCCGCCTGGCTAGTGCAGTCACCGCAAACTGTGCAGGTTAGGATTTTCTTTTAGGACACTGGATTTAAATAGTGATTTGGAGGTCAGCATGGCCGAATTGATAAACTTCCAGTTTGTTGATGCTGAGGTAGCGAGTTCAACGCCTACACTGGTCAGTTGGACTAAATGTTGACTTTTCATCCTTTACTTGGGGACTCTAAGTACCTCAGAAGTCGGAGTGGGTTCGCCTGATGGCGAGGGACACTGGTAAAAGGGCAAGCTCATCCACACACAAAAATCAGTCTAGTGCACTAGACGCATGTATGGACGAAGCTTGAGTTTAAAGCAAGCAAACGCATTAAAAAAAAAGAATGAAAAAGAAAACACAGTGATTCTAAAATTATAATAAAGAAGTGAAATCTAGAAAAGTTCATAGAATATTCTAGACAAAGAAGAAGACAATTAATGACATGCTACTAAATCTGAAGATGGAAGACAAATGGCACATTAACAACATCATGTCCTGGGAAACTGAAACACTGTGACCACATTAAACATCACAGTGGTTTATAGAGAACACATTAAACATCACAGTGGTTTATAAAGAACACATTAAACATCACAGTGGTTTATAGAGAACACATTAAACATCACAGTGGTTTATAGAAAACACATTAAACATCACAGTGGTTTATAAAGAACACATTAAACATCACAGTGGTTTATAGAGAACACATTAAACATCACAGTGGTTTATAAAGAACACATTAAACATCACAGTGGTTTATAGAGAACACATTAAACATCACAGTGGTTTATAGAGAACACATTAAACATCACAGTTGTTTATAGAGAACACATTAAACATCACAGTGGTTTATAGAGAACACATTAAACATCACAGTTGTTTATAGAGAACACATTAAACATCACAGTGGTTTATAGAAAACACATTAAACATCACAGTGGTTTATAAAGAACACATTAAACATCACAGTGATTTATAGAGAACACATTAAACATCACAGTGGTTTATAGAGAACACATTAAACATCACAGTGGTTTATAAAGAACACATTAAACATCACAGTGGTTTATAGAAAACACATTAAACATCACAGTGGTTTATAGAGAACACATTAAACATCACAGTTGTTTATAGAGAACACATTAAACATCACAGTGGTTTATAGAAAACACATTAAACATCACAGTGGTTTATAAAGAACACATTAAACATCACAGTGGTTTATAGAGAACACATTAAACATCACAGTGGTTTATAAAGAACACATTAAATCACAGTGGTTTATAAAGAACACATTAAACATCATAGTGGTTTATAGAGAACACATTAAACATCACAGTGGTTTATAGAGAACACATTAAACATCACAGTGGTTTATAAAGAACACATTAAACATCACAGTTGTTTATAAAGAACACATTAAACATCACAGTGATTTATAGAGAACACATTAAACATCACAGTGGTTTATAGAGAACACATTAAACATCACAGTTGTTTATAGAGAACACATTAAACATCACAGTGGTTTATAGAGAACACATTAAACATCACAGTTGTTTATAGAGAACACATTAAACATCACAGTGGTTTATAAAGAACACATTAAACATCACAGTGGTTTATAAAAAACACTTTAAACATCACAGTTGTTTATAGAGAACACATTAAACATCACAGTGGTTTATAGAAAACACATTAAACATCACAGTGGTTTATAAAGAACACATTAAACATCACAGTGGTTTATAGAGAACACATTAAACATCACAGTGGTTTATAAAGAACACATTAAATCACAGTGGTTTATAAAGAACACATTAAACATCATAGTGGTTTATAGAGAACACATTAAACATCACAGTGGTTTATAGAGAACACATTAAACATCACAGTGGTTTATAAAGAACACATTAAACATCACAGTTGTTTATAAAGAACACATTAAACATCACAGTGGTTTATAGAGAACACATTAAACATCACAGTGGTTTATAGAGAACACATTAAACATCACAGTGGTTTATAAAGAACACATTAAACATCACAGTTGTTTATAAAGAACACATTAAACATCACAGTGATTTATAGAGAACACATTAAACATCACAGTGGTTTATAGAGAACACATTAAACATCACAGTTGTTTATAGAGAACACATTAAACATCACAGTGGTTTATAGAGAACACATTAAACATCACAGTTGTTTATAGAGAACACATTAAACATCACAGTGGTTTATAAAGAACACATTAAACATCACAGTGGTTTATAGAAAACACATTAAACATCACAGTGGTTTATAGAGAACACATTAAACATCACAGTTGTTTATAGAGAACACATTAAACATCACAGTGGTTTATAGAAAACACATTAAACATCACAGTGGTTTATAAAGAACACATTAAACATCACAGTGGTTTATAGAGAACACATTAAACATCACAGAGGTTTATAAAGAACACATTAAATCACAGTGGTTTATAAAGAACACATTAAACATCATAGTGGTTTATAGAGAACACATTAAACATCACAGTGATTTATAGAGAACACATTAAACATCACAGTGGTTTATAGAGAACACATTAAACATCACAGTGGTTTATAAAGAACACATTAAACATCACAGTTGTTTATAAAGAACACATTAAACATCATAGTGGTTTATAGAGAACACATTAAACATCACAGTGGTTTATAGAGAACACATTAAACATCACTGTAGTTTATAAAGAACACATTAAACATCACTGTAGTTTATAAAGAACACATTAAATGTCACAGTGGTTTATAAAGAACACATTAAACATCACTAGTTTATAGAGAACACATTAAACACCACAGTGGTTTATAAAGAACATTAAACATCACAGCGGTTTATAAAGAACAGCGAAGGAAGAACACTGGAAGAAGAGGCTGAGGTGAACCAGCCCGAAGATGGACGCTACCTTGCAGACGACCTTCAGCATGAACATTCGTGAGACAGGAGAATTAGTGAAGGATCGGGAATCTTTTCGGCCGGTCGTGATAAGAGTGACGCTGTGTGAAGGGCCTGGTACATGGTGGTCAGTGAAATCTGTGTCAACATTTAAAAAAAACAGTGAAGGATAAGTAAATGAAGTTATGAAGGTCAGCATGGCCGAATAGATAAAAGCGCCTGTTCAAGCAAAACTCAACCCAGTGTCACTAATAGTACTGTGTCTGGGCTATGCATGTGTTCATAGCGAGCAATCGAAAAAAAAAAAAAATACAATAAGTGAAAATGAAACTTCATTGCGCCAGGGTTTAACCCATCTACCTGCATCTCTTGCTGCAAAGCAAACTACCTGGCAAAGGCATTGTATAGAGCACAAACACCATGGCTTCGGCATCGATCCTTGAAGAAAAACTGTAGCTGAGAACCAAATGACAGAGTTTGAACATAAACCCGCCACCTTCTGAGCTTGAGGTATATGGCATAACCACGTAATCTCAGAGATCCCTTCTCATCGCATTCAAGTTAGTTGCATATCCTTTACAGGACGTCTCAGTCAATCCCAACATTTTTTGGCTGTTTGTGATCTCTTGGCAAGTTTACGTTTGATAGTTTGCCATTGCTTTCTGAACAACCGGCACCAAACCATTTTATAAAAAATACCCAATGCAAGGCGGTCTGCTGCCAAATCACCTGCAGCTGTGCTTCGAACATGGGTATGCAGGATTATGAACTGCAACCGTAACCTCTTCGCCACGGAGCCAGTTCATCGCATTTACTACATGAAAATTGCCACGAAAAAACATTAAAACCTTAAAACATCAGATTTAATAATGTTGATAGAGAACAAAAAAAGAAGATAATGTTGGTTATCACAAAGTCATGTGACAGTATTTCTATATTCTTTTGTATATTCTGGTATATTGGGGGTACAAGAGACAGAGGGTTGTGATCAGACATGATCACCCATGCCATATGACTTGGACTAATGCTGAATTCATATGTAACAAATATATTTTTATATTATCTTAGTTACACGCTACCATGGTTTGAAAAGCTGATCATTGTGGCTAGTAATGACATCAATGAAGACACAATACACTCTCTTAATCAACAGGTATTTTCTGTTAATTTGTGTTTCATATAAATTTGTATTTCGTATAAATTTGGAAGCCACTATGATGTATGATGAGTGTTGTTACCCTTTAGTCCTGAACCGGATCTCCAGTAGATCTGATATAGACATGAATTATGATGAAGCCAAGATGTTTATATAAGCTTTTATAGAACCAGGTGGGAATCTGACCTTCCAGGCCGCTGGAAAGATGTAGGACCAACTTGTCCTGAAGAGAACAAGTAGCAATCTTCAGACTCCGCACAGGATATAACAGGCTGAAATACCTCTTGCTCCATAAACAAAAGATAGGAGATATTGATGAATTAATTGTCAAAGTGAACAAGTAGCAATCTTCAGACTCCGCATAGGACATAACAGGCTGGAATACATCTTGTCGTTCACTATGGCAGGGAAAGACTGACCACTTATCACTGCATGCACTCAGGCCTATACAAATGTGATAGTTCTAACACTTCACAAAATCACAGTAGGTTCCAGCTACGGGTCTGGCTTTGTTAAAAAAAAAATAATGAATCATTAATGATTGATAATTGATTCTCCCTACTTTGCTTCAATGTTATTCTGTTTGCTGTCACTGTACACTCTGGCTGGTTTAAGAGTGCTAGGAAGTTACCTATGGACAAGAGAGCCTGTGGGACCAGATGGAGAAAGCGGTGGAACAGACTGAGCACTCGTATGTTGAGAGAATGATACGGCGAGGGATCGGCAGGGGCTCTGAACGAATCTCAAAACTGAAAGGGAAGACTATGAGAACTTTCAATCAGATGGCAGTTGGAACCATTAGCAGTATGACTCTTCACTGGCTGTTGAATGAGGGGGCTGAGCATGTGGGAATGTCCTGAGTTCAGTGATATTGTTTCTTAGCTCAACTCAATTCAACTTGAGTACTATTTATTTGTAAATGTTTCAGGGACATACAATCAGCTGTTTTGGGATTGGAACCCATCTTGTCACGTGCCAAAAGCAGCCAGCTTTGGGCTGTATCTTTAAGGTTTGTTGTGGATGTCTTGCAAAAACAATCTTGATCTTTTTTAAACTCCATTTTAAATCAGTAATTTTATTCTCTGACCCTTACTCCTAAATTTGTTTCCTTCGTCATTCCTTAGACTGTGCTCAAAGGCTAAGTTTTATAGCCCTAATTGTATTTAGTAACTGACATTTATATACTGTTTTCCCCCCATAAAATTTTAATTTAGTTCTTAACTGATTCAGTGCCAAACAAAAATAAGTGTAGACCAAACCTGGTACACAATCAAATCAACAAATATTATAATGTACATTTCCTTTCCCTGAGCATTGAAATTGCGGAAGCTACCATGAAACAAAACAAATAACATGATGACCCTAGTATAGTGATATATCATCCTTCTGCCCAAATGGGATGTCACATTTGACAATATATTATCCTTCGGCACTGCATCAGTTAATTTACAGACATCTTCTATAAACAATAATGGGATTTATAAACATGGTGAAACCGCACTGCTGTAGACGCTGCAGTAGCACAGTGCTTAGAGCGCTTGTCTGCTAAGATAGTGGTTTCAGGTTCAATCCCCAGCAATGGTAGTGTATCGTTTTCTGACAGGTTCATCTCTGGGATCGACCCAGCCTTCTTAAATGTGTACCTGGAATTGTCTGGGAAGGAAAGGCGGCAAGATAGGGGATCTGTCCATCCTGTGTCATTGTACCAGGGTCTGGAATGTAGGACGAGTTAATGCTTCACACCCAACTGACATTTTTTAGGGAGTCTCTGTGGCGAAGTGGCTACACTGCCAGCCTCGGGCTCTGAATGTTGTGTTTGATTCTGGTTTACTTCGTTTGGTTCACAAATGCAATTTTCTTGAAGACTCTTGGGGGTCTTCGCTGGAGCTATGAAGTTTGTGCTTTGTGCGATGGTTTTGGCAAACTGCCGTGATTATAGACTGCTAATTTTGTTAATTCACTTCTATTTGAATACCATTATAGATGGCTACTTTTATTAACTAATTTCTATTATAATACCAACGTAAACTGCTGCTTGTGTTAATTCATTTCTAAATGAATACCAGTTTATATGATTAATTAGCTGTTTTGTTAATCAGTCATTTGGTCACAATTGACCTTCATCATAGACTGATATTGTATTCATTAGAGCTGTACAGGGTTTGTACTATGGAGAGGTATAACTCTATTTTACAAACTCGTCTGTCTAGATAGCCAGGTGCCAGTATTATCACAACTGCTAGCAAACTTGCCTGCCAGTCCTTCGTTCTGAATTCAAATTCCTCTTAAGGTGAGGGCGTGTTTATGGACCACATAGTTCAAAACTTTTTTCTTCTTATCATTTCTTTCGTCACATGTTCATAGCTGTCAACAGTGAGCCTAGATAGTCAGTACTGGTAACTTTGTGTCAATTTCTCGCCATTGAAAAATACATCTGTTAACACATTCTTTAGCATTCTGTGACTAAATGTAAGAAGTACAACCAGACAATGCACATTGGTTGCTACCGATATAGAACATCTAGCCAGTCGTGCATCGTGGGAAGTTTAGAACAGAAAGATTCGACTAACTGTGAAACATATTTTTATTGTTGTTAAACTGTCTCCCTCTAGTCACCTATCATAGATTCGTGTTTTTATGAATTTATTGTAGCCATGGTAACTCCCAACCTTGCTGCCCCTGTCCACAGCAAGAAGGTTTATAACCTGCTTCAGTGTATCCATGCCAACAAATTATGACTTCATGTTTCTACCTTGTTTGCTTTGCTTTTTGTTGTATTTGTACATATAGCCAACCTGTGGTTCTACATAGCAATTTTTGTTGGATGTGGGAAGAGTTTGAGTACCTATAGTTTTGATTAGGAAGATGATCAACTTCAGCCCAAACTCAGTCAGTTTGTATGTATTGTGACGAACCAGATGAGCCGTGACCAACCATGATGAATCGTGACCTAGTTACATCGTAGTATCATTCTACGGATGTGACGTTCCAGTATGAGTCTTACATATTGCATACCTCACTATTTCTGATCTTGGGGAGAGGAAGGAGAACTCTACCATGTAGTCTCTGCACAGATGGTAATTTAATACCAAGCTAGAAGTCTCTGTGGCGAAGTGGTCAAGCTGTCTGCCTCTGAAGGTTGTGGGTTCAGTTCCGGGCTACACCTTTCGGTTCACGAGTGTATTTTTTCTCGGAGACTCCTGGGGGTCGTCGCAGGAGCTACGAAGTTCGTGCTTTGTGCAACGCTTTCGGCAGGCTGCCCTGCGGAAACAGACTGACTCATATGGGATAAAACCTGGTGCAATTAAGTCTATCCTCTCAACTTTTAAGACATTTTTAAAGAGAAAAATCTGGACAACTCTCATCATGTAAAGGAAAACAGATCAGTCAGGCTGCCACTGGTACCATCAACCTTACAACTGTTCTTTGGCTACTGAAGAAGGGAACAGAGCACTTAATGGAATGTCCCAAGTGCAGTTATGTTGATTCTTGACCGCATATTCATATTCTTTTCCCAGTTGCAGAAAATGCAGCACTGCCAGTGGGCCAGTATAGTTTATAATTTAAACTGGGTTCGTTGAATTGAGGTTTGTCTGTTGAGACAGCCTTGTTTGCTTTGACAGCTTTAAGGAGTTAAACTGGGGTCTGTTGAGTAGTTGAGATTCTGTTAAAATACTATATTTATTTTAATAGATTCAGGCCAAACAAAAAGTAGGTTTGGACCAAACAAAAATAGATGGCTGAAAATGGGAAGTAGGAGTGTGTATCAGTTAAGACTGAAAAGTTGTGAATATGGTAGCAGACATGTTGTGGTATATATAAAATTAAAGAGGGTTGTATAGAGAAAACTGCTGTAATGATATCGTAACTATAGTTTTGATTTATAAACCCATGGCAGTTTAAATAAGGGGATTTATCATCCCATGGCACCGAATCAGTTAATAGTTAACAAAACTGGTTATGTTAAAAGATATTTGAATCAAGGGCCGACTTCATAACCTGTTTTTGATCATTTCCTCTGGGTTGGGGTCAGAGTTGATGCTTGTAACCTTGATGTTGTCAGTTGGTAGAGGTCAACAAGAAAGCCAGAATTAAACTTAGTGAGGATGTGGATAAGGTCACGATACCAGGCCAGAAAAACATATACAGGTTGTACGGCGCTAATGGTGAGTGCTTCTGTGTTGACCATTAGAATAAGTGTTGACTCGTGGTAAATGTTTATGTGTTGACTGATAGAATAAGTGTTGACTCGTAGTGTTTTTATGTTGACTATAATACTAAATGTTGACTCATGGTAAGCATTTATATGTTGACTAATAAAATGAATATTGACTCATTGTAAGCATTTATATGTTGACTAATAGAATGAATATTGACTCATTGTAAGTATTTATATGTTGACTAATAGAATGAATATTGACTCATGGTAAGTTTATATGTTGACTAATAGAATGAATGTTGACTCATAGAAAGTGTTTCTATGTTGACTAATGGAATAAATGTTGACCCATGGAAAGTGTTTTTGACTATAATACTAATTATTGACTCATGGTAAGCGTTTATATGTTGACTTACAGAATAACTGCTGACTCATGGTAAGCGTTTATATGTTGACTTACAGAATAACTGCTGACTCATGGTAAGCGTTTATATATGACTATTAGAATAACTGTTGACTATTGGAATAACTTGACTCACAACAAATAGTTATATGTTGACTGTTATAATAAATGTTAACTCACAACAAGTGTTTGCATGTTAATTAACAGAATAACTGTTGACTCATTGAAATTGTTTGTATATTGAATATCATGCTTATTGTTGACTAATGGAAAGTGTTTCTGTGTTGACTCACATCAAGTGTTTATTGTTGACTATTTTAACTATTAGAATACTGTTTAACAAGTGTTTGTATGCTGACTGTTATAATTAATGTTTATTCATAACAATTATAAAATTGTTGATTACTCTTGTTTAGAATATTTGAATGATGAAGACACAAACAATAGATTGCACAAATTATTGCCTGGCGTATTTACTGCACCTCATCAGGTACATACTGCAGAAGTCACACAAAATAAACTAAAGCAATAAGATAAATCAAGCTGAAATATGTAACACATATAACAGTAATTTAAATTGTCTGCCATGGTAATTTTAAACTGATTAGCATGTCTTTTTGTTTACACAAATTTGGCTTGGCCGTTGAATAGCAACTGGCATGTTTGTGAAGTTGATAGAGAACTACACTGGTAATATCATGAGCACGGCTCATGAGGGTTTGATTTCTGGGCTCATCACTTGCTAAGTGACAGAAAGATGGGCCATCCATTCCTCCGTGCTTTCAGGCTTACAAATTGTGCAGGCCTTATCACATCGCAGACCGAAAGAAGGAGTCTGCTTCAGGGCACATTAAAAAGAATATTGTATGTGAATAGCAATGACCTCTGCAAACTTAATATTAATCCATTTTGTATGTTAACAAATTGCAAAACGTGACCAGTTTTCCAAAATATGGCATGCAATTAATGACATGGGCAATTTTCTGTGTGTAGCTTTTACTGAGTTACCATAGATAATAAAACAGGTTTTTTAAAAATCTCCTTATGGATGTAGAGTAGTGTAGTTGTCCTTGATTGCATACTTTGCAATATACAGTGTTTAGAATATATTTAGTACGTTATTGGAAGTTTACAGATTAGTAAATTACATAACACAGTTGATTGCTACTTAGTTGCAATTGGTTGGTTGTTGTTGTTGTTGTTTGTAGAACCACACCAGGTTGAGTAGTTCACTTATTGTATTACTTGGCTGCAAGAGTTGGGGGCAGTGTACAGTTTCATACTTTACAACCGTATGCTTCACAGTATATATTTGTATGCTTTACAAAAGCTGTATTTGCTTTGGTATAATTTTTTTTTAAAGTTGCATATCCCATACAGGACGTTGCAGTCAACCTCAACACCAGCATTGCTCAGCTGTTGTTGATGTTCTTGGCAAGATTACGCTCAGTAGTTTGCCATTGCTTTCTGAGCGACCGGCTCATATACCCCGTACGTAACCAACGCGACGTGATCCGCTGCTGAATCTCATGCAGCTGTATTCCTCACATGGATATACGGGATTATGGAGAAAGTTGTTAACCTATTCGCCAGGGAGACTAGCTTTAGTATAAAACTTTACAATAATCTGTACAATATACAAGGGGGCTTCAAATCAATACTTTAAAAATGTAATAGAAATTACAATAACTGTGTAACCGGTCAATATTGTTTTTAAGGATGTTAAGAATATTAAGTGTGTAACATCATGGTGCAGAAGAACATGATGACATCATAAGGACAGTATAAAAATGGCCGCCCCACTTTTGACCAAATAGGAGAGAGGAAAGAGGAGCAGTGTTCTGTTATCAGTTTAATTAATCAATGAAGGGGTGAAACCTATAGAAATTCATCTGCGAATGAAGGTCCAGTATGGTGATGCCTGCGTGTCAGTCCAGCAAGTGTATGAGTGGAGGAGGAAGTTTCAAATCTTTTCCATCCAATGAAGAGGTGCAGAAGGTAGTTCATGAGTGATTACGCACGCGACCAAGAGCATTTATTTCTACAAGAATCCAAGCACTTTATCAGCGCAGAGGACTTGCATTGAATGCAGTCGTTACTACATCGAAAAATGATACATTTGTTCTTTATTTTTTCAGAATATATTCACTCAAGAAAAAACAAAAAACACCAGCATGTAAGGTTTTCATTTGAAGCCCACTCGTGTGTATATATATATATATATATATATATATATATATATATATATATATATATATATATATATATATATATATATATATATATATGCCGGTCTCCCTGGCCTAGTGGTTAGCGACTTTCTCCGTAATACCATTTATCCACGTAAGCAAATGCAGCTACGCGAGAATTGGTAGCGGTTCTTGCCGCGCCAATTACTTACGGGATATGTGAGCCGGCCGTTCAGAAAGCAGTGGAAAACGACTGAGCGTAATCTTGCCAAGAAATCAACAACAGCGGTAAAATGTTGGTGTTGACAGCGATGTCCTGTAATAGGATATGCAAAAAAAAAAAAAAAAATATATATATCATAATGAGGTGAGTTGGCCAGTACAGTACACACACATTTACACTCACACAAAGAGAGAGAGAGAGAAAGAGAGTTTAAAGCTTCACACAAGATTTTGTCTTGTTGTAATATCTGTATATAGCATGATGAATAAATTAACAGGTATCGATCATCACTCATAGGCGTAAAGAAAATGAGTAGAGATCAATTGACACACTATACAATATAAATATTGAAAAACTACATTGTTGCCACACCAGGATTTGAACCTACCACATTCACATTGAGACAAGAGCCATGAGTGCTAATCTATACATGTGAATTTATTTCTCATTTATTGACACCATTTTACATTATATAGTTTTATGAATTTGCTTACACACCATGTAAACTTTCTGTGCAAAAATGTTATCATTGTCAATGAAGCTGCTTCTGAAGCATAGCATAGCTACGGTTGGTTTCACTATTACAGCCTTCAGTAATCGAATTACAGCAATGATGGTTTAATCAGCACTATTATCTGTTAGATTTTTGTCCACGTTGTGATAGTCACATATACAATTTTCATATTGCTTCTGTCTGTATTTAGTCAGGTTTTAGTCAGATATGACTGACCAACCATATGACAGTGGACGGTACTACCTGCTTTCTGTTTGCTCTGAATGTTGGGCATACTACCTGCTTTCTGTCAGCGCTGAATGTTGGGCGTCGCTCACCAAATCTGACACCCCACATTGTGCCAATGGCTTTGGGCGGAGGAGCGCAATTTGGAGGGTACAAGTCTTATCCTGGTGTGAAGAATTTGCAACCTAACAACTAAATGTCATGGCAGGGCAGAACAAGTCCTAAGCCTTGGTCTGCAACTGGTCTAGGGATGAAGCTATGGAAGGCAAATAGAGCATTGCTTTGCTGATCCTGCAAGAGCTTGTTACCTTCCAGATGCATTGGTGCTACCTTTTCTCTGGAGTCACTTAGGTAGAGAGTGGGATCATGCTGCAAGGGCAACATATGATCTCGAAATTCAGCCCAGGCTTTGTGCTATGGAAAGGTTATTATGCCAGTTTTTGAAGCACAATGTAACAAACTATCTGCCAATACGGCAAGGTGCCAGCAGTTTTGTCTGTATACATATCCATTCTGTTTGTAAATACATTTTCTGTCTTTTGGCACTTTCATTTCATCTGTATATAAAGTGAATCTGCTTGTAGATAATTCCTTCTGTCTACAGATGTTATTTTTCGGTATACATATTTCATTATTTAAGTCTATATGCATATTCATTCTGTCTATATACATATTCCATCTATTTGTAAACATATTCTGTAATTAGACAGTTTCCTTTTATCTATAGATACATTCTTATGCCTATAGACACAATCCTGTTTTTCTTTGCAGAAAAGGTCATCTTAGCAAGTGCACAATCATATTGCAGCTACAATGCCTTCATCAGCAAACAAAAATAAAGACAAGAGGTCACTAATATGGCTACATAGAAAAATAATATTGGAGCTACTTATTTAACACGTGTTTCTCCGGAGTACTAAGGTGTGGAGGCTTTCTTTGGAGTAGGATGATACACAGGCTTGTGTTGAGTAGAATGATACACAGGCTTTCTGTTGAGTAGAATTATACGCAGGCTTGCTGTTGAGTAGAATGATACACAGGCTTGCTGTTGAGTAGAAAGATACACAGGCTTCCTCTTTGTTACTTAAAAATTGTTGTTAGGAACCAAAGACCAGGCAGTTACCCACAAGATCTCATTCTACACTAGACACGGCACAGTAAACCGCCTTGTGTATACTGTGCAGAAGAACACTGTCCACTATGTGTCCATGGCTACAGAATGCAATCCACCCAAACTGACCAGTCCTCATGCCAAAATTGTCTCCTGGCTTGTCCATTCACATGATGATGATAAATATAATCAGTCTCCATTCACAAGATGATGATGTTGAAAGCTATGCAACTGCAATATCAATTATGTTGATTGTAATTACGTTATTGTAAGGGTACAGTTTTCCACTTTCTGTTTTTGTTCATATATTCATTGTTTTTGTACATTGTGTTTGTGCAACATTATTGCAGTTCAGCTCATTTCATCTTTTTCCTGGAGACAAAAAAGACATACCCCATTCACCTCGTGTCTAATCTTTCTCTCTGGTAATAGTTTAATTGTTTTTTTGTTGAAACCAGGGACAGCACTAGTTGACCTCTTACAAGGTTCCACAGAGTCGGCACCCCAGGTGGGACAGCGGGTTCTATGTAGACATCCTTTTCAGGTTTGAATGTTTTAAAAATAAATATTTTAAAGTTTCTTATTTTATTTGTAAAAATTACTATATTCTGTTAGAATTTTGCCAGGATAACGTACAACCTGGCAGCCTCTTATTACTGTATTCTGTTAGAATATTGCCAGTATAACTCATAACCTATATATCTCTTTATCTTGTCTCGCCACCTACAAATATGTACCTTGTTACCTATTAACCTATTGCTTACTTAAATACTGCCTACCAATGTACATAACAGCGTTAAGAACCTATAGCAAAACACATGCAAACAAAGTAAGAATATTTAAGCCTTGTATCTTTAATGTGGCAACGAGCAGATATGAGTCATGGATCATGGATAATCACTCAAGAAGAAAATTGAGGCTTTTGAATTTAAGTTAGTTAGCTAGTTAGTTAATTAGCTAGCTAGCTAGTTAGTTCGTTAGTCGACAGATCATCCTCATTGCACATCGAACCATTCATTCCATAAGTGGTCGGATCCCCTCATCAATAAATCTCGCAGCATGTAGCGGCTCACGACACCAGTTCTATGTTTGTTTATTAACCTTCTTTGGCTTCCTGCATAGTGTTCTTGTTTGGCATACCTCTTTTAACTTGCTGTTCTCGCAGTCTGACCATGCATGCAGATTCAGAGTCATCACTTGGTTCTTGCAAATGTCTTACTTCTTGTAGAGCATTCACTATCTGCCTGATCCATGGCTTGTCTGCCCTCCACGGGAGCCTTACCTGCAAGCCTGTCAGCCTGCTTATTTCCTTGGACACCCGCATACCCTGGCATGAAAATGAAACTAATCTTTGCCAGCCGTGACCGCCCCAGAGACAATAATCACTGTCTTTGGACCCACCCCATCGCTACCTTCAAGAGCATACTAATTGAGTTGCTAAGGAAATATGCCCGAGTGAAGGTCTGTGTCTCAAGCCATGTTATTGCTTTACCTACTGCCATGACTTTCATAGTCAGGCTACTTGTGGTCAAGGCAAAAGCACCAGAGTCTTCCTTCACAATTCTCCCTCTAGCCTGAGCCATAAAGGCCCATGAACTTCTCACGCGTTGAACGGCCAAACCATCTGTGTAAATGACAGCACACCGGTGCTGCGGAGTTCGTGCATCTGAGTGAATCCATCCATCCTTTTGAATTCAAATGTGACAGAACAGTTCTCAGAATACCATTGATCATAAAGAAGAAAAATACTGACATTCTACATGACGTGAACGTCACAGAAAACTGGCCCATGTTCAGTATCACTGAGATACTCTGACCATATTAACTGTCATAGTGGCTTGGCGAGAACAGTGATGAAAGGTGTGATTCCTGGTAGAAGAGGCATTGGTTGTCTAACATGAAGGTGAACACAGGACATTAAAGACCTCAACATAAAAATCAATGAGATGGGAACTGACAAAATATGTAGAGTCTTTCAGTCCGGCTGTAATGAGAGCAACATTCTGCATGGAATTAACTACATGATGGTGACCAATTTAGAGGATAATTGGTCGTCTTATCCCTATATTGTAGTACTCTTTGGGCTCCTGTTTGCATGCCATCAAGTCAACCAATCAATCAGGTGCCGTCTCCACAATGAAGGTTGGCTGCAATGGATCTCCAAAACTGTCTGTCTCTCACCCTGACTGTACATTCTGTCAGATTTCTATTCGTCCATCTCTTGATGTTATCTTCCCACTTGCTCTACCGCTTGCTCACTTGCCTTCAACCTTGCCCTCCAGTATGGTTTTTATAAAAGTTATGTCTTTATACATGGCGGAATATTTCACTTGCCTCTTTTGTATTTCTTTCATCAACTCTCTTTTCATTTCCAGTTTTTCTAGAACCTCTGTATTTGATTGTTTTTGTTTCCATGAAATATGACATACTCTTCTGTATATTCACATCTCCAAGGCTTCTATTTGACCCTCTAGTTCAGTGGTTCTCAACCTTTTTTGGCCCGTGCCCCCTTCACCATATTTTTAGGACGTCATCCCCCCCCCCCCCCCCCCCCCCCCCCCCCACACACACACACACACACACACACCATATTTTTAGAATTTTTTTTTTTTTTTTTAAATTTCCCCCTGTCCCTACACAGTATATGTAATAATTGAAGCTAAATTTAATAACACACTAAAACAAGTCTAGACATCCACATAAAACGTGATTTGTGGGTCTACTTACTTTATAAAATGAATTTTAGAAGGGTGAGATGTACAGAACCGTAAAGTATGAAGGGAAAAACAAGATCAAGTAATCGGTTCTTGTATTAACACAATCTTGAAATAATCTTCATTCTTCCCCCCCCCCCCCCCCCTTCCTGGAAACCCCAAAATTCCCCCCTGGGGGGGGGGGGGGGAATTCCCCACCGGTTGAGAACCACTGCTCTAGTTGCTTGTTCAAGTTGCCATCAAGTAGGCATGGTTTTAAAAATCCAATTTGGCAAGTTCCTATGTGTGCAACAAAATCAGCTCTTGCAACTTGACCTTTTGACCCAGTGGTCGTGTGTTCAAATCCTCATGGAGGTGGATTTTAAATTTTGACCTGAGCTTCCTGGACGACCAGGGTCCAAGGAAGTGTCCAGGGAAGAAAAGGTAATGATAATGACCACATCACCCATTGGTTTCTGATTTGTCTGTACAAATATGGAGCTCTGCACCATATACCTATTAGGCATAACTGATTAAGTGCCATGGGATGATTAATCGTCTTACACGAAATCTTGTATCTGCCATAGGCTTATATACAGTAGTTTTCCTGATGCAAACCCCTTTAATTTGATATATAATACAACATGTCTGCTACCATATTAACAACTTGTAAGTCATAACTGTGATACTCCCCTTCTTCCCATTTTCCGCCACCCATTTTTGTAGGTCAATACCCTCTTTTTGTTTGACACTGAATCAGTTATGTCACGTAAAAGTGTCCATAAAGTCTAAGGTGTAGTTTTAATGACTGTGCAGTGTTTGAAAATATTGCCGGTCCAAGTTTTGTATTTACATAATAGGTAAATACAAAACTTGGACCGGTAATATTTTCAAACACTGCACAGTCATTAAATATACACCCTGTATATCTGTCTAGCTGTTTGGATCGATGGATGGATGGGTGGGTCAATGTATAAACCAGGTTTATATGTATATATCTATGGAACAATCGCAGAGCTTTTGTAGCCAGCCTTCATACACTGTTGACTTGTTTACCAACAGGAAACAAAAAGAGCATATGTAATACCTGCAGCTGTCCGCTCTTTGCATGTAACTTGGTGGAAAGATGGCAAGGTACAGTGGCTGTTTTCTCATTTTGACTGTGGCTGTATATTTTTGTGGACTGGGCCTGTTTATTTCATTTTATTATGGATGTTTATTTGATTTGCTTGTGACTTTATTTGATTTGATTGAGAATGTTTATTTGATTTTATTGTCATTGTTTATTTGGTTTAATTGTAACTTTATGTAATTTTATTGTTTCCGTTTGCTTGATATATTTTTTTGGTGCTCGCTCGCTTTTGAACTTAAGCGTAGTTCAAACACACTACTTCTAGCAGTGCTGGGCTGAATTTTGCATGTGGATTCACTTTTGCTTATTAACAGTGTCCCTCGCCATCAGGCGAACCCACTCCGATTTCAGAGGTACTTGTAATTTACGTCCCCAAGTCAAGGACAATATGTCAACATTTTAGTTGCAGGTCCGCATAGCTGAATCAGTAAGAACATGTGTTCTTAAATATCCGTTGTGCTGATGCCGAGGTTAGTGGTTCATCCCCTACACCGGACAGCTGGACTAAAATGTTGACCTGTCGTCCTTGACTTGGGGACATTAATTACAAGTACCTCTGAAGTTGGAGTGGGTTCGCCTGATGGCGAGGGACAGTGTTAATAGGGAAAGCTAATTCACACACAAAATTCAGTCCATCGCTACTGTAAATAGTGTGTATGGACTACAATTGAGTTCAAAGCGAGTGAGCACCAATAAAAACATTTTAATTGATTATGTGGTTGTTTCGGGATTTGAAATTTAAATATTGAGCACAACACACTACTGGCAACGCCGATCGCATTCTGGAATGAACCTAAGGCCTATCCACGTCAATATGGAAGCACTATACTCGAGTTTCGCTCTCATTTGAGCTCGTCAGTAGTGCATATCCCTGATCGGATCCGGAAACAGTCCCGGATCACGCGTGTGAAGCGGGTGTGTAACCACGCGGCACACACTGGACACACCAAATTATCACAACAGAATATCACAACGCTACCCATCATAGGCTATGCTCAAGATTGCCCAATCGCCGCGACCGACGTCCGTCAATCGATGGGACCCGAACGATCAGGACTTCTCACTGGCAAGGAACACCAGGCCTCCTAAATCCAATGAGCAATAATCAATTGATTATGTGGTTGTTTCGGGATTTGAAATTTAAATATTGAGCACAACCCACTACTGGCAACGCCGATCGCATTCTGGTATGAACCTAAGTCCTATCCACGTCAATATGGAAGCACTATACTCGAGTTTCGCCCTCATTTGAGCTCGTCAGTAGTGCATATCCCTGACCGGATCCGGAAACAGTCCCGGATCACGCGTGTGATCATCACGGGATATGCACTACTGACGAGCTCAAATGAGGGCGAAACTCGAGTATAGTGCTTCCATATTGACGTGGATAGGCCTTAGGTTCATTCCAGAATGCGATCGGCGTTGCCAGTAGTGGGTTGTGCTCAATATTTAAAAACATTTTAGTCCAACTGTCCGGTGTAGGGGTTAAACCCCTTACCTCGGTGTAGGGGTTAAACCCCTTACCTCGGTGTAGGGGTTAAACCCCTTAACTCAGCATCAGCACACCGGATGTTTAAGAACACGCGTTCTTATCCATTCAGCCATGTTACACGACCTATATGACTGTTGAGTTGATTTTATTGTGTCTTTATGTATTGAAAATACGCCTGTGAGACCTGGACACTTACTAAACAAGCTGAACAGCGCATAAACGCCTTTGAATATAAATGTTATAGACAAGTTCTAAGAATATCTTGGGTAAAGAAAAGAACTAATGCATCCATACTTCAAGAGTTGAATATTGAAGAAGGTTGGTTATTAAAGACGATAAAACAAAGAAAATTGAAATATTTTGGTCACTTGAAACGTCATGAAAGTTTGGAGAGAACAATAATGGAAGGGTATATGCCTGGGAAGAGAGGAAGAGGAAGGCCAAAGAGAAGATGGGTGCAGGATGTGGCGGATGATCTCCAGATGGGTGTATCAGACGCGGGACATCTTGCTTATGATCGAGAGGTTTTCCGGAAGGTAGTTATGGGAGCGAGGTTCTGCAAAGGACATGCTACTGAATGAATGATTGAATGAATGTATTGAAAGACAACATTCTACTTTGTTTCTGACATCTACAGGTGGTTCAGTATTTACCCACTTTGAGTGAACTCCGGGAGAAAACAAGACAGTCTATAGTCTCAGTCAGGACTGATCACAAGAGGACACTGAATCCAACTCCATATAAGGTATTGTCTTTGTGGTCACAGTTACTTGCAGTTGTGTATAACATGGCTAAAAATCTAATTCACGGTGTCATGATGACATGGTTAAAGATCTAATTCAAAGTCTCATGTTGATTTGGTTAAAGATCTAATTCAGTGTCATGTTGGTCTGATTAAAGATCTAATTCACAGTATGTTGATTTGGTTAAAGATCTAATTCAGTGTCATGTTGACCTGATTAAAGATCTAATTCACAGTGCCATGTCGACTTAGTCAAAGATCTAATTCACAGTGTCATGTTGACCTGGTTAACCCTTTACAGGGCAGATGCTTGTCCGTTTTGTAGCCCTGAACGGGCAAGATTTTTTCAGGTTCTGTAAAAATTTCGGGTCGCGTTAGTAAAAACATCACAAATAAGGTGTTAGTCAACCGATTTTAGTTAAATAAACAACACAATGAAGGGAAAAGCATGCAGAATATGTTACTCACGTGATTGTTGCCGGTAATCCATATATGAACACAAATATTTACGAAATACGGCATGTTGTTTGTGATTTTCCGTCATCTATACAGCAATTTACAAACACATTTTCAGAATCATAATCACTTTCTTTAAAGTCCGACTCACGACTGCTAATGCAAAGTAACGCTTTGCACTGATATCTAGCTCCGATTAATAATCAACTTCGTGCCCTTTAATGTCATTTAAATTGAACAGAGCGAAATCTCGGCTATCACTTGAAGAATCGCTGAAATCCATTTTGAAAAACAGCGTAAAACTCCCAAAAGCTATCAAAACAAGTCCGTAAAAGTCTGTTCAAAGTCATTGTAGCGCGTTTACAAATGGCGGCCACGTTGTCAAGCTATCGGCGAAAGTGAAAGTAGCCGACGGAAGTGTCGGAAAGCCGAGAGATCGCGTTTTTACAATGCATAATAGTATCGGCCGGAATCGGACGCTACGCTCGTATTTAGAGATCGGCCGGTAACGGACGCTATGCCTTGTAAAGGGTTAAGATCTAATTCACGGTGTCATGTGGACTTGGTTAAAGATCTAATTCACAGTGTCATGTTGACCTGGTTAAGATCTAATTCACAGTGCCATGTAGACTTAGTCAAAGATCTAATTCACAGTGTCATGTTGACCTGGTTAAGATCTAATTCACGGTGTCATGTGGACTTGTTTACAGATCTAATTTACAGTGCCATGTTGACTTAGTCAAAGATCTAATTCACAGTGTCATGTTGACCTGATTAAAGATCTAATTCACAGTGTCATGTTGACTTTGTTAAAGATCTAATTCACGGTGTCATGTGGACTTGTTTACAGATCTAATTTACAGTGCCATGTCGACTTAGTCAAAGATCTAATTCACAGTGTCATGTTGACTTGGTTAAAGATCTAATTCACGGTGTCATGTGGACTTGGTTATATATGCCATAGGGACATGGTTATAAAAAAGTTTGTTGCATATCCAGTACAGGACATCACAGTCAACCCCAGAATCTTTTGCATTGATATGGTTAAAGATTAGACATAGATGTTGTTAAAGGTTTAAATTATACTGACATGGTTAAAAATGTTATGTGCAATACTATAATGATTTGGTTAAAGATGTAACTTTTCCTTCGTTCCTTCCTTCCTTATCTCCCTCCCTCCCTCCCCTCCTCCCTCCCTCTTTCTTTCTTTCTTTCTTTCTTTCTTTCTTTCTTTCTTTCTTTCTTTCTTTCTTTCTTTCTTTCTTTCTTTCTTTCTTTCTTTCTTTCTTTCTTTCTTTCTTTCTTCTGTAATTTTGTTGTTGTAAATATATCAGACTAACCTCTTCCCTTGATTCAACCAATCACAGGTGTCCGTCAGCTTTCTTTCTTTCTTTCTTTCTTTCTTTCTTTCTTCCATATTTTTGTTGTTGTAAATATATGAGATTAACCTCTTCCCTTGATTCAACCAATCACAGGTGTCTGTCAGCTCATCACTGTACACATTTATTCATGATCTGTGGCTTGAAAATGCTCCAATCGGAGAACTTTCCTAATACCATGACCATATTACATTGTGAAGGCTACAAGCATGAACATGTGACATTGTAAGTGACATCTACGTATCACATTCTGCAGCATCTACAGCCCTGTTGAGCTATAAACAGCAAGAATTGTATATATAAATTTATAAATTTTACATAGTGATGTAAAGTTGTTCCATTTACATGATAATGTGGCATTTTAAGATGTTAAAATGGCTTCCCACTTGCAGTGTGTGAATACAAACTGGCATGTAAGATGTTAAAATGGCTTCCCACTTACAGTGTGTGAATACAAACTGGCATGTAAGATGTTAAAATGGCTTCCCACTTACAGTGTGTGAATACAGACTGGCATGTAAGATGTTAAAATGGCTTCCCACTTGCAGTGTATGAATACAAACTGGCATGTAAGATGTTAAAATGGCTTCCCACTTGCAGTGTGTGAATACAGACTGGCATGTAAGATGTTAAAATGGCTTCCCACTTGCAGTGTGTGAATACAGACTGGCATGTAAGATGTTAAAATGGCTTCCCACTTACAGTGTGTGAATACAGACTGGCATGCTTTAATTAAAAAAACCAAAGATAGGAATCTTTTCCCCAGGGCATGCTGGTGTGTTGGGAAATGAACAGGCGGACATATTGGCTGGGTCTACATCGCTGGGTGGGGTATTGGTGCACAATAAGGCAGATGTAGTCAGAGCCCTTTGGGATCATGTGTATAGTATGGCATTAAAAAAAAGGTCGCTTAAAAGTCGACAGGGTCGGCTTCATTGCACCGGGTTTTTATCCCTTATGGCTGAGTCTCTTTCTGCAGCGAACTGCCAAAAGCGTTGCACAAAGCACAAACTCTGTAGCACCAATAACGACCCCCAGGAGTCTCAGAAAAAAATCCACTCGTGAACCGAAGGACGCGGCCCGGAATCAAACCCACAACCTTCGGAGCCTGAATCAAACGGCTTGACCACTTCACCACGGAGACTCCCAGTATGGCAGGACAGATACACCATCATTGCCTGGGGAGAAGGGTGCAGCAGGGAGTGACAAGAGTACCTGGTCAACACTCAGCGCTCTGAGGAAAGGCCAGGCGGACATGTAATCAGATTGTAACGGGTACCATTAGTATTGGGATTCTTCACTGGTTGTTGAAGATAAGGATGGTGCACTGTGGGAATGTCCCAAGTGCTGTGGAGTCAGTTGTTGACTCATTTCAATTCAACTCAGAGTATGAATACATTGATAGAAGCATTAAAAATTCACTATACTGCATGCATAATGGTACATGACTCAACTTATTGGGTAATGGTCATGATTCAGTAGATACAGCAAGGATGATTGGTACACTGTGTAAATGCAGCTTATAAAGTACTCAACACAGCTTCTCTCTTTGATGCTGGTATATCAGTAGATTCAGTAAGGATGCAGCCTTGAGTATGAAGATGGCAGTGGTTGCAATCACTGCTGCTTTGAGTTACTTGAATCACCGTAGCAACCATAATGTCTGATTCTCAGTCCATGTTGCATAAGGCTGAAAATGGACAGATGTGTCATGAGTGGGTATGGGACATAGACACATTTCTCTTACAAGGACATTTTCTATGTTAGTTGCATATCTTTTACAGGAGGTCACAGTCAACCCCAGCACTTTGTGACTGTTCATGATTCCTGGGCACGTTTACGTTCAGTAGTTTGCCATTGCTTTCTGAACGACCGGCACCCATACCATTTCATAAAAAAACCAGTGTAAGGCAATCTGCTGCAAAATCACCCATAACTGTTTTTCGAACGCGGCATATGGGATTATGAATTGCGTCTGTAGCCTCTTCACCACGGAGCCATAAACAAAATATTGCACGATTTCTTGCCTGGCATATGTTGCTGCATCTCGTCTGGTGTATACTACAGAGTTATAGATCACATGAAGTGAATAACTAATACATTGACTGAAATACTAAGTGTATAGTCTCTGATATTTTTGATTGTGGAGTACGTTATCCCCACAGAAGTTCAAAGATTTAACAAGAAGTTTTTCTGTTTGCATAGCAATGGCTGGAATCACGTAATAGATAGTGATTCAATATATTTGAGCAACTGAAATGCATTGTTCACTTGGCAAGATGCAGTGAAATATGCCAGGCAAGAAATCATACAATATTTTGTTTATGGCGTCTGTGTTTTAATTCACTAAAGGAATACAATGTTTTGAGTTTATAATAATGTTGAACGTTTAAACTTGTGAAGTTATTCAGATTTAAGATGAAGCAAGGATCTTGTAAGAATCTAGGGGTGGGGAAACTTGCTAATGTTTCTGTCAAGTGTCCTTTGGATATTTATAACCTCATTCATGAGCCACACAAAATTATCACCTTAACAATTAGCCTGCTATATTTGGTCATTATAAACAACAGTAAGACAGAGACAAACAGCTTTCTTTGGCCATGTGATGAGAAGAGAGGCATTGGAGAACATTGTGATAACTGGAAAGATCGAGGAGAAAAGAGGCAGAGGCAGACCAAGAGAAATGATGCTGGATGGAATGTCAGCAGCAGTTAATCCAGAACACCAAAGACCGAGATCTGTGGTGAGTCATGAACGCCCACACCAGCTGGCATGGCACTTGATGGTGATGGCTGGAACTGCCTATCTTTGGTGATGTGAAGCTGATATTGATTATTTTGTTAATCACAACTATGTTTCTTTGTGCCGGTGAGCCTGAAGCCCAGTTGACTCTTTGAGATGGTAAGTTTAGTAAAGAACTGCAGTAATTGTTCAGAGTACAGATGCATATTTCACTGCATGTCTCTCAAAGTTGGAAATTCATGATTGCTTATGTAATATTTATAGAACACAGGTTGCCTTCGCAGGGCAAGACCACATGATTTTGTGGGTAGTGTACATTCCCCGCCCCTGATAAAATACATTAAATGCTCAACAGTATTTCTATATGATTATCTTGGGGTTTTGCATTTCAGTTGTACCATGTTTGACCACATGACTCCATCTTTGATTACAATCCTGTAACATTTGTCTACAATTAACAACTTTTGTCTACAATCCTGCTACTTATGACTACACTCCTGCCTCCTATAACCACAGTCAATTCTGCCACATTTGTCTACAATCCTGCCTCCCTTAACTACAATCCTGTCACCTTTGCCTCAATCCTGCCAACCTTTTCGTCAATCCTACCACATTTGACAGCATTCCTGCCACCTTTGACAACAATCCTGCCACCTTTGACAACAATCCTGCTAACTGTCCGCCACATTCACTAACAATCCTGCCACATTTGACAACAATCCTGCAACATTTGACAAAAATCCTACTACACTTGACAACAATCATACTGCATTTGACAACAATCATACTGCATTTGACAACAATCCTGCTAACTGTCTGCCACATTCACCAACAATCATGCCACCTTTGCCTTAATCCTGCCACTGTTGCCTCAAACTTACACCTTTGACTATGATTCTGCCACCTTTGCCTCAATCCTGCCACCTTTGCCTCAATCCTGCCACTGTTGCCTCAAACTTACCACCTTTGACTACGAGTCTGCCACCTTTGACAACAATCTTGCTAACTATCTGCCACATTTGACAACAATCCTGCCACCTTTAATACAGTCATGCTACCTTTGACTTCAATCCTGCCACCTTTGACAAAAATCCTGCTACCTTTGCCCCAATTCTGCCACCTGTGCCCCAATCCTGCCATCTTTGTCCCAATCCTGCCACCTTTGACAACAATCCTGCCACCTTTGCCCCAATTCTGCAACCTGTGACAACAATCCTGCCACCTTTGCCCCGATCCTGCCACCTTTGACAACAATCCTGCCACCTTTGTCCCAACCCTGCCACCTTTGCCCCAATCCTGCAACCTTTGCCCGAACCCTACCATCTTTGTCCCAATCCTGCCACCTTTGCCCCAATTCTGCAACCTTTGACAACAATCCTGCCACCTTTGACAACAATCCTGCCACCTGTGCCCCAATCCTGCCATCTTTGTCCCAATCCTGCCACCTTTGACAACAATCCTGCCACCTTTGCCCCAATTCTGCAACATTTGACAACAATCCTGCCACCTTTGCCCCAATCCTGCAACCTTTGACAACAATCCTGCCACCTTTGTCCCAACCCTGCCACCTTTGCCCCAATCCTGCAACCTTTGCCCGAACCCTACCATCTTTGACAACAATCCTACCAACTTTGACTAAGTTTATGCCACCTCACACTACAATTCTAACTAGATACCAACTGCCAAATATAACTAATCCTTAGTTGTCTGAAGTGTCCGGCATCTTCTCCCTCGATACCCCTCTTACCCGTCTCCCCTTCAAATTGTCCCGTTGTCTAAACATACTCGGGTTTTCCTTACCTCACGATGTGCCAAAATAATGAGGATTGTCGTTTTCTTATATGAATGGCTTAGTATTCAATCATGCCACGTCTGACGATTCCAAACAGTATGCAACATGGACTGGGCATCACATACTGACTGAATTAACTGCTCTAGAGAACCCATTTTGGTACAGTTCTTGTGAACAAGGCACTACTATACATGAGTGACATGATCAGCCGATTTCAACGGCAATCTTCGGAATAACTTGGTGACGATGACAATACACAATAAAGCTCAACATGCTAGGTGCAAAATCTGCATGGCAATGGTCACAAGCTCATGAAAGTAACTCACTTCATTTCTAAAGATAGCATCACCAGGGAATGCAACTACGCGATCGTGAAAATGGTTCTTGCCCCGTTCAACCTTAGAAGAGAAGTTATAATTAGGGCCCTTCCCAGCCTCAGATTAATAATCCTGTGATCGAATGAGACACATTTCGGATATTAATCTGAACGGGATTGCTTGCTGTTCCTAGGGATGATGGGCGTTGAAACAAATAAATAGATGAAGATACGAAATTAGTTTCTTAATAGCGCAAACATAAATAAAAATAAGTGTGCCACGATTGTTAATAAAGTCAGTAATGAAATGTTATTACATGGCGTTAAAGCTAAGTATTTTTTTCTTTGCGCTCGCTCACTTTAAACTCAAGTGTAGTCCATACAAACTACTTCTAATAGTGCTGGACTGAATTTTGCATGTGGATTAGCTTTCCCTATTAACAGTGTCCCTCGCCATTAGACGAACCCACTCCGACTTCAGAGGTACTTGTAATTTACGTCCTCAAGTCAAGGACGAGGGGTCAACATTGTAGTCCAGCTGTCCGGTGTAGGGGTTGAACCCCTTACCTCGGCATCAGCACACCGGATGTTTAAGAACGCGCGTTCTTATCCATTCGGCCATGCTGACCAACAAGCCAAGTATTTAATAACTGAACAAAGGAGGGCGTGGCTGAGAGGTTTAACCTGCTTATATTCACTCTTCTGACCGTGGAGTAGTGGATTCGTTCCACACGCGAGTCAGTTGGGCTTTAATGTTTTCTCGTCCTGGAATTGCTGACGCAAATTACAAGGAAATCAGAAGTCTGAGAGAGGTTCACCTGACGGCGGAGTACATTGGTAATAGGCAACGCTTAGGGTTAGTGAAACGCAGTTTCACACTTCTGCGACATATCAAAGTCGAGCCTTTGAAATCAGCCGCGGGCGATTTGGGAGAAGTTTAATCTCGAATGTACAGGGTGTATTTTTAATGACTGTGCAGTGTTTGAAAATATTGCCAGTCCAAGTTTTGTATTTACCTATTATGTTGCATGAACTTTACAGAGGGTGAATAAAACACTTTTTAAATTAAAAAGTTGCATATCCCTTACAGGACATTGCAGTCAACACCAGCATTTTCCAGCTGCTGTTGATGTTCTTGGCAAGATTGCGCTCAGTAATTTGCCTTTGCTTTCTGAGCGACCGGCTCACATACCCCTAAGTAACCAACGCGACGCGATCCGCTGCCGAATCTCGTGCAGTTGTGTTCCTCACATGGATATACAGGATTGCGGAGAAAGTCGTTAACGCCTTCGCCAGGGAAACTTGTACCAGCAATATTTTCAAACACTGCACAGTCATTAAAAATACACCCTATATGACAGGTCAGCCGTTCAGACAACAATGGCAAATATACACGAGAGTATTTCAGATGAAAACCTTAAATGTGTGTGTGTGTGTGTGTGTGTGTGTGTTTAGGGGGGGGGGGGGTGGTGGAATATATTCTTAAAAAGTAAAGAACAAATGAATCATGTTTCGATGTAGTCACCACTGCGTTCAATGCAAGTCCTCCAGTGCCCGATAAAGTGCTTGGATTCCTGTATGAAAACCAACTCTGGGATCACTACTCGATGTGTCTGACCCGGTCGTGAACAGCCTGTCACAGAAGTCACGCCGTTTTGAAATTTCCTACTCCACTCAAACACTTGTTGGACTGACAGGCATGCATCACTATAGTGGACCTTAATTCGCCGATTAATTGCTTCACTTATGAAGACACGGATAACTACCGCTGCTCATCTTTAAATTGTCCGTATGGCATCACCATGTCCGTCTGCAGCGTGATGTAACGTACTTAACACTCTTGACATCCTTAACAACAACAGGTTACAAGACAATGACATGGTTCAAAACAATGTTTTCCCGTAGTGAATTTGAATAACGAAGACACAAACAATAGATTGCACGATTTATTGCCTGGCATATTTCGCTGCATCTCGTCAGGTACATACTGCAGAAATCACATAACTATATGGTTTGTGTCTTCGTTATTCAAATGACATGGTTATTGTAATTTCTAGCACTTTTTTAAGGTTTTCATATGAAGCTCCTTCGTATATAACTTAATGGCAAACTCCTGAACGCAGAATTGCTTAGTAAATCACACCAGCCAATATGGGGGTTGATTACACGTCCTGTAAACGGATAAGCAATTAGCTTTAACTAAAATGGAGTGCAAGACATATAAACCCCAGAAGGATACCACAAATCGAATATTTGACGCACTGCAATAAGAATATGACAAAGCAAACATGCCCAAGATAGTGAGCCTTAGATACATGCAAAGAAACACAAATTTCTACAAAGAAGAGCAATATGGCAAAACATTACTAATTCTTCTAACCGCTTACTGAAAAGCTGTTGATATAAATATCCATATATAAGAAAATCAAAATTGCCTTAATATAAAATGTAACAAGAGTAACTACATTTACATCCATTAGATGACATTTTATGAATTGGCACCCTGCCGCCTTGACTGACGATATTTTGTTACATTGTGACTCATTGCGAATGTGACCGATCAGAGCGGTAAATATGGATTTGGACACAATTGATTCATGTTAACACGGTCATTTCCACCATCACCGACCATCTGACATCTCACACGCTCGGTGTATGACCTATCTACAATTTTCTCCCTTGTGTTTATTGATTTCTGATCTTTTTTCTCCATGTAACGCGAATAGCGGCAACTTGCTCCTAAGATGCAGTATCAACTCCTGTATCAATCATGTCCTGCAATATAAAATGGTACAAGGACGACGACATATACATTAATTAGATGAAGTAACAATAGGCATGCCGGTCTCTCTGGCCGAGGGGTTACAACACTTTCTCTGTAATCCCGTTTATCACGCAGAGTCTCGTAGCGGGAGAAAACTGGGAGCGGTTCGTCCCCCGCTAGTGACTTGGGGGATAACTGAGCCGGCCGCTCAGAAATCAATGGCAAACTACTGAGCGTAATCTTGCCAAGAGATCAACAGACAGCTGAAAGATGCTGCTGTTGACAGCTAAGTCCTGTAAAAGGATATGCGAAATAAAAAAAAATACAAAAAAAAAACAATAGGCATTATATATCGCAATTATAGCTCAGAAGTTGATCTGACATCGAGACGGATATTTAAAATTGAAATGGCCGCTCAGACTGACCCAGTCTAAAATTGGTACCAAGGGATGTCTTGAGTAGTGAAGGCACTGGTATTGACCTATTTCCGTCTGGAGTAGACACGGGCATGGCCGAGTGGATAAGAGTTTGTTACACGGGCGTGGCAGAGTGGCTAAGAGCTTGCTACACGGACGTGGCTGAGTGGATAAGAGCTTGCTACACGGGCGTGGCCGAGTGGATAAGAGCTTGCTACACGGGCGTGGCCGAGTGGATAAGAGCTTGCTACACGGGCGTGGCTGAGTGGATAAGAGCTTGCTACACGGACGTGGCCGAGTGGATAAGAGCTTGCTACACGGGCGTGGCCGAGTGGATAAGAGCTTACTACAGGGCGTGGCCGAGTGGATAAGAGCTTACTACAGGGCATGGCCGAGTGGATAAGAGCTTACTACAGGGCGTGGCCGAGTGGATAAGAGCTTACTACAGGGCGTGGCCGAGTGGATAAGAGCTTGCTACACGGACGTGGCCGAGTGGATAAGAGCTTACTACAGGGCGTGGCCGAGTGGATAAGAGCTTACTACAGGGCGTGGCCGAGTGGATAAGAGCTTACTACAGGGCGTGGCCGAGTGGATAAGAGCTTACTACAGGGCGTGGCCGAGTGGATAAGAGCTTACCACAGGGCATGGCTGAGTGGATAAGAGCTTACCACAGGGCATGGCCGAGTGGATAAGAGCTTACCACAGGGCATGGCCGAGTGGATAAGAGCTTACTACAGGACATGGCTGAGTGGATAAGAGCTTGCTACAGGGCGTGACTGAGTGGATAAGAGCTTACTACAGGGCGTGGCCGAGTGGATAAGAGCTTACTACACGGGCGTGGCCGAGTGGATAGGAGCTTACTACACGGGCGTGACTGAGTGGATAAGAGCTTACCACAGGGCGTGGCCGAGTGGATAAGAGCTTACTACATGGACGTGACTGAGTGGATAAGAGCTTGCTACACGGGCGTGGCCGAGTGGATAAAAGCTTACTACACGGGCGTGGCCGAGTGGATAAGAGCTTACTACACGAGCGTGGCCGAGTGGATAAGAGCTTGCTACACGGGCGTGGCCGAGTGGATAAGAGCTTGCTACACGGGCGTGGCCGTGTGGATAAGAGCTTGCTACAGGGCGTGGCGAGCGGATAAGAGCTTGCTACAGGGCGTTGCCGAGTGGATAAGAGCTTACTACACGGGCGTGACTGAGTGGATAAGAGCTTGCTACAGGGCGTGGCCGAGTGGATAAGAGCTTGCTACACGGGCGTGACTGAGTGGATAAGAGCTCTCTCAGGCAGTCGTTGTTAGTTACTCTGGCGACGATACTCAGGATACTGCTGGTATAAACATACGACACAATAGGCCTACTGTCGAATTATCAAATGTTTGTAATGAATATAATGACTAGGATTATGAGATCAGCACGGCCGAATTTATAACAGCGCTATTTCTTACAATTAAGTGTGCTGATGCCAAGGTAAGGGTTCAACCCCTACACAGGCCGGCTGGACTAAAATGTTGAGTTCTCGTTCTTAACTTGGGAACGTAAACTACAAGTACCTCCGTAGTCGGAGTGGGTTCGCCTGATGACGAGGGACAATGGTAATAAGGAAAGGTAATCCACACGCAAAAACCAGTCCAGTGCTACTAGAAGTAGTAAACAATATAAAATAACACAAAGTAGCCCTATAGAACATAATTACGTAACATTTATTTTTGTATATATAAATGTATTTTTCGTAATTATGTTCTGTAAAGCTGAATTACTTTGTGTTATTTTATATTGTTTCCACAGCTTTACCGTGGTTCCACTAATAGTATTCACACTTTTATAGAAGTAGTAACACTTGTATGGACAACGCTTGAGTTCAAAGCAAGGGTACGGGAACAAATGAATGTTTCTACTCCTTTTCTATATCCTTTAAAAATAGTATAAGTGCCTTTCAATGCCTGCGAATTCATTTCTTATATTTAAATTACTTCAAGGGCTACCCAACGGTAGATAATTTAAAACATTAACATTTTGCTCCATGATAATGTATATTACAATGAGATACAAATTTGGCCAAAACGGGTTACCGTACTTGCTTGTCGACCTAATAGAGCTTGCCCACCAGGTAAATATTGTCGCCTTAATGAACGCACACCTGGCTTAACTGGGCTTATATTTCGTGGGAAATTATAACAGAATTCACGGTACTATTACTATTAATATTATTAGGTACATAACTAACCAAGTACTTACTTTACACCTTTATGATAATTAATATAATAGCCACAGATTTACGGTAATTTACCTGTGGACTTTTCTACCTAAGCGGTAACTTACCACTGAAGTTCCCCCTTGTTATGAACTTATGACAGTCTCCAAACGCGGAAATGACAGTAGTATTGACACGACCTGTTCTCGATAACTTGCTTGAAAACCGTTCCCATGTTTTGTGTGGATTTTTCTTGTCTCTAAAATATAAAGGATTAGAATATATATAAAGCATTATTTCAGTGTGATTGTTTTAGGTATGTAAATTGTGGATTTGCCTGGTAATAATAATTCACCGTATACTTGTATTAAGTTGTATATCTGTTTTCACCAAGTTGTTTAGACTGAGATAATTATTACTATTAATTATTATTTATTTTACTTTTTTTACCATCATTACAAAGTGAGAAAGCCACCTAAACAATTTCAAAACAATGTATCCCCTTAGTGAATTTAAACACAAATATCATAAATAAAATATTGCACGATTTCTTGCCTGGCATATGTCCTGGTGTCTATGTTTAAATACTAAAAAAAGTTAGTTGCATTTTACTTGGCTGTTTGGGATTTGCTAGGCAATTTCGTTCAGTAGTATGGAGCGATACTAGAAAATAAAATACTAATTATAGTAAGTAAAGGGCTGCCAGAGTAACTAACAATGATTTCCAGAAAGAGGCTGATGAAACTAGAACATTATAACAACAATAAGAAAGAGACAAACACTTGAAACAGCTTTCTCTGTTCATGTGATGAGAAGAAAGGCATTAGAGAACATCGTGACAACTGGAAAGATCACGGGGAAGAGAGGCAAGGGCAGACCAAGAGAAATTATACTGGATGGACTGAGACAGTGGCATGGAGGAATATTATCAGTAGAGTTGACCCAGAACACCAAAGAGATTTGTGGAGAGCCATGAATGCCTACGCCAGCTGGCAGGGCACTTGATGATGATGAAGAAGTAAAGGACCTTAAAGTACATTGGGTATATGGTGCTAAACCCATGATTATATAAACCAATCGGCTCTCGGTGGGTGGCTGTGGCCAGTATCAACCGGCCGCCTCTACTTCCTGGCACATTTCCTGAACTCATTTTAGGTCAGTTTGGGAACCGATGTCAATTAAAAAAATATCTGCCCAGATGTTTCAAACCCAAGACTACTGGGCTGGCAGTGGGTGTTTAACCGCTATGCTACCGAGGCTTCCTTTACTTTAAGGAGAAATTAATTGCAGATAGATCAGATACTCAGCGTGTGAGACGTCAGATGGTGCGTGATGGTGGAAATGACAGTGTGTTCACATGCATTCACTGTGGACAAACATTTACTGAACAAATTGGTCTGAGTAATCACATTTGTTATCACCATGGATTGTAGTATTATGCCTTTTTTTGAAGCACAATGTAACAACTATTTTCTGTGAAGACAGTGAGGTGCCAGTATTACTTCAATGGGACAGATGTTATCTTTATGTATACAACATACCATGGGTGGGACAGATGGTAAAATATTACATTTATGAATACAACATACTTGGGTAGGACAGATGGTAAAATGTTACCTTTATGTATACCACATTCCTGGGAGCGACAGTTGGTAAAATGTTACCTTTATGTATACAACATACCTGGTGGGGTACAGATGGTAAAATGTTACCTTTATGTATACAGCATACCTGGGTGGGATAGATGGTAAAATGTTACCTTTATGTATACAGCATACCTGAGTGGGACAGTTGGTAAAATGTTACCTTTATGTATACATCATACCCTGGTGGGACAGATGGTAAAATGTTACCTTTATGTATACAACATACCTGGGTGGGACAGATGGTAAAATGTTACCTTTATGTATACAGCATACCTGGGTGGGACAGTTGGTAAAATGTTACCTTTATGTATACATCATACCCTGGTGGGACAGATGGTAAAATGTTACCTTTATGTATACAGCATACCTGGGTGGGACAGATGGTAAAATGTTACTTGTATGTATACACATGGGGTACCATCAATCTTTATTGACGACGCCAAACTAGAGATGGTAGACCATTTTACATATCTAGGATCAGTGGTAAATAGCAAATTATCCCTAGATCAGGAAATCAACATTCGGATTGGTAAGGCAGCAACAACAATTAACAGGTTAAGAAAAAGAGTCTGGGAGAACAGGAAGCTTACTGCCAAAACAAAAGTTCTTGTCTATCAAGCCTGTGTCCTTAGTACTCTTCTTTATGGCAGTGAAACCTGGACAACTTACTCACACCAAGAGAAACATTTAAACAGCTTTCATATGCGGTGTCTGCGAAGAATTATTGGTATTAAGTGGCAAGACAAAATCACAAATACTGAAGTATTGGAAAGATCAGGTTGTGTGGCGGTTTATTCCATGCTCAGTCTTCGTAGACTTAGATGGATAGGACATCTTAGGAGGATGGATTATGGTAGAATACCAAAGGACATCTTTTTTGGTGAATTACAGATGGGTAAGAGATCTCAGGGTCGGCCTCTACTACGATACAAAGAGGTGTGTAAGCGGGACATGATTGATACAGGCATTGATAATGCACAGTGGGAGCAAGTTGCCGCTGAACGTGTTGCATGGAGGGTAAAGATCAGAAATGGAATAAAGACAAGGGAGAAAATTATTGCAGATAAGTCACACACTGAGCGTGTGAGACGTAAGATGGTGCATGATGGTGGAAATGACCACGTGTTCACATGCACCCACTGTGAATGAACATTTACAGTGCGAATTGGCCTTATCAGTCACATTCGCTACCGCCATAGGTAAAAGTTATGCCTTTTTAAAGCACAAATTATACGTCTGTCAAGACGGCAAGGTGCCAATGATATGTATACAACATACCTGTGTGGGACAGATAGTAAAATGTTACCTTTATGTATACAATATACCTGGGTGGGACAGATGGTAAAATGTTACCTTTTTATATACAACATACCTGGTGGGGGACAGATGGTAAAATGTTACCTTTATGTATACAGCATACCTGTGTGTGACAGTTGGTAAAATGTTACCTTTATGTGTACAACATACCTGGGTGGGACAAGTGGTAAAATGTTACCTTTATGTATACAACATACCTGGGTGGGACAGATGGTAAAATGTTACCTTTATGTATACAATATACCTAGGTGGGACAGATGGTAAAATGTTACTTGCATGTATACAACATACCTGGGTGGGACAGCTGGTAAAATGTTACCTTTATGCATACTACATACCCCAGTAGAACAGATGGTAATATTGTTATCTTCATGTATACTGCATATCCAAGTGGAACAGATGTTAAAATATTACCTTTATGGAGGTGCACAACTTTAAAGTTCAGCTTGGACAAATCAATGAACCCCCCCTCAATTGTTGCCTGTGTAGTTGATGTGTACCATAACATGAGATCTGAGAATAACAGTGGAGGCAGTCACTGCAGTGTTCTGCTAGCAGGAGGGTAAACAGCACACGTCATGATGGCAACAGACTCATGGAGCATCCTGAGACAGATGAAGACGGGCTTGCTTTTTGCACAGTGGCAAGCTTCAGTTTAATAGATCAGACCGGGAGCATCTGTTGGACCTTTTCCCCAAAACATGCTGGTGTGTTGGGAAACTAACAGAAGGACAGATTGGCTGGCTTTGCACCGCTGGGTGAGGTATAGGTGCATGATTAGACAGATGCAGTCAGGGCTCTTTGGGATCATGTAAACAGAGTGGACGAACAGATAAATAATCATGGTCTGGAGAAAATGATGCATCAGGGAGTGACCAGGGGATCTGGCTGACACACACTTCTCTGAGGAGAGGCCAGATGAACACTTATTCAGGTAGCAGCTGGTACCATTAGTAATGGGACTCTTTGCTAGTTGTTGAAGATGGGGATAGAGCGTATATGGGAATGTCCTGACTACTGTAATATTGCTCCACGGTGAAGGGGTTATGGACACAGTTCGTAATCCCGATTACCGTGTTCAAAACACAGCTGCGGGCTATTTGGCAGCAGACCGCCTTACGTTGGTTTTTTTAAATAAAATGGTACGGGTGCCAGTTGTTCAGAAAGCAATGGCAAACTACTGAATGTAAACTTGCCAAGAGATCACAAACAGCCAACAAATGCTGGGGTTGACTGTGACGTCCTGTAAAGGGAATGCAACTAAGTTTTAACTGTAATGTTAGTTCTTGACTCAGCTTAACTAAATTCATTAAATTATTCAGTTCGCTATTGAGTAATCTGGCCTTGTGGGAGCTCAACTAAACTCAATAAATTATTAATTTCGCTGAGTAATCTGGCCGTGTGGGAGCTCAGCTCAGCTCATTAAATTATTCAATTCGCTCTTGAGTAATCTGGCCGTGTAGGAGCTCAACTCAGCTCATTAAATTATTCAATTCGCTCTTGAGTAATCTGGCCGTGTAGGAGCTCAACTCAGCTCATTAAATTATTCAGTTTGCTCTTGATTAATGTGGCAGTGAAGACTCTTCTATAAGCACAAAATCAGGATCTCTTGGTGATTTGCAGGCAATGGAAGCCCAGTGGCCTTCTTCATCACCCAGAGTACATAATTCTGGTGGAAAGTCCCTGTATGGCACTGGCTGCATAACGGATGGAATGTTCTGAAAGGTCACACTGCAAGAGAAGAAAATGATATCCTAGGGCAAACTACAGCATGCAAGGATGTTGGGACACAGACTTACGCTGAGCTGAAGACAGTTGTTGAGAATAGTTGGCAGTGGCAGGACATGATTAGATTTCTAAACCAGTCTTTGGACTGACTGACCTAATGAATGAATGAACGAATAATGAATAAATAATAAATGAATATATGCATCTATTCATGAGCACATACATACACATATATTCTGAATATTTATGTACTGCCCTGAAATGTAGTAGACACACATTGTCATCTAAGAACTAAGCTGCTCTCATGTTTGTATATCTCACCACTTCTGTATTTCAGATTGATGTCTAGGTGCACATCAGTGTCCATTCTATTTTAAGTCTACTGCACAAAACAAGTCACCATGGGTCTGGGAGAAACATCACTTAAATGGAGGTGCTCATTTCTCCTGATGTTTGTTGGTAAGTTCATTCACTCTCACAATTTATAGCCATGTGGGTAAGTTCATTCAGTCTCACAATTTATAGCCATGTGGGTAAGTTCTTTGAGTCTCACAATTTATAACCATGTGGGTTAGTTAATTGAGTCTCACAATCTATATCCAAGAGGATATGTTAATCAAATCTCACAATTTATAGACATGTTGGAAAGTTCATTGAGACTCACAATTTATAGCCATGTGGGTAAGTTAATTCAGTCTCACAATTTATAGCCATGTGGGTAAGTTCATTCAGTATCACAATTTATAGCCATGTGGGTAAGTTAATTGAGTCTTACAGTTTATAGCCATATCAGTAAGTTCATTGAGTCTTACAGTTTATAGCCATATCAGTAAGTTCATTGAGTCTCACAATTTATAGCCATGTGGGTAAGTTCATTCAGTCTCACAATTTATATCCAAGTGGATATGTTAATCAAATCTCACAATTTATAGATATGTGGGTAAGTTCATTAAGTCTCACAATTTATATCCATGTTGGAAAGTTCATTGAGTCTTTATAGCCATGTGGGTAAGTTAATTGAGTCTTACAGTTTATAACCATGTCAGTAAGTTCATTCAGTCTCACAATTTATAGCCATCTGGGTAAGTTCATTCAGTCTCACAATTTATAGCCATGTGGGCAAGTTACTTCAGTCTCACAGTTTATAGCGATGTGAGTAAGTTCATTGAGTCTCACAATTTATACAGCCATGTGGGTAAGCTCATTGAGTCTCACAATTTATATAGCCATGTGGGTAATTTCATTCAGTCTCACAATTTATAGCCATGTGGGTAAGTTAATTGAGTCTCACAATTTATATCCATGTGGATAAGTTCATTCAGTCTCTCAATTTATATCCAAGTGGGTATGTTAATTGAATCTGACAATTTATAGCAATGCGGGTAAGTTAATAAAATCTGACTATTTATACCCATGTGGCTAAGTTAATTGAGTCTCACAATTTATATCCACGTGGTTAAGTTCATTGACTCTCACAATTTATAGCAATGTTGGTATGTTCATTGTCTCACAATTTATAGCCATGAGGGTATGTTGAGTCTCACAATTTATATCCATGTGGGTATGTTAATTGAATCTGACAATTTATAGCCATGTGTGTAAATTAATTGAGTCTGACAATGTATATCCATGTTGGTAAGTTAATTCAGTCTCACAATTTATATCTGTGTTGATAAGTTAATTCAGTCTTTCAATTTTTGGCCAGCTCTCAGCTCACCTGTTAGCTAACATTGGCTGCAAGCAAGAAACTTGCTGTAAGATTGCTCATCAACATTTGCCAGGCTATAAGTGTTGAAGGTCACGGTGTGCCATCTCACATGATAACCCAGTCTGGAATCAGTTTTGTTTTTGTGTCCAGATTATACCATGTGGCTAACCATCCTGATATATCTCTTTGTCTTCCCCTTGCTCTTTTCTTATCAGATTTTCCAGTTTTACTAAGTTTTCAAGTTAATTTCTCCTCATAATGTGCCCACAAAAATTTGATGATCTACACCTAATTTTACTAATCAGTTTACGGTTTTCATTTGTTTCTTGGAGTGTCTCATTTGTTTTTCTGTCCATTCATCTTTCAGTTCTGTCAGAAACCACGCTGATATTCTTCTCTTCCTCCATTTCCCTTAGTGAAGTGTTGGGAAGAGATGAGAAGATCTTTTATGCTCTCTTTCTAATGCTCTTTGTAAATAGATTTTCATTTCGGCAAGGTTGTTCTAGATACCATCACTCCGTCTTTTACATGGTCTTACCTTTGCTCTGTATCCATTATATTTCTTCAGTGAGGCTGTTTGTGGCAGATGGTACCAGGGCATTCTTGTGAGGTGGCCAAACCACACTGATGAGGGCCAAACACTTGAAATAGCCATAACATGGCTGGTCAGGGATTATGGCTTGGTCAGGCCCTAAGACATAAAGACACACCTAAGAGGATACAGTACTGGGGAAAAAAGGAAAAGGTAGAACTAGGACAACATTTATAAAACAAACATGCAGAAATCTGTCAATGCAGAGATGTAATTAAAGAGAGTAGCTCCAGACAGACAACTATGGAATGACTGAGAAGGTTTAGAATCAGTCCAATGACTGAAATACTTGATGATGATAAGATAAATAGGAGAAATCACACTACAGGAGAAGACAAAGAAAGAAGTATTGATTAACCTCTGCATTTTGGGTAGTTATGAAATCCAGACACCCTAAAAAATTGTTTAAAATAAAGATTTGAACATGAAACTATTTGAGTTAGAGACACTTTAATTTGCTCCAGTCTCCAAGCGATATGTTGAAGGTAGCAGCTGCTGCCATTGGGATGTGAAATGATAGCAAAACAATATTAAGAACCTCTTTTCATTCCTTTTTACACCTTTCTTGTTATTGAGTAAATGGTGGAAACCCCATATTTTAAACCAGTCAGCACTGGACAGGTAAAGTGGTCAGTAACATCCTGCTGCCTTGACTTCTCAGGAAATGTCCAGGTACTACTACAGGCTCGCTCAGCTTGGCAACCCAGATGACAGGAAAACAAAAATCCTGGCCTCAAGGGGAATTTGAACACATGATCTCCCGGCTGGCAGGCAGGCATAAAGTATCAGGCCTTGATATATTCTAGGCATATCATAATGAATTGGATTGGTCATATTCCTTTCTTGTCATCTTTCCTTTTGAGACAAAACTCGGGAAATTTCTGAAAATCATCTGACACTCATTTTGTGGTCCTGGGTTGATGCCAGAGCTGTATTGATGTGACAAATATTGATAGCACTTCACATATACTAAGTAACAGCAAACCTAAGGTGAGATCACCAGCTTGCATCCTTGCTATTACCATAATATGTCTATTCCTATTGTCAGACGTTGCCATTAACATCAAAATATAATCATTGTTGAATTTCTAGGCCCTTGTCAGTCTAATTTATTTCCGTTTCTACATCTAAATACAATTTTCTTCCCAGGATTCATCTTTTTTATAGCAGCTTTTGCATCAACCAACTTTGCCTACGCTGAGTTGATTCCAAACAAACTACAACACATTGGATTCTGGGATATTTGTGATGACACACAGACCTACAGCTGCACCGACATGATTACATATATGATATCCATAGACAGAGGAACAGGTGGGCTTCTGTTATATTATTTTAACTCTTAAAAGCTTATATGTATTCACATGTTTGGTCCAGGAATGTCTCTCTCATTTAAGTTTAGAGATGTGCATAACTTCTGTTTCAAGCAGAACAGTGTGTGTTATGAGCTATTGTCTATGTGTACAAAACAATGCATGATGTGTTAATATATATTTTAGATTTGGTCTGAGCATATTTTAAAAAATGTGGCAAATTATTTTAAAATACAACATAGTGCATGTTTTTTGGGTGTGTGTTCGCTCACATCGAACTAAAGCGTAATTCATACGCGTGCACTCGACTGATATTTGCATGTGGATTAGCTTTCCCTATTACCAGTTTCCCTTGCCATGAGGCGAACCAACTCCGACTTCTGAGGTACTCATAATTTACATCCCTACATCAAGGACTTAATCATTAGATTAATCATTAGCAATATACATGTAAAATTAAAGGTCACATATACACCAAGAAGCATAAAATTTGATCTATGTGCACTGAAGAGTGAGGAGATAACAGATAATTTCAACGTAGACTTAAAGAACAGATCTGATGCATTGTCTGATCTGGAAATATTATTTCAAGATGTCAGTGACTAACGGGAAATGTTAAAGAAATCAGTCAGCCAAGCTGCAGAAACAACTATCCTAACAAAAATGAGGATGATGGGATGCAAGAAATGGATGATGGAAGACATCTTAAAACTCATGGTAATAAGAAGAAATAAAAAAAATAACCGTGAAGAATATGAAGAGATTCACAGGAAAATTAGGAAGTTGTGCAAAGAGGCAAAAGAAAAATTTCACGGAAATTGAAAACCAACACACCACCTGGGATACCAAATTAATGCATGGAAGTATTTATGACATAGCTAACAAGAGAATACACACATCTATGGGTTTACTACAAACCAAAGATGATTGATTGATTGATTGATTGATTTAGGAACCGACATCACAGCATTTGGGACATTCCCATAAGTGCTCCATCCCCAATGATGATACAATAGAAGAACAATATGATGTTTAGAATAATAATGAAAGACCATCAGTTGTGAAGATGGAAGTTCAGAATGCTCTTAACCATATGAAAATTGGCAAGACCCCAGATCCAGACATCACCACAACAGAAATGATCAATCCCTTAGAACAATATGGAATAGACCAGGTCACCAGACTGCTGAACACAATAGATGATACTTGAGATGTACCTCCAGAATCATGTAATTCTATATGTATTGCAATCCCAAAGAAATCATGAGCCTTGCAATGTGATCAACATCGTACAATTAGTATAATGAGCTACATCATGAAGATTTTGCTAAGAATCATCATGCAAAGAGTTATGAAGAAAATGCAATCCAAAATAAAAGAACAATGTGATTTTGTAGAAGGCAAGGGTACAGTAAATGCTGTTTATATTCTGAGAACATTAACTGAGCGTTCTATAGAAGTAAATAAAGACCTACATCTTTGCTTTATTGACTACACAAAGGCTTTCGTTAAAGTAAGACATGTCAACATGATGAAGATGCTTGCAGATCTACAAATTGATGGCAAAGACATTAGATTTGTAAAAATTGTATATTTCAAATAGCAAGCTGCCATAAGGATTGATAATGAAGTAGGTCAAGTATCAGCCTATTAACTGATTCAATGCCAAACAAAAAGTGGGTTTGGACCAAACAGAAATTGATGGCAGAAAATGATATGTAGGGGTGTGTCACAGTAATGGTCTAAACATGGTTAAAATAGTAGAAGCTATATTTTATTATATATCAAATTAAAGGAGATTGCACAAGGAACATATCAATATTGTATTATTGCTAGAGGTTAGAAAAATCATCGTAATAATGTTAGATTGTGTAAAAAAAATGTTGAAGAGAGAGGTGACAATTATTAAAAATTTCCACTTACCAAGGCACTACTTCTCAATCTTTGATGATGATCCAATTAAATTTATTGATTAATGATAAATACACAATTTTTCTTCACCAATATAATAAGAACCCTTCTTAACACCATCAAAACGTAATTAAAACATCATATTTTGAAGCACATTATTTTCACTCAAAATGGAAAAAGTCAGGAAAACACAAAGCAGATTTGTACTCATTAGAATGAGGAGCAGTATATACACTATTTTCTGTTTATTTATGATTATTCTTCTTTTAAATTAAATTATTTAAATTCTCCGCAGCTTATTTGTGATAGGCAAAACAAACTTAGGGGCACAAGTGTGGCCCATTAGAGCAAGCATAATTCGACATGTGCCATCATATGAGAACGAACTTTCACTGTTAGGTTTTGTTTAAAAAATAATGTCCACCTGCTATTTAACTGAATAACCACTTTACTACACGTGCTATCAGTTTTAGAGTCTTTAATTTCAATTTTAGAATCATTCACAAAGTCCTTTAAATGTGAATAACTATAATCTAAAATTGTTTAAAACAATAATCTGGCATAAATTGGCGAGGTCGAGAACCGGAGTGCGTTGCCATTTCTAAAATAAAAAAAATAAACCAGTTTCACAAGCTGTTTTTCTCAAAACACGCTTACGCCACACTTCTTGTCTAATATTGTTCGAAAGGCATATCTTTTTCTGATGTAAATTTTCATTTACCAAAAATTGCAGAAGATATGGGAAATGAAACAAATAATGCACTGTCATCATTCAGCCAATCAATTGACGTTTGGCAGTTTAGGATACTTCAATTGAGCCGATTAATCGGCTCTTGGCAGTGAATCAGTTAAGAGAGATATAATACTGTCCAAATACCAGTATAATCACATGTAAACTGCACATGTAAATTGTTGTACAGTGTTATTTGAACTGACTATCAGCTCTTGTACGGTGTTTTCACTATTATGAATGTATATGTATAGTGAGTGTTATGGTATTTGGACAGTATTATTTTTGAACAATGAAGACACAAACAATAGATTGCACGATTTATTACCTGGCTTATTTCGCTGCATCTCACCAGGTATATACTACAGAAGTCACACAACATAAACTAAAACAAAAAGATGAATCCTTCAAGCTGAAATATACAACACACACACATTCTCACATATTATGTTCACTCACAGTTTACCTAAGCTGTAAGAATATCACATGTTTTTACTGACAATTTCTAATTTTAACTTTGACCACAGACTGGGTCAAGAATATCACATGTTTACCTAACAATTTTTAACTGTAAATTTCACCACAGACTGGGTCAAGAATATCACGTGTTTAACTAACAAGTTCTAATTTTAACATTCACCACAGACTGGGTCAAGAATATCACATATTTTAACTAACAATTTCTAATTTTAACTTTGACCACAGACTGGGTCAAGAATATCACATGTTTACCTAACCATTTTTAACTTTAACCTTGACTACAAACTGGGTCAGGTCTTAGTCAGATATGACTAAGCTACCATATAACAGTAGACGGTACTACCTGCTTTCTGTTAGCACCGAACGTTGGGCGGCGTTGACCCAACACCCCACATTGTGCCAACGGCTTCAGGCGGAAGAGCGCAATTGGGAGGGTACAAGCCTTACCCTGGTGCGAGGAAATGCAACACAAAGACAAAATGTCATTTCAGGGCAGACCAGGCTCTAAGCCTTGGTTGGCGGCTGGTCTAGGATCGAAGCTCCGACAGGCAGACAGTTAGAGCATTGCTTTGCTGATCCGGCAGCTTCTGCAGCTTGTCTTGTTCCAGGTGTAGGGGTGTTACATTTCCTCTGGAGTGAACTAGGCAGGCCGAGAGAGGGATCATGCTGCATGGGCAACACATGATCTCTATATTTTAGTCCAGGCTTTGTGCTATGGAGAGGCAATAACTCAATCCCTGGTCTTAAAGACCAACGCGTAACACTCTGAGTGAGCTAAGGCAAGCTAGGAAGGATGTGCAAAAGGCTGCCAGGCAGTGTGCAAATGATTATTGTATCAAGTTATGAGTCCATTCAAATCGCAAGTGATAAGGGAAACATAAGAAGCATGTATGAAGGAATAAAGAAAGCCTGTGGTCCAGTGATCAAAAGAAGTGCACCATTGAAAACCTTGACTGGAGAAATCATCACATAAGAAACAGCAGATGGACAGATGGGTAGAGCACTATTTGGAGCTTTACTCAAGTGAGACCAAGCTAGCGGATGATGCCCTCAACGCCATAGAGGCTCTACCAACTCTTGACCACCTGAACACACTTCCCACCATAACAGAAGTTAAGTGTGCTATAAATGAACTTGCATCTGGCAAGGCTCCAGGTAAGGATGGGATTCCAATAGAGGTTATCAGGAGTGGGCAAGACACACTCACTCTACAGATCCACCAGCTAATAGAGCTATGCTGGTGAGAAGGACAAGTCCCACAGGATTTCAAAGATTCAAGCATCATAACACTGTACAAGAACAAGGGCAATCGGAGCGACTGCAACAACTATAGGGGTATCTCACTTCTGTGTATTGTTGGAAAAGCATTTGCCAGAATTGTTCTGCGCAGACTTAAAGTCCTAGGAGATCAAGTCTACCACGAATCAAAGTGTGGCTTTCGACAAACCGGTCTACCATTGATATGATATTATCATTGCGACAGATGCAAGAAAAATTCTGTGAACAGAATCAACCACTGTTTATTGCTTTCATCGACCTCACAAAGGCATTTGATTTGGTCAGTCATGAGGGTCTGTTCAAGGCACTAAAGAAGATTGGCTGCCCACCAACTCTTCTGTCCATTGTGGAATCGTTCCACACAGGCATGAAGGGTATAATCAAGTTTGATGGTGCAACTTCTGAAGAGTTTGAAATCAAGAGTGGAGTTAAGCAAGGTTGTGTACTAGCTCACACCCTCTTTGGAATATACTTTTCACTTCTACTGAAATATGCCTCTCGTGATCAGGATGGTGGTATATACATTCACTCACGCTCAGATGGTGCCCTCTACAATGCTCAGAGATTGAAGGCCAAGACCAAAGGAGGGTACTGATCAGAGTTGCTTTTTGCAGATGATGCTGCAATTACGACCCACTCTGAGGAAGAATTGCAATGTCTACTACTATCTGCATTCTCCAATGCTTGTTCTGAATTTGGTTTAACAATTAGCAAAAAGAAGACACAGATTATGTCACAAAGTGCACATGGGGTACCATCAATATTTATTGACGCGTCAAACTAGAGATGGTAGACCATTTTACATATCTAGGATCAGTGGTAAATAGCAAATTATCCCTAGATCAGGAAATCAACATCAGGATTGGTAAGGCAGCAACAATAATGAACAGGTTAACAAAAAGTCTGTGAGAATAGGAAGCTCACTGTCAAAACAAAAGTACTTGTCTATCAAGCCTGTGTCCTTAGTACTCTTCTTTATGGCAATGAAACCTGGACAACTTACTCACACCAAGAGAAACGTTTAAACAGCTTTCATATGCGGCGTCTGCGAAGAATTCTTGGTATTAAGTGGTAAGACGAAATCACAAATACTGAAGTATTGGAAAGATCAGGTTGTGTGACGGTTTATTCCACGCTCAGTCTTCGTAGACTTAGATGGATAGGACATCTTAGGAGGATGGATGATGGTAGAATACCAAAGGACATCTGTTTTGGTGAATTACAGATGGGTAAGAGATCTCAGGGTCGGCCTCTACTACGATACAAATATGTGTGTAAGCGGGACATGATACAGGCATTGATAATACACATTGGGAGCAAGTAGCCGCTGAACGTGTTGCATGGAGGGCAAACATCAGAAATGGAATAAAGACAAAGTAGAAAGTTATTGCAGATAAGCCACACACCGAACGTGTTTGACGTAAGATGGTGCATGATGGTGGAAATAGCCACGTGTTCACATGCACCCACTGTGAACGGACATTTACAGCGCGAATTGGCCTTATCAGTCACATTCGCTACCGCCATAGGTAAAAGTTATTATGCCTTTTGCCTTTTTAAAGTACAAACTATCGTCTGTCAAGACGGCAAGGTGCCAAGGTGCCAATGTATGACCACAGACTGGGTCAAGAATACCACGTGTTTAACTAACAAGTTCCAATTTTAACCTTCACCACAGACTGGGTCAAGAATATCACATGTTTAACTAACAAGTTCTAATTTTAACCTTCACCACAGACAAAAAAAAGAACATCGCATATGTTTAATAATTTTTAATTGTAACTTTGACCACGAACTGGGTCAAGAATATCACATGTTTAACTATCAAGTTCTGATTTTGACCTTGACCACAGACTGGGTTTATGGGTGTCGAGCAATGGCTTGTATAGGTCTGATCTTGGAGTTTGGTACAATTCTGTTATCCTTGTGGATGGCTTACATGGCATCAGGCATTCACATCGGAAGTCTGATCACAGCTATTGCCGATTTTGTATCAGGTATGATTTCATGCTGCATTATCTATTTCATGCTGTATTATCTGTTTCATACTGTATTATCTGTTCCATGCTGTATTATCAGTTCTATGCTGTATTATCAGTTCCATGCTGTATTATCTGTTCCATGCTGTATTATCCGTTTCATGCAATATTATCTCGGTGGAAGCAAAGGGAAACCATCACATTAATATCCCAGTAATATCACTTCATGGGTTGGTGTTATATCCCAGTAATATCACTTCATGGGTTAGTGTTATGGTGATATAAAGAAGAAAGTTATGGCCACCTACTACCATTCATAACTTTTTTGTTTTTTTTTTGGGTTTTGTTGCATATCCTTTACAGGACATCACTGTCAACATCAGCATCTTTTAGCTGATTGTTGATTTCTTGGCAAGATTACGCTCAGTAGTTTGCCATTGCTTTCTGAGCGACCGGCTCACATACCCCATAAGTTACAGACACGGAGAGAACTGCAACCGATTCTTGCACATGTCATGTTACTCACGAGAGTATACAGGATTTCGGAATAAGTTGTGTAACCCCTAGACCAGGGAGACATTCATAACTACTGAATGTAAAAACTTGCCAAGAAATCACAATAGCAAAAAATGCTGGTGTTGACTGTAACACCCTGTAAAGGATATGCAACTAACTTTTTTAACTACCACTCATGGTGTATGTTAAGAACATGGCCCTGTTACCGATCTGACCGAAAGGACAGATGAAAGGGTGGGATACTGACCCTTGTAAAAAAATAACATCACTACCTCCCAAACTGAAGTTTACATGGAAGGGGCTGAGTATCAGACACTTAAACTTAAGACAGGCATTGACAGGCATTACAGACCTACATCTGATCAATTACTACTGTCCAAGTGACCGCCCACAGGCACTGGACACACTACCATTAAAAGCAAAAAATGATTGTGTGTAGTGATTTCAACAGCCATTCGCAGAGCTGGGGCTATGATCATTTGGACCAGAGAGGGGAGAGACTGGAAGACTGGCAGGATGAGACTATATTCATCTCGATTAACCAGCCGTCTGACACAAAGAATGATAAATCAGTCGGAAAGCCACCAAAACCTGCTCAAGATGACTATCAATTTATGGACAGACCAGAACAAGTCATTATTCTGTGCCTCAGAACAGGACACAATAGATTACGCAACCACCTGTATACAAAATTCAAGATTGGTGAATCAGCCTTGTGCACATGTGGATTGGCGTCGCAGACAGCAGATCACATACTCCAAGACTGCCCAAAATACAAAATATGTAGGCAAACCTTCTGGCCTAGAGAGACGACAGTGGAAGATAAACTATATGGACAGTTAAATTCATGCAAGAGACAACATTGAAGTTAAAGACATATTTCAGGCGAACGAAAGAAGAAGAAGAACATGGTCTTAATTTACATGCAATATACGGGTGCAGGATCATTATTTTACCTCTGATGGATAAAAAAATCCCTCATCTTACTAGGAATTAAGTAACAACAGCAGCATAGTGGCGAGCATGCTTGCCTCCTAATCCAAGGGTCATGTGATAATATTTGTATCAAGGCGGGGATTTTTGAAAAATATCTGGCCTCCCAAGCTGAGCCAGTGTGAAATAACTGCCAGGAAATGTTCCTGGTAAAGGTGGCCAGTGTGAAATAAGTGCCAGGAAATGTTCTTGGTAGTAAAGGTGGCCAGTGTGATACTGACCCCATCATTGATCCCATCATCTATTGACTGCCACTTGATCTATACAAATATGGGCCCAGCACAATGTACATCTCAAGGTGGGAAAAAGGGTCCTTTTTAACTTTAGGACATACAGGTGTTTGTGGTGTGTAACAAGGTGTGATATATTCTATTTGAAAGGGGAACACAATCAGTTGATCAATCAATCAACCAGTCAATCAATCAATCAATCAGTCATGTACTGTCTCCACAAAGATTGGCTGCAGTGGATCTCCAACACTGTCTCTCGCCCTGACTGTACATTCTGTCAGACTGCTGTTCGTCCATCTCTTGATGTTATCTTCCCACTTGTATCGTTGTCTACCTCTTGCTCTTGTATATGTCTTTTAACGTAACCGAAACATTTCACTTGCCTCTGTTTTTTTTGTTTTTTTTAAATCAACTCTCTTTTTATCTAGAACCTCTGTATTTGCTTTTTGTTATGATTGTGTTGCTGTGTTTGGGATACTACGTGGTGAGTTCATAATCTCTTTCATAATGGCCAGCCATGTTCACTATCGTGTCCTGAACATGCCTCATGTGTGTCAAACACTCTGCTGTTTTGCTTTCAAAGCTGTTGATCTATTTAGATTCATCCACCTTGTTCACCGTCCCTTCAAAAGAGAAACACAAAAGTTAGACAGCTTACAATGTAGGTCTGACAGGCAGCAGTCCTGGCAACATTTAAATAAAAAATTAGAAATCAGCCTTCAGTAGAATATTTGTTGAAAGTGTGGATTCTAGTATACACACAGTGATGGCCATGCCGGTGCTATGGGGTTTGTGCACATTGTTCGTAATCTCGCATACCATGTTCGAAACACAGTTGAAGGTGATGTGGCTGAAGACCACCTTGCAGTGATTTTCATACAATGGTATAAGTGTCAGTCGTTCAGAAAGCAGTGGCAAACTAGTGAATGTAAACTTGCCTGGTAATAACAAACAGCCAAAAAATTCTAGGATTGACTGCAACATCTTGTAGAAGATATGCAACTAACTTTTAATTCCTAATGTGATCTGAGGAGGGTATCTAAGCACTATTGGCTACTTTCAGTCTAATGAAGATGGTATTTGAATCCAGTTTTCTTCTTTGTTCTTCTGGTAATTAACATGAAATTATTGGTCTGTATTTGTGTGATGTCTGTTTACAACAGATCTGTGATATTTTCACCTTCCAGCCTACATGTCCAAGTTCTTCACTGATATTTGCTGACTGAGATATCTTTCTTCACTGACATTTAAAAAAGTCGCTTAAAAGTCGACATAGTCGACATCATTGCACCGGGTTTTATCCCATATGGCTTGGTCTCTTTCCGCAGCGTGGAAAGAGTCGCATAAAGCACGAACTCCGTAGCTCTAGCGACGACCCACAGGAGTCTCCAAAAAATTTAACTTGTGAACTGAAGGACGCGGCCCGGAATCGAACCCACAACCTTCGGAGCCTGAGTTAAACGGCTTGACCACTTCACCACGAAGACTCCCTAGTCACTGACATTTGTTGACTATGATATATTGTTCTTGACTGACATTTGTTGACTATGATATATTGTTCTTGACTGACATTTGTTGACTTGGTTCTTCGTCACTGATATTTGTTGACTGTTATTCTTCTTCACATCCATGTGTTGACTGGTTATCTTTCCTAGGAAATCCCGCCAATCAATTCAGTTTTATATATCACACATCACCATCATCATTATGCCAGACAGTACAGGCAATCATATTCCTCCATAACCATCTGTTTTCTGAGTTCTTGGTAACTTTGATCACTGATATTCTTTCTTGCCACTTTGCCAGCCTTTCCAGCATGTTCTCCCTCTGCCGTTCTCTTTTGCAAATACTATTAATCTTTATGGTTGTCACAATATTTGCCAGACCTTCTCTTTTCATAAAGTGACCAAAAATGTGGGTGATTGACTGTGTTTAGGAATTTATTTGCCTCCTGTAACATTTATTTATTATTGAAAATCTTAAGAATTATAATATGCAACAAGTTTCATGTCAAATTTAAGAAATGGTAACAAAATATTTCAGACCAAACTTAATATGCACAACAGATTTCACACCAAGTATGTAAACATGCAGCATATTTGACAATATTTGTGACACTTCAACTTAAAACATATACAGATGTGACACCAAGCTTCAGACATTTAACAGTTGTGACATGAAATTAGGATATGTAACAAATTTGATGCAATACTTCAGATTTATAACAAATTTAACTTGACGCTTAAGACATGCATGAAACTTAAGACATGTAACAAATTTAACATTAAACTTAGTCCATGTAACACTGAACTAACTCAACATTCTGATGTGTCCTTGGCAGTAATTGTGAGTCTGATTGGAGGACTTGTTTTTACCTTCAATGCCATCGATGTCCTGCAGGAGAAACTAGAAATGGACGCCGATCCTTCGTGGTCATTTGCTGTGTTCATTATTGGGCAGAGCCTCTTCTTCCTTGGTGGGGTAGTGCAGGTTTATGAAGCATGCACTGCTGACTAGTTTACTTCTTGTGTTGTTGTGTGTTGTTAACTCCAGAAAATGTAGAATGAATGGGAATCTCCTGAGTTCATAAAAAAGGCGGGAGAAACACCTGTGAATGTCTGTGTGGGTTGATTCAGTGATGTATGTCTGCTAGAGAAAGGATGAGTGCAAGGTTATATTGGAATGCTGTCAGAGATGAGCAAGGCACCTGTGAGAGATTTAGAGTCTAAAACTTGATTTTTTTTACTGCCAGGACTGTGGTATACTTAATTTCATTGAGACATGCTGTGCAGGACAATTGATTAAATTCAAAATAATGTTTTCTTGATGTAAAACTGAACAAAGAAGACACAAACATCAGATTGCCCAATTTATTCCCAGGGATATTTCACGGTCTCATCAGATGAATACTAGAGAACTAAATAAAATAAAGGAAATAGACAGTGTGCTGTGTATTTCAGTCAAACTGGATACATATGATTGATTCATCTTATTTAGTTATTTAGAGTGAGTTGAGTCAAGAACTAACATCACTACACTTAGGGCATTCCCATAAGTGCTCAGTCCTCATCTTCAACAGCCAGCTTAGATTTCCAATAATAATTGTCCTCGTTGCATTCTGTTTATATGTCCGTCGTCATCCGCTTTGCCTCTGAATGATGACTGTTGACCAGATTCTCTGATCACCCCTTGCTGCTGCATTCTCTCTAGACCATGGCATCTGTTTGCATTAATTACATTCTCCCAGAGGGCCTTCACCACATCTGCCTTATCATGCATCAATTCACCCCTTGATGATCCCGCACCAGCCAGTCTGTCTGCCTGTTCATTTCAAACCACCTCAGATGTCCTGGAGAAAAGATCCAGCAAATGCTCACAACCTGCGACCTTTGAATTGATGCACGCCATTCTGCATGAAGCATGCCAGTCTTCACTTTTGCATATACAGTTTGTTCACCAACCAGCGGAAAGCTGCAGTAACTGCCTCCACCTCCATTCTCAAACTTGAGGTTGTGGTATCATATGCCAAGCTCTCCTTTACTAGACATCTGCCATTTTCTTCAGCTAGTTCTGTAGAATGCACCTGATGAGTGTTAGCATAGTAACTACATGCTTGCCTGCTGGCTCGGTCGTCATGATTTTGAACTGGCATTGCAGTGGATTGTGAAAACTGACTAGGCTTCCAGGTTGTTCCGGCCTAAACTGGCTACCTGGAAATGTCTTGGGAGATAAAGGCTGCCCACATGATATTAAAAACATCACTCCTAGAGTGCTGATTCGTCTATAAAATATCGGTCCAACCACATGCGCTAAATATACTTTTACTTACAGGTTCTTTACTGAAAAAAATATTTCCCTGTATTTCATTAGGTGTACACTATACAACTAAATAAGTTGAAGAAGCAAATTTACTATGTGTTGTGTATTTCAGCCAAAAAAGGATGAATCTTCTTTAGTTCTTTAGTATGCCACTGACAAGATACATCAAAATATGTCACACAACATATTTTGTGATCAGTTGTCAGTGTCTTCTTTGTTCAAACTTATTAAGATCAGAAACCAATTCTAGGATTTTAACTGGATGCAGATACCTTTGGAATGTGATCAACAATAATTGAACATTCTATAGAAGTAAACAAAGATCTATATCTCTGCTATATAGAATACACAAAGGCTTTCGGTAAAGTGAGACATGTGGACATGATAAGGATGCTTGAAGATCTACAAATTGATGGGAAAGACCTTAGACTTGTAAAAAACATATATTGGAAACAACAAGCTGCCATCAGAATTGATGATGTAGGTCAATATCAGCATATTAAGAGAGGTGTGAGACAGGGATGTAAAATGTCTCCAGAGCTTTTTTCCTTGTACAGTGAAAATATTTTCAGAAATATAGTAGATATGGAAGGAATCAACATTGGGGGATGATACATCAATAACATTAGATATGCAGATGATACAGTCTTGATTGCAGACAATGAACAGAACTTGCGACATTTAGTAGATGCGGTTGTTGCACACAGTTAGCAACTAGGGTTAGAATTGAATAGTAAGAAGACACAGATTATGGTCGTCACTGGGAAGGAAGAAATACCACAATGTGATATATGAGTAAATGGGCATATTCTTATGGAAGTTAATCGGTACAGTTATTTTGGAACAGTCATAACATCTGATGGGAGATGCCTTGAAGAGATTAGAGCAAGAATTGCCATGGTGAAGGTAGCCTTTTGCAAGATGAAAAACATACTGACCAATAAAAGATATCATTTGAAACGAGAAAAAGAGTGTTGAAGCGCTACATAGAACCTGTACTTTTGTATGGATGTGAAGCGTGGAAAATGAGCAGTCAAGCTGAAAAACATCTGATGGCTGTGGAAATGTGGTTTCAGAGAAAAATGCAAAGAATACCATGGACAGACAGAAAAACCAATGAACAAGTCCTTCAAGAAACAAATGAAGATCGTAAACTGATTAGAGACATTAGATGTAGACAGTCAAAATTTTTTAGGCATGTTATGAGATGAAATGACTTGGAGAACTTGATGACAACTGGCAAGATTGAAGGGAAGAGACCAAGGGGAAGACCTAGAAGTAAATACCTGGATGGCTTGGCCACATGGCATGGTCGAGACAGGAACACGGAGCTGATCCACAACTCTGGTGATCGAATGAAATGGCACAACATGACCGCCCACGCTTGTCGGCATGGCACATGATGGATGGATGGATGGCAGAGATAACATTTGTGCACGTGGTGAGAGAGTATGCTTGATGGTGCCTATTTGCTGGTTGTTACAGACATATGTACATGTTCAGCAGATTTGTGACATTACTATGTTTTTTTATATTTTCATTAACGATCAAGTTTGGAGTTAATGTGTTTTATTATAAGTTCAAACTGTTGTCGGGACACATCTTCAAACAACAGTTTAAAATATCAACTTATAAATAGGTGGTCCATGACTTCTCATTCCAACAGCAATGACAAACTATGAATATAAAATTGCCTAGTAAATTAACCTGGGGTTGATTGCTATGTCCTGTAAAGACAGTGTTGTTGGAGTGTAATGCCTTCACATATTTTTTTGTTTGGAGTGTTACGCCTTCACATATTTTTACATTTTTTTGGGGATCTCAACGGCCAAGTAGTTAAGCCATGTGCTGTGAAGGCTGTGAGTTCATTTCCAAATTCCATCATTCAGTTCATTAATGAACTCCAAATTCCATAATTCAGTTCACTTGTAAACTCCAAATTCCATCATCCAGTTAATAACTCAAAATTATGTCATTCATTCATGAGTAAACTCCAAATTCCATAATATAGTTCATGAGTGAACTCCAAATTCTATCATTCAGTCCATGAGTGAACTCTAGATTCCATCATCCAGTTCTCGGAGACTCCTGTGGGGCATCGCTGTAGTTTGTACTCTGTGTGATACTTTCAGCAGCTTTGCTGTGCAGAAAGAAGCTGAGCCAAATGGGATAAGACCGGCACATTGAAGTTAATCCTGTCATCTTTAAACCTCCCCCATTTTTTTATAATGAGATGGGAATGGGCTGTTTCACAATTCCCCCACATATCGAGCTAAGGTTTCGAAATCAGCAGCAGACGATTTGGAAGCAGACTGCCTTGCGTTGATTCCAATGATATGAGAGCTGGTCGTTCAGAAAGCAATGGTAAATTACTGAACTGAAAATCACTAGTAAATCATAAACGGGCCAAAAATACTGGGGTTGACTGTGATGTCCTGTAGAGGAATACACTACTTAACTTTAAAAAAGGCTGTTCTTATTTTCATCAATATTCATCGTTATTGTTTAATTTGACTGTTGTTTGTGCTGATTGTATATTTTCACACAGGAGCCTTAAGTTCCCTGTGCCTGCTGAAAGCCAATGAGTTTGTGCCATTTTGTATGATGTTTTTCAGTAAAACTCACATGTTTATTAAGTCGCAGAGATCACACCATCTGATTTCTCTTTGTTACAAGTTTAGAATGTACCCAGGTTTATGACCACATCCCAGATTATCAGTGAACATCTAATTATAACCTGGGAAGTATGTTCGGCTAATCAAGATCAGATTTTATTTGTCATGTGAAATAGGCTCACCTTTTCCTGGCATATTGATTTTCATTATCCTCATTTCCTGACCAAAAGTATTTCTAGTAATTTCTGAAGTTAAAAGACAAAGGTAACTTGCTAAGACAAGAAGGAAAACAGAATTTTGGTACCAGTTGCAGGTCCCAGATGTAGAAACCCTGTCCCTTAAGAGCTAAGAATGTACTGGTTTTCTAGAAGGTTGTTTCTCTAGAACCCACATGGCGAGTGAAATAGAGGGGGACTTACAGAAAATATGGAGAAGAGATGAATAATATGGAGGAGGATGCAGGAGATAGGAAAAGATCAGATGACTCGGCAAGAGTCAGTTGAGACCTATGTTCCAATAGGGAGATAAAAAATAAAGAGCATCTCTTGGATTTTCCCCCCAGGACATGCTGGTGTCGGGGAAAAATGAGCAGGCGGACAAATTGTCTGGGTCTGCATCAGTTTGTGGGGTATTAGTGCATGATAAAGCAGATGTGTCGAGGGCCCACTGGAATCATGAGTATAATGCAGAAGAATATGTATATCATCATGGCTTGGAGAGAATGGTGCTGCAGGGAGTGACCAGAGAATCTGACCAATACTAAAAACTCAGAGGAAAGACTAGACAGACACATAATCAGACTGCTACTGGACCATTAGTATTGGGACTCATCACTGGCTGTTGCAGATGAGGATGGAGCACATATGAAAATGTCCGAAGTGCTGTGATGTCGGTTCTTGACTCAACTCAGCGAGAATAAACCTGGTCATAAGGTAACTTCCTGGATGGGTTAACTTCTTATAGTCCAAACTGTGTGGCATTGGTGATTATGTCTGTTCACAACTCTGGTTCATCATATTTGCCAATCATTGTTTTAAACTGCTGTTCCTCCATGCCATGATGAACACATGTGGAGATATCCCAAGGGCTGCGATGTCAGTTCTTGGCTCAACTCAAGTCCAATTGGGGGATAAGAGCAGCAGAAGATTGATTGATTGATTTATTTATTTAAGAACCGACATCACAGCATTCGGGGCATTCCCATAAGCACTCCGTCCCCATTCTCAGCAGCCAGTGAAGAGTTCCAACACCAATAGTACCAGTAGCAATCTGATTATATGTCTGTCTAGTATTTCCTCTTAGTTTTGAGTATTGGCCAGATTCTCTGGTCACTCAAGGCAGTGTGCTTCCAAATCGTCTGCTGCCGATTTTGAAACCAAAGCTCGATGTGTTGGGGAATTGTTAAACATGTTCACTGCCCCCAAAGCCACAGCATCGGCAAGGGCAGAGTAGACAATCATAAATATAAAAAAACTTAGAGTGGAAGAGCCAATCATAATCACGCATTGCTTTTCTCTGAGCGTTGAGCGTCGGCCAGATCCCCTCGTCACTCCTCGCTGTCTCATTCTTGTCTCATTCTTGCCAGACCATGGTGGTCCATTTGCTCCTCCGAGGTGTACACGTGCTCCCACAAGACCGCACCATGTCTGCCTTGTCATGCATCAATACTCCACCAAGTGTTGCAGAGCCAGCCAATCTGTTCGCCTGTTCATTCCCCAGAACACCAGCATGCCCGGAGAAAAGATCCAGGCGATGCTTGCCACCCGTGACCTCCGAAGCAAAGCAAGCCACTGCCCAAAGCTTGCCTGTCCTCAGAGCTGCAGAAGAAGAAAAATGTACTGATTAAATTTTGAAAAGCATCATTCTCATTCTGAATATTAAAAAAAAGAAAAAGCAGGCACTTTTGGGAATCACATATTCTAGGCCATAACATAATGAGGTTAAGTGGCCACTTCCTTTACTCATCACCATCGATTACCAGATGATTCTCAGAAAATTCTGAAAATTGTCCAGGGCTAATTTTTATGCGGCTTAGTTGATTCCAGAGTTGTACCGGTCAGAAAACAGAATTCCACCTTTGCTGGGGATTGAATGTGGACCACTGTCTTGGAAGACATGTGCACTATCCACTTTACCACTGAAGCTCATCTATAAATTAATGTTATATGATCTCTAGAAAGCAACTTGTCAAATCTTAGTCAGTTATTTCCAAAGCCAGCAAACACTAATGACCCCAAGTCAAGGACGAGAAGCCATCATTTTAGTCCTTGTATTATGCGCAGGCATCAATTTGCATAACTGAGAAACTTTAAAAGATGTATATGTATGTAAAATTTCCTGGCCTATCGGAGGACGATGCATTAATGTAGCCAACAAAAGTCAATGCCTGTGAAATGTGAATGGAGAGCTGAACAAGAGAATAATCTGTTAATGTTTAGAATACATATGTTTTTCTCATGTCCATATTTCTGCCTTACTGTATTAGGATATTTCTTTGTTAATTCTTGTTGTAAAAAAAAAACAACACATTGTTATTTCCACTGGTTCAACAACATTCCATTGTTACTTTTTGTAGTACTCCAAAATCACAATGTTATTTCCTCTGGTACAACAACATTCCATTGTTACTTCTTGTAGTATTCCAAAATCACATTGTGACTTGCTGATTTACCACAACAATCCATTGTTACTTCTTGTAGTACTCCAAAATCACATTATTTCATGTAGAAAAAAACATTTCATTGTTATTCTTGTAGTACTCCAAAATCACATTGTTACTTCTTGTTTTAATACAACATTCCATTATTACTTCTTCTAGCACAATTAAATCACATCGTTACTGCTAGATCATATTCCTGTAGCACAGCAGTATCATAGTATTGCTTCCAGTAGTGCAGCCACATCACATTGTTACTTGTACAGCAAAATTACATTCTATCCTGCATAAAACAAAATCACATTATTTTCTGTAATACAACAAAATCACAGTATATCCTGTAGTACAACTAAACAACATTATTTCCTGTAGTACAACAACATTTTTTAGTACAACAAAATTACATTATATCCTGTCCTGTAGTACAACAAAATTACATTATATCCTGTATATAACTAAATCACAATTTATCCTGTAATACAACAAAATTAAATTATATCCTGTATACAACTAAATCACAATTTATCCCGTATACAACAAAATTACATTATATCCTGTAAGACAACAGAATTACATATTATCCTGCTTACAACAAGATCACTGTAAATCCTGTAGTACAACAAAATAACATTGTTTCCTATAGGACAACAACATTACATTATATTCTGTAGGCTATACCAGAAAATCACACTATATCCTGTATACAACAAAATAATAACACATGTTAATAACACACGATGCATTATATCCTGTAGTACAACAAAATAACATACATTGTACACTTCATAGCATAAAAAAGACTCCTTTACTTTCTAGTTTCAACCCATGTTGTGGTTCCCACCTGGATCTATTGTACATAGTGAATATTTTCAGGTGAAAACCAAGATGCTAGTGTAAATACTTTATCAATAAATAACCGAAACAAATATTTCATTGTCTATTCAAACACGCATATATGTTTGATACTTCAGAAAAATATATTTTATTGAATTCAGTAATTACATTGATTTCTCTTCGATATGTGGCTTAGTGGTTGACGTGTGTGTTTGCTAAAGGACAGTGGTTCAGATCTGAACCCCTGTTATAGCAGGCAGTGGTATATTTGGATTGGACTCTAAGGGAGCGACCTCTGCCCTTGCACTCTTTCAGTTTAACTTATTCAGTATCCAAATCCAAGGATAATATATCGCCACATGTGACCTCATCCAACAAGAGAACTTTGGTTCTAGCATCATTACCCAATTTATCTACGATGCCGTGGTACTACTATGTGGTCAGAAACGTTGGAGACCAACTGCTAGAATTACAAAAAAAAAAGAAGTCGCTTAAAAGTCAGCAGGGTCAACTTCATTGCACCGGGTTTTTATCCCAGATAGCTCAGTCTCTTTCCGCAGCCAACTGCCGAAAGCGTTGCACAAAGCATGAACTGCTTAGCTCCAGCAATGACCCCCAAGAGTCTCTGAAAAAATGCACTCTTGAACCCAATGACGCGGCCAGGAATTGAACCCACAACCTACGGAGCCTGAGGTAGACGGCTTCTCCACGGAGACTCCCTGTTAGAATTACTAGCAAATTGCAGACATTCACTAATTAAAGCCTGCGCAGAATAGCAGAAATGAAATGTATGACAGAATTACCGACGTGGAGCTCATGGAGAGAACTAAACAAATCCATGTAAACCAAGAGATGAGGAAAAATACGCTGGTGGTGGATACGATACACAGAGAGAAAATCCGACAATGTAACCACAAACTCTATACTCTGGACCCGATATGGCAAACTGAATAACGGGCGAGTTAACAACACACAGAGAAGAGAATTATAGACAGATGAAAAATATTGCGAGGGCTTGGAGTAAGCTGCAGGGGAAGATCACAAGATAGGACGGCTTGTTTGAGGACCTATGCAGAATAATAAGTGTCTGAAAGTGTCGGCGTGATATCAGATAAAATTGTCATTGAGTTGAGCTGAGTTGAGTTGAGCTAAGAACCGACATTACTGCACCCAGAACATTTCCATATGCGCTCCATCCCCTCGTTAAACAGCCAGCGAAGAGTCACACCACTAATCGTTCCCACCGCTATCTGATTGAAAGTTCTCCTGGTCTTCCCTCTAAGTTTTTAGATTCTATCAGAACCCCTGCCAATCACCCGCAATCTCATCCTTTCCACATACGGGTTCTCAATCTGTTTCTCCACATCAACCTGGTCCCACAAGCGCACGACACCTCTCCCTTGTCCATAGGTAATCAACCACCAAGAGGTGCATTCCCTGTCAGCCTATCAGCCTGTTCATTCCCCCGCACTCCCGCATGGCCAGGGCAGAAAATTCTTTAAATTCTTACAATCGATAACCATTGGCGCGAGGTGAGCCATTCCACACAAAACATTCCTTTCTCCATCTTACTAAGCATACCCCTTGAGTCCGTGATGAAGACGGATTGTAAACATTGGCTGCAGACGTGTGAGGGAGTTGACGGAGGAATGACATGAAATCATCCAATGAGCAGCATACAAGAAGAGGAAATTGAATCTTTAAGAGCAATTTTCTGCAGGGATGATGAATTCATTGCTTAAAAAGACACTGAGGGTCAGCTCATAACAGTGAGAAAAAGCAGCGGCTGCAGAAGGATATAACAATATGAATTGGAAACAAATAGGTATATTAAGCTCCTGCGAGAAGAAACGTACTAAACATCAACACGTTGCACATACCTTACAAGGAGATCCATCGTATCCCGAAATACAGGTGAAAATCCGAAATCAGAAGCACTCAAATATGTAAAATGAATAATAAAATAAAATACACACAAACGCATACAATACGACACACAGGACGGCCGACGTTTCGATTCTCAGAATCTTTGTCAAGGACAGGACAACACGGATAGATAGGACAACGAAATAAAAAGCACAAAACTAAAAAGCACATCCACTACGTATCCATGTGGGAGCAGAAAAGGGAGCCTTTTGCCTTTTCTGCTCCACATGGATACGTAGTGGTTGTGCTTTTTAGTTTTGTGCTTTTTATTTCGTTGTCCCATCTATCCGTGTTGTCCTGTTCTTGACAAAGATTCTGAGAATCGAAACGTCGGCCGTCCTGTGTGTCGTATAGTACGCGTTTGTTTGTATTTTATTTTATTATTCATTTTATATATTTATTGAGTGCTTCTGATTTCGGATTTTCACCTGTATTTCGGGATACGGTGGATCTCCTTGTAAGGTATGCGTGTTGATGTTTAGTACGTTTCTTCTCGCAGGAGCTTAATATACCTATTTGTTTCCAATTCATAACAGTGAACTTTGACTTTTTCTCCCTGGCTTATAATGAAGTGGAAAGGAACAGCACAAATGGAAGCATCAGTATCTCCCTTGCTCCAGGGTACCCACAAACTCAGCAACCTAAGATTTACATCAGATACTCATGCTTGCCAGATTCTCTCAAAGAAACTGTCCAACAGAAGGTTGAAGAGACATCAGCTGCTCTACAAGGGAAGTCCATGTTGCTAGATCTGTGCTATCTTGCTCAGAAACTGCTAGAAAGAGAGATCAAGACATTCCAGTCAACACAACACAAAGCAGACAGCAAGGGTGCAGCTTCAGAGACAAAGGTTCCAGGAGTCTTTCAAAGACATTTACAACAGCAAAAGCACTGTAACACTGTTTCTGAAGTCTCGACCATAGTACCAGATTACGGTATACAAGTAATGAATTCTGAATCAGACTTAGAATGCAGCAAATATGTAAGTTCTAAAATACACCAGTTGAAAGACATGAAATCTTTACTTAACAATCAGTTTCACAACTCAAAGCATGAGGATGTCAGTGGAGTTGAAAATGATTCTAAAGTTATGACAGCATTACTTAAATTGGATCACATGCGCTCAAAGCAAAGCTATATTAATTCAATTAGGAAGTGGACTACAGAATTGGGTTTGACAGGCAGGCTAATTTTCTGCAACAAACTGATCCTCGTCCTGTTACAGGGAACATCTGAGGCCATCAGGGAATACATAGTCACGAACAGAACAACTAATGTTGATGTGGACTCCAAGGGCAGAGCTTGTAAGGAGAGGATGCTGACTGTCTTGTGTGAAGTGCCTGTAGTGTCCCATCAACGACTGTCGGATTTCTGTGTTCTGGAGTTGGCAGCGGTGAAGTCTTTACAAGAATTGTTTCACAGCCTTTCTATGCAATACACCTGTATGGGAATTATGTTAGTCACCTTAATCATATTCCAGGTAGCAGAGTTACCTCCTCCAAACAGCACAAGTAGTGATGCTGTGATAGGCAGGTGAAGTCGCTATAGAAAAGACAGTTTTACTGAAAGTATATTTACTGAATTTATTGAAGTGTGTTTGACAATGATGGCAAACATCTGCGAATAATAAAGATTATATGTTGGCAGTAAACAGCAGTCTTAACAGAGGACTTCCGGTCGCCAACATGGCGGTTAGGCGTTGAACCGTTAAGGCTTGTGGCGTGTTTATGCTTGCAGCTACGGTTTGCAATCGCATTTTCCTCATGTTGGACTGGTAGTACATGGTTCCGTCGCCCTGCTACTGAGTGAGTGCGTGGGCGACACTGTGAGCTGTGGAATTCGCGGGAAATGCTCTTAAATCTGTTCTGTACAGTAACCTGCATGTTCGGAACAATGGCTATCGGCTGTTGCCGAATTGACTGAATTGATCGGTGCATTTTTCAGGAGACTCCCGGGAGTCGGTGCTGAAGCTGCGGAGTTCGTGCTTTATGTGACACTTTCGGTGGGTCGCCCTGAGGTAAAAGACCGAGTCATGTAAGAAAACCCGGGTCAATGAGGTCTTTCTGGTGACTGCCGAGTCCATCGACGATGAACTGTGGTTTTCGTGGATTAATTTTTGTGTTGGCATTCTGGCGGCGGCAATATTGTCACGAAAATTCTTGGAGATGTCGATCGATGAAAGACTGTCACGCCATACGTCTACAAGCAGCCGTCATTCTTTAATGTGTTGTTGATCGAGGAAGGACTGTCGCGCCATTGGTCTGCAGGCGGCAGCCATCCTTTGATGTGGTAGACAGGCTGTCTGCGTGGAAGTCGGCAGGATCTTATGTTGTGGGGAAATTATTCTCCAGATTACAGACGGCGGGACTTTTTGAAGTACCGGGACAAGTCCCCAGATGAAAGCGGGACAGACAGCCAGTTGTTTCCATCGAGTCGAAAAAAAAAAATTAAGTTGCATGTCCTTCACAGAACGTAGGAGTCAACCCCAGCATGTTCGCTGTTCGTGATTCCTGGGCAAATTTTACGTTCAGTAGTTTGCCATTGCTTTCTGAACGACCGGCTCCTATACCTTTTTCGAAAAAACCAGCACTGCTGCGTTTCGAAACCGGGTATACGGGCTCACAAACCACGTTCGCAAGCCCTTAGCCACGAGAAAAATAGTTTCTAGATGTCTACTGTCTAGACAGACTTGTGACGTCATTCAGACACAGTATTAAAACAGTCGGGATAAACAAATTTGGCCACAGTCGACCAGATGTTGTGACACATCAAGGACGTGTGTGTGTGATGTTCCTGGTTTTGAGTATAGAGAGAGACTAAAGTGGCTCGATTAATGAAGGAAGGTTTTTTACTCAGCGGCTTTTGCGCTGGGCCCATAACCCAGAGGATCTGCATGAACCTGGCCTCTGCTGAGCGGGAAACGATGATTATATAAGTGTGTTTCCTAAGTGATAGTTTACATCACAGTAAAATAAAGACACTGAAAATACCACCAGTACCAGGAACACTAGTAGAGATATAGATACCTGGAACATTAACATTGTGTGTTACAATTGGGGAATTCGTATGAGAAGTTAAACACTAACAGTTAGTTCCAAAGTGACAGTAAACATTTTTGGACTATACTAGAATTCTCTGAACACAGAACTTGTAGGGACATAGTAGTTACACTGTGTGTGTCAGATTGATGGTCAATATTGGACTATATCCACTATTGGTGACCAGGCATCCGGATTGTCCAAGAGCTATTGGAGGAAGTCGACACTTGGCCGGAGAGATACATCATTTGGGTGAGGTCTTCTGTTCTTGATATATGGTGCTGTTGTGTGGCCAGTACAGTGATGAAACAGACTTTGCTCCTGAGCTGTTCGGTATGATTCTGAATACACACTAGATTATACGACAGACATTCTACACACACACTTTGCACATACCTGACACTGTTTTTCATTAAATTAATTTGTCACTTATGTTAGAGGCTAGTGTTGTGTGGGTATGTTTTTGGAATGGAATGAGAGAGGGGGTATGGTCCAAGGGTGTGAGAGAGAGAGAGAGAGAGAGAGAGAGAGAGAGAGAGAGAGGGGGGGGGGGGGGGAGAGAGAGAGAGAGAGAGAGAGAGAGAGAGAGAGAGAGAGAGAGAGAGAGAGAGAGAGAGAGAGAGAATGATCCGAAGACTGACGGGGTGTTGTGGACAGAAAGCTAGGAGATCCTCAAGATAATGATATGGGGTTAAAAGAATGTGGGTGTTGATTCCCCTCACCCCAGGGACGACACTTATTACGACAAATATGCACAGTGTACCTGTGCGGGCTGTTGGATTGCCGAGACTCTGCCTATTCCCTTTTCACATTGGACAGTGGGGAGCATTTGTATGATATTCAATGGCACAGGAACGGAACATAATGGGGACGATCCGTTGCCGTGAATTTGGAACATCGACTAACTAACTAACGTGATGAAGACAATGTGTGTTGCAGTGGTCTCTTCTAACCAACGGAATGCCGCTGTGACTGCTTCCACCTCCATTCCCATGCTGTTGGTCGTAGCATCATATGCCATACTCTCCTTTTTCAAGAATCGTCCATTAGCCATCCCAATGAAACCCCAACCACTCCGCCTGTTTCTCACCACTGACCCATAAGCATAGATCACTATGCCACTTTGATGTGTATTACTCTGGATCAGTTGTTGCACCTCAAACTCTGTGCTGCCCATTCCATGCACTCACAACCCAGTGTTACTATTACATTGTGCCAGTCCGTCCTGTCTGCCGGTACTTCAACCCACTGTTTTTCACGATTGATGGTCTAGATCACACACCTGACTTATATACAGGACCTTCGTCGTCTTAGTTATCAGACAGGATAAGGATTATCTACCTGTAGAGTGGAAGAAAAAAGTCGAGAGGGTCGACTTCATTGCCCCGGGTTTTATCCCATATGGCTCGACCTCTTTCGGCAGGATGACCTGTCGAAAGCATCGCACAAAGCACGAACTCCGTAGCTCCGGCGACGACCCCATGGAGTCTCTGAGAAAAATGCACTCGTGAACCAAAAGACGTAGCCCGGAATCGAACCCGCAACCTTTGGAGCGCGAGGCACACGGCTTGACTACTTCGCCACGGAGATATAGGAAGATATTCTATTGTGAACTACAGTTGGTGAAACACCAACAGTTTGGCTTGATGTGCGATGGGGAGTATGATAGGGGTTGTACTCTCTCGCTCTCTCTCTCTCTCTCTCTCTCTCTCTCTCTCTCTCTCTCTCCCTCTCTCTCTCTCTCTCTCTCTCTCCCTCTCTCTCTCTCTCTCTCTCTCTCTCTCTCTCTCTCTCTCTCTCTCTCTCTCTCTCTCTCTCTCTCTCTCTCTCCGTATATGTTAAACATGTACACAGAAAATATAACAACAAATGTCCAAAAGTATGAAATGAGACAGTTTTGGTCCACTCATTGTTGTTGTTGTTTTTTTCTTCTAAAATTCGCATATCCTTTTACAGGACATCGCTGTCAACATCAGCATCTTTCAGCTCTCTGTTGATTTCTTGGCAAGATTACGCTCAGTAGTTTACCATTGCTTTCTGAGCGGCCGGCTCAGTTATCCCGCAAGTCACCAGCGGGGGACGAACCACTCATAAATGGTGGAAATTCTTTTCCTGAATTCAGCTATGCAGTTGATATAGTTCTACCCTCAGACAGTGCTAACGAATTAAATTTGTAATTCTATCTGTTAAAAGACAAAAAGGTTAGCTGCATATCCTTTACAGGACATGCAAGTCAACCCCTGCATTTTTTTGGTGTTTGTGATTTCTTGGCAAGTTTGCGTTCAGTAGTTTTCCATTGCTGTCTGAACGATTGTCACTCATACTATTGTATGAAAACCAACACAAGGCAGTAGCTTCCAAATCGCCCGCAGATGTGTTTCGAACGCGGTTTGTGAGATTGGGAATTACATTCATAACTCCTTTGCCGCAGAGCCGGAGATTAAGAGAAAGTGTTGGTTAAAACCCTTTTTTGTTCTGAATTTGCCGTTTCCATCGATGATGAACTGTATTTTCACTATGTACAGTGAAATGTTTTTACATCTGTCCGAGGTTGTTGGTTGTTTGTTGTTGCGTGAACTGCATTTCGGAGAAACAAATGGCGTGGCTGGCTAGAAAACGTATAGAAATGGAACAACAACATTTAGAAACATCAAGACTTTGTAGGTGAACATCTGGTTGGGAAAGTGACTGCCACTTCCATCAAGGATGTACTGTATATTTCTTAGAGGACTTTTGTTGTGACATTCTAGCGGCATCATTATGCACAGTGTGCCTGGGCGGGCTGTTGTTTGTCGAGACTCCTGTCTTTTCCACTTTTCACATTGGGCAGTGAGGAACATTTTATGTGATATTCATTGGCACAGGATAGGAGCATAATGGAGACGACCCGTTGCTGTGATGTTGGAACCGCGACTGACTAACTAACTTTGTTCTGAATTGATAAACGGTTCGATAAAGTTCACCGATACAAGGACGTATCAACAATGAATTAACAATGAAAAAAACTGAAAATGCCACAAACTTTGAATAACTTGGCTCCAATTAGTAACAATAACGGGCACTATTAAAAAGAAGTCAGCAGGTGGTTGGACCTAGCAGTGCAGAGGCCTAACAGCATGAAGAGCCTTTGGCCAAACACCACCAAACAAATAGAAGCTAACAATTTAAGAATATGCATCTTACCCATGGTACCATACGAATGTGAATGATGGACCATATTACAGTTATTAAATAAGAAAATCAAGTATAATAGTGTTACATACAGGTTAGTAGGCACGTGATCGTACAGCACACAAGACTCCGTTGTTTAGAAGATTCTTTATTAGTCGAACCGTTCAACTACAGCACAATCATGGTAGGCTCAAATCCCGATGTTTACATGTTCCTGCCTTCTTGCTAGCTGGCCCCCAAGTGACGTGTGTCCCAGCCTAGATAGACTTCTTCATTCGTGCACACACGTTCACTAGCTATGGTTTTCCCACTAGTCAAGGAATGCGCAGCATTCCTTAACTCTTTACTCCTAAGCTACTCCCTTTACTGTTACAATACCTCCCCTTCTTCAAGGAGAATTTTTCCCTGAAAAAAATCTCAACCCCAACTCTTAACCCCTTAACTCTACATCTCTATACAACAATTCCATATAACTCTTAACTCAATTCTCATTCTCCTATCTCATCATAGCCAAATGCTAACCAGAGACAATAATACCGAAACTCTCTACAAAACTCGTTATAAAGTTCTCCAGAAAACTCGCTACAAAACTCTCTATACAATTCTCTAGAAAACTCGCTACAAAACTCTCCATAAGCGAACCGCTTTTAAAATTTAACCATCTAAATTATGATTGACAAAACTGAAGATATTCCCCTTATCCTTTAATTCTCCCTTATTCACATTCTCACATTCTCACTATTCTAGGATAGACAGAAAAAATAGTTAGATTGGGTAGTTAGATTTGGTAGGTGCGCACCTAAAAATAATAAAAGTAAGGAAAAAGTAAGAAGTAATCACCTTTCTCTTCCCATACATTCTCAAAACTTTATAAAAATAAAGTTTCAAAATTTATCTTCAGTTTCCGTCAATAATAATTGTTATTATCAAAAAAAATATGTTAATCCAAAACTACCCGCTTTTGTATTATTCACCTCGTCAAGTTAAAAAAAAACTCTAAATTATATACACTGTTAAGTACAGTCTTCTTCTTCCAATATCTATTTATTTAAATGCCAAAACTCAAGCTGGCATTCCCCCCATATTCTCCCATTTAACGCTGTTCAACCCAGCTCCTATTTTTAATCCAATCATTTACATTGCGAACGACTCAACTACTTTAAGTCATCTGTTTCCAAAAAAAAACAACAAGACTTCATATTTCTTCCAACTGAACGTCAAACTAATAATCATTTAAACACACTCAGGTTAACTCAATAAAACCAAAGTTTTGTAAACATAAGCAGCTAAGTCAACTTATTCATTTCATAAAGCGCAATTGAAGTTCAAACAATTGACCAAACCATATCAATCCCCTCATTCTTTGACATCATTTTTATCCCCACACATTAATCAAACATATATAACTTAAAAACCAACCTGATCATAAAACATATACCAATAATAATACCTTCCTTGTAAACACAAAAATATCGTGTCTAACTTCTTCTTCTATCTGCCATCTGCAGAATATTCCACCACGCTATTTATCTACCTCTTCTCCATTTTCTTAATAACTTCAAATTTTTTTCGATAAGTGCAATATCTACATCAATGTCGCTATCCTCCCGAGGAGAGCTAACATCTTTCATATCAGCTTCTTCATCAGTTTCTGACTTTTCATCCATCTCTTGTTCCCCATCTGTATAACCATTACTAGCAACCGCTAATTTCTTCCTTTCTAAATCCAATCTAATTTTCCTGTCTTGCCGTCTCAACAAATTTTCAAATGGCGGCATATCTTCACCACTTGAAGAATTCACTCTAAGTTTCCTTTGCCTCTTAATTTCTTTTTCTTTCTGTCTATCCAACTTTCTTTTTACCGCCTGTCTTGTATTCATAAATGGTGGTTCTATATTTTCCTTGACTGATTCTTCACTAATATAATCGTCATACATGTTATTTTCCTCTGTCATGACTGTTTTTGGTACCGTTTCTTCTTGTTCAGCTGTAGTAGATGCTGTTGTCACTTGTTTCCCATTCTCTATAGGTATTGGATATACCGATTGTCTGACCATCTGTCCACCTGACAATATTTCTTCGGAACAATAATTATTATTACTATTCTCTGCATCCCTTTCCTCATTATCCCGCCTTAAGTGCTCTACATGTGAACGTGCAACATGCCCTGAAATTTGATTCTTAATAGTATATGACACTGGACCCTTTTTTTCTAAAATATAATATCCCGGGACCCAATGAGCATCAAACTTAGAGTTTTTTCTATGTTTTTTGTAATACACCCTATCACCTATGTTGAACTCTTGTAAAGTGTGCATTTTTATTTGCGTATTTCTTCTGTCTTTCTCTAGCCTTAATTATATTATTTCTTAAACGTACATGTGCTTTATGCATTTCTTGCAACCTTGTTTCCTGAAAATCTTCCCCCAGATATTTTCTCCTAGGCTTTAATAAATTATCAATTGGCAATATTGGTTCTCTCCCATATACTAAGTAAAATGGTGAGAAACCTGTTCCTTCATTTTCGTGTGTACGTATCGCCTCTAATGCTATCCCCAAATAAAGATCCCAATCCATATCATGTTCTTCTACATTTTTCGCTAGAATATTGTATAGTGTTCTATGTTGTCTCTCATTTTTAGCATTAGAAGTTGGTCTGTAATATGAAGTCCTAATGTGTTTTATATTCAAATCTTTTACCAATTTTTCAAACTTTCTATTTACAAATTCTTTCCCATTGTCTGTAAGTATTATTTGTGGACAGCCAAACCTTGGTATAAATTCTTGTAACAGCATATTTATAACCGAATCAGCACTCTTGTCTGGAATTGGATAAACTTCTGGCCAGAGACTATATGAATCAACTATATGTAGTAAGTATACATTTCCCGATAATGTTTTTGGATGAGGACCTGAAATATCCAAACTTACTTTCTGCATTGGAAATTGAGGAATATCGGTATCTTGTAAAGGACATTTAATTATCTTCATGTTTCTTAACCTACACTTTTCACATGCTTCAACATATTCATATACGCTTTTGAATAAATTCGGCCAGTAATATTTACTGCTAATAGCCTTCACTAACTTATCTCGCCCAAAATGACCATTATTATCGTGATATGCCTTTAAGACTTCTTGTTCTAAATGTTTCGGAATATATTTTCTTACTCCTTCACCTTTTTCACTGATATAATATAATTGATTGTCTTCTTGTAACTCTACAAACTTTCTTTTAAAACTATTTTCTCCTGTTTCTTTCAGTTTTCTTTTTATTTGTACTATTTTTGGATCTAATTCTTGTTCTGTTTTCATATCAAACTGTTCTAAATGTGGGTCTTCTGTTCTAGGTTCAGACTCTTGATCCGATGGTAAACTCTCAAAATCTTCCCTATTTATTATGGCAGAATCTAATATATTTACTTGCCAGTTTCGATCGTCTATCTCTGGTTCAGCTTCATCTTCCGTGTTTCCTGATGACTGTGTATATGGAATCCTAGACAAAAGATCGGCGCATGTATTATGTTTCCCTGAAACATATTCAACCTTAGCATTGTACCCCTGTAAATTCAATGCCCACGTTTGTATTTTCCTATTTTGTATTGGTGCTTCTAATATCGACTTTAATGGCATGTGGTCAGTTCTAATAATGAAATTGGCGTTATGTAAGTAGTAATTTAATTTTTGAAGAGCGTAGTGTATAGCATATGCTTCTTTCTCAATAATCGGCCATTTCTTTTGAGTCTTGCTGAGTTTATGAGACAAGAAATAGATTGGTCTTTCATTTTTAACCCCTGGTATTCCAGATTCTTCTCCTTCATATGGTTGAACTAAACATGCTATTATTGCGTTGTCTGAAGCATCTGTGTATAGTATTAGCTGTTTATTCAGGTCTGGATGTGTCAATAATGGTACCACTGTTAAGCTATCTTTTAAAAGTTCGAACGCTTTTTGACACTCATCATCCCACTTAAATCTAGCGTATTTACCCGTTAAATTCGTAATAGGTATTGCTATCCTTGAAAACGCTGGTACAAACCTCCAATAATACGCACACGTTCCTATAAATGCACGCACTTCCTTAACATTAGTGGGAGCAGGTAACTCTTTAATAACCTTTATCTTGTCCTGGTCTGGTTTAATACCTTCCCTATTTATTATATAGCCTAAATATTTTGTTTCTGTCTTTAAAAACTGGCACTTACTAAGCTTTAATTTAACGTCATGCCTTCTTAATCTGTCAAATACTAGTCTAATATGTTTCAAATGATTCTCTACATTTCCTTTTGTAAATATCAATATGTCATCAATATATGCTAGGGCAAAATTTTGCATACCGTCTAGTACTTCATTTATTAAGAACATATAGTGAGACGGTGCATTTTTCAGACCGAATGGCATACGTAGAAATTCGTACGAACCCATATGAGTACAGAAAGCACTCTTATTTTGAGCATCCTTCGACATCGGTATACACCAAAATCCTGATCTAGCGTCTAGTGTTGTGAAAAATGTGGAGCCATTAAGTAATCCTAAAATATCATCAATCACCGGCAATGGGTACGCTACATTCTTAGTAATTTTATTCAACGCCCTGTAGTCACAACAGAACCTGTTCGAACCATCAGATTTGGCTACGATTACCACCGGAGATGACCATTCTGATTTTGATCTGGTTATTATGCCTGCTTTCAACATATCTTCTATTGCCTTTTCTACGACTTCTCTATTTCTTAATGGAGTTCTATATGGTTTTAAACTAATTGGTGGATGGTCTCCCGTGTCTATTTCCATTGTAACTGTTCTCGTCTTACCCAATTCTAAATCATTAATTGCAAACACATCCTGATTTTGTTTTATAAGTTGTTCTAATACTTCCTTATTTTCTGGCGGAGTTTTTAATTGTGCTAACAATTCTTGTTCTCTTGTTACTTTGTCTAGTGAATGTATTTGTGCTGTATTTCTTCTAGATGGATGGATCAATTCATCCATTCTTACGTTCCCTTTTCTTCTGCATCCGCGTCTGTTATTAATTCTTTCACTAGAGGTTTCTGAATAACTTATGCCTGCCATATTTATTCTATCTGTTGCCAATATGTCACTAACGTTATGTTCTAGCTTGGCTATTACACATCCTCTGTATAATTTAATTTCTCTACCTGTGTTATTAATAACCATTACTGGAAATGTTAAACTTTTATCCAATTCTATTATTCCATCCGGAACTTCTAAACCTGGCTCATCTATTATTTCCTTTTGCAATTCAGTGATTCTGACTATGTTTCCTACTACATAATACGGGTTTCTCTTTAGCTTTGCTTGTATCAAATTAACTGACTGTGGTTTTAAATTCATGGTCGTTTTAACTCTAACTAGTGTCGACACATGCATATCTTCTTCTAAATCTACGTAAACATCTTGGAATTTTAATTTATGTAAATCAAATAAAAGTCTCACCCCATTTTTCAATAAAAAATCTCTACCCAATATCATATTCCTATTTAAATCTTTGACCACATGGAACATATGCCTGACATTTATCTCTCCTAATTTAAAGTTTATCATCGTTTGTCCTAGCACTTCTAATTTTTGTCCCGTTACCGAATGAAGATTCTCCTGAATTCTAAATATTTTACAATTTCTTAACATTCGATATAAAAATGCTTCTTTAATCACGCTAACTTGTGCTCCCGAATCAACTAATGTTCTAACTTTATATTTTCCTATTTCTACTATACATGAGCTTGGATCTACCATATTTAATGACAATTGTGTTATCTCTGCTTGTTTTTTATTTCTAAATGTCCTATTATACTCATCATTTGGATTTTTAATACCTTGATGCCCCTTTTGGATCTTACTATCTTCCCTCCTACTGCCGATCCTATTCAGTAAGCGGGATGCCAATTTCCCTGATTTCCTGACCTTCTAAAATTTCTCTGTATTCCTCCATAATTCCCATTTGCTGGTCTGCCATTTGCAGTTCTATTCTGTGTACTCGTCTGAACACCTCTATTATTTTGTGTATTCGATGGGACACGTCTGTTACCACAGAAGCGAAAAATGTGCCCACGTTGGTGACATCCCCAACAAACCACATTCGAGTTATTTGTGTTACCTTCCATGTTTCTTACAGTATTTCTCACTTGTCCTCCTCTACTTTGATTATATATGTTATCGTTTCTTTGTACCATCTGTATTTCTCCTCGTCTTCCTCTCCATCCATGTCTATACTGTCCTACTTCCATAGGTTCTTCAATTCTATCTTCCGAACTACTACCTAACTCTCGTCCTACTCTTAATCTAAACCTTCTCCTTCAAGCTTTCCTCTTGTATAGCGATATCTACCGCTTGTGACAATCTTGCAGGATTCTCTCTTAATAATTTAAATTTCAATCCATCTGACCTAATCCCATCAACAAAAATCCCTACTAACATCCGTTCTACTTCTTCAGCTCGTACATTCTGTCCTAAAAATGACTCTTCAGCTAAATTGATTAACCTGTCACTGTATAGCTGAACACTTTCTGTAGTGTTTTGTCTAGTCTGTCGCAATACTGAGAATGCGTGTTGTGGATCAGTAATTTCAGCATATTTTCTTGCGAGATCATCTTTAAATTCTTCCCAGGTTTCACCTCCTGCTGCTTCTAGTTTTCTTCTTATGTGGTCAGAAACTGGACTTGTACTTGTTCTGTATGCCAAATTCTTTTTCTCCTCATCTGTAGCGTTTACTAAATACGCATGTTTCTCAATAGAAATGACCCATTTTTTAAACTGGTTTGCCTGACCACTAAATCTTTCAACATCACTGCTTACATTTTGTTGTCTTAACACTGCATCCAACCTTGCTATTGCCCCGCCAACTCCAGTCAGTACCTGTGAAAAATCTTGGGGTTGCATCTTAAAATCTGTACTGGAAATTATCAAGCAATATACAAATATTTCAAACAATATTAATTTCAATTTCAGCAACAATATATAATCTGTTCAATTAATTACTCTAATATTATCTAACTATACTAACTAAAGACTCCAATCGAAGATCCTGACGAAGAAAATTTTCTGTTGCAATCCCGAATCCTAATAAAAGAATTTAAATGAAATCCTGATGCCGAAATACCAACACCACAAAAACAAGGACTCTAATCGACACCGTTGAAATGAGCAGAACAAAGAAGAGCCTCTGGATTTCTTAATTTAATCGAAGTCGAAGTCAGTTCTTTCCAGTTATTTTCCTGACGTTGATTGTGCTCGATATAACGCTCGCTATAAGACTGCTTGATTATTTGCTCGATTAACTGTATGCGTTGGACTTTACTTTCCGTCAAGCAAGGTCACCTTCACGCAACCGACAACTGCTCATGGTTTCAGCAAAAATTACTTTCCAACAGCCATCTGGCATTTTCATACGTTTCAGCGTAAAAATGATTCATTCAACAACAATTGGATTTAAACCTGACGCTATCCACTCCCTTATTTGTTACGTGGCATTTCAACAACTGTCAGTTTAAATTGAGCATACCAAATTTTTACTTGAGATAATTTTCATCAATGCTTTCATTTAAGTGAAGTAACTGTAGAGAATATTGAGGATCTCGACTCAATAATTATGGAATTTGCAACATAACCTTGACTTCACCTTCAACAGTCCAATGAGTTAAAACTCATAATTTTCACCATTCTTTGTATTACTTGGAGTTTTGTTTGGAGCAGGTTATCGTTCTGTTGAAATTAAATCATTTCTGGTCCCTCAAGATTTCATAAGTTGTTATACCATGTAATCAGCGAGTTCATTCTTATCAGCTTTTGTACTAATTTTTGATGCAAACCGGCATTACTTGATCTCAATATACCATTAGCGTTGGTCAGTGCTCCAATTATTTCATACTATTTATCAGATAAAAACATCAGTCTTTCAAAAAAATAAGTTTATCAATCAAACCTTTTTGAGCTGGCCTGAGAAATCGATCTCCTTTTTAACCAGAAATACACTGAGAACCCACAACAACTACCCCTGGGCGGGCTTTCAGCTGTTGCGTTTCTTATTATTATTTACTTAAAAACTTCCTTCTCCAGACGCCCAGACACAACAATCTTCCATGGCGGTAACTCTCTTCTCAACATCCCATGTTTCGTAAGGTCAAAGGCACCAAATCAACCTGTATATAGTGTTAACATACAGGTTAGTAGGCACGTGATCGTACAGCTATACACAAGACTCCGTTCCGTTGTTTAGAACATTCTTTATTAGTCGAACCGTTCAACTACAGCACAATCATGGTAGGCTCAAATCCCGATGTTTACATGTTCCTGCCTTCTTGCTAGCTGGCCCCCAAGTGACGTGTGTCCCAGCCTAGATACACTTCTTCATTCGTGCACACACGTTCACTAGCTATGGTTTTCCCACTAGTCAAGGAATGCGCAGCATTCCTTAACTCTTTACTCCTAAGCTACTCCCTTTACTGTTACACAAGGCTTTGGAACTTACATGTAAAATACCGAGGTTTTTGGGATCTGAACGTCGAAGAAATCAGACTTATAAATTGTCTGATTGATTACCTAGTATCATAATTTGTGATGGTTGGTTACGTGGCTTCATAATTTGTGCTGGCTGATTACGTGACTTCATAATTTGTGATTATTGGTTATGTGGCTTCATAATTTGTGATGGGTGGTTACGTAGCTTCATAATTTGTGCTATCTGATTACGTGGCTTCATAATTTGTGATGGTTGGTTACGTGGCTTCATAATTTGTGATGGTTGGTTACGTGGCTTCATAATTTGTGATGGTTGGTTACGTAGCTTCATAATTTGTGCTGGCTGATTACGTGGCTTCATAATTTGTGCTGTCTGATTACGTGACTTCATAATTTGTGCTGTTTGATTACGTGGCTTCATAATTTGTGATGGTTGGTTACCTGGTATCATAATCTGTGCTGGGTGGTTACTTGTTATCATAATTTGTGCTGTCTGATTACGTGACTTCATAACTTGTGCTACCTGGGGACCTGTTAACATAATTTGTGCTGGCTGATTAACGTGGCTTCATAATTTGTGCTGGTTTAATACAAGGCATAACATTGTCTTCTGGTTGATTACCTGGTGTCATAATTTGTGTTAGTTTATTATAAATGATGCTGGATGGATTGAGACGATAGCATGGAGGAATATCATCAGCGGAGTTGATCTAGAGAACAAAGACCGAGATCTGTGGAAAGTCATGAACGCCTACACCAGCCAGCATGGCACTTGATGATGATGATGATGATTAGGTGGCGTCATAATTTATAAAGGTTAATTACGTGGCGTGACATAATAATGTCTGCTGGTTTATTACGTGGCTTCATAATTTGTGCTGGTTGAGTACACAGATAACTCTTTTCTGCGCGTGGTGTTACCAAGTTAGCAGTACCGATATGAAAATAATCGGTGAAAAATCACTATATGGAGATTTCAACCTGGTGTGCTACTGACGCCTGTACGGAAATCAAAGAATAGTACAAGAGTAGCTTGCCATACATGTTGTAAGAAGCGACTAAGGAGGGTGGGCGGGAGACTGAGTACCCCATCGAGTATACAAGTTTATCTGTATAATAAACCGTGCATGAACAAGTCTACAAACGATGAGTTGGGTAAAAGCCTATGCTCCAGTAGGAGATGAAAGGCAACAGAAGATAAGAAGAAGAAGAGGAAGAGGAAGAAGAAGAAGAAGAAGAAGAAGAAGAAGGAGAAGAAGAAGAAGAGGAAGATGAGAAGAAGAAGAAGAAGAAGAAGAAGAAGAAGAAGAAGAAGAAGAAGAAGGAGAAGAAGAAGAAGAAGAAGACGAAGAAGAAGAAGAAGAAGAAGAAGAAGAAGAAGAAGAAGAAGAAGATATGGAGATTTTGTGCACGGTTATTTGTCTTCAATCGCTGGCTTAAGCTCAAGTATAGTCCATATACATGCTACCCCTTCTAGTGCACGGGACTGATTTGTGCTTGTGGGTTACTAGTGTACTTCGTCATCAGGCTTCTGAGGTATTATACAGGAGATGATAATGCCCATTTTGATTTCACCCTGAAGGTCTGAAATAAGAGCAGTCTGCATGTTCCAAATCACAGCTTCATGGAATCAGATGACCGGTTTTGTTTTTTCTTTTTCATATTTATTCCACATATACACGCCTGGTACGCATTTCATAAAACTGATTCTATTTTAGATTCTTGCTGGTTAAAGCACAATGTCCCTTCTAGTCGTAGTTGAACAGGAACCACTGCTGTGATAAGCTAATGCCCTATGTACTGTACCACCACGACTCTCCTGCTCTATAAGGATATCGACTACGGGTAACTGTGAGATATGGTCAGAAAGCTTCACACCAAACAACACTGAATGAAATAATACACCTCACGCAGCCAACTCAATATCTCCCGCTCTGTCATGATCTAATTTCAACGGCACACCACAAACATCCCCCCTCCACGTATTGTGTCATGTGTGTTTTAGCTTTATTAAACGCGCCTTTTGCAGAGGTAAAATGAATAATGAGAACCGGCAGACGAAAGAGAAATCGATGTGACAGAGATGGCCGAATAAACAGTAGACGCATGTTTATCAAGGTGAGCGACTTGTAAGCAACATTTACCCGTGACATTGGTGCCAGGTCAGTGGATATAAAAAGCGCGGGACTCCCAAACTGGTGAGGGGCTGCGATAGCGCACTATCCAGCACGTCTGGCTGCCGGTCCGACAATCTTGGGATCGAGTTCGCTTAGAGGCATACTTTTAAAATTGACTCTGGTCGCCTGCTACGACGCAGCATGAAATGTGTATGTGGGAATATTTTAGGAAGTAAAGGCGGGTGATCTTGATGACATGACACTTAAAGTGCTGATTGGACACTGCAAATATGGGTAGATAAATTTGTGTTGTTCCGGACGAAGACAATAAGATCGAAACTTTGATTCGTTGTGATGTGTTGTAACTTTTGTTTATTTGATTTTTACGTTACTAGCAAGAGATGGGACGTTACTATTATCATTGTTAATTTCTACATTGGGATTTCCATTTGCCGAATTTGCCACCGAGCAAGCTGACGTGGTCAGTCGGACACTGCCGTGTTATGACAAGCCATACCTATCATCCACGTAAACCCAAAGCTATAGAATATGAAACAACATTCGTAGTTAGCTGTGCTATAAGGATTTGTCTTCTTAAATGGAAAACTGACATGCATATTTAGATGTTATACAACTATGGAATATAGACATAATTCGTACCTAATAATTTGTTTAAGAACCACTGTCTTGTGACGAGCGTTAGACGAAATGGAAAACTCACATGTATAATTAGATAATCAAGAAAAGTAGAATATGAACATAGTTGGTACCCGTTCAATGGATTAAGAACCACTGTTGTGGGACGGATGTTAGACGGAATGGAAAACCTGTATGCAAGTAGACAACCAACAACTATTAAATATGGACATAATTGGTGCCCAGATTTAGTTTAAGAACCCCTGTCCTGAGACGGTTGCCAGACGAAATGGAAAACTCACATGCATATTTCACAACCAAAAAGAAATGGAGTAAGGACAGAATATTTATTCATTCACCAGTTTCAGAACCGCTGTCCTGGGGCGGTTTTCAGACGAAATGAAAAACTCACATGCATATTTAGATAACCGGAGGCAGTTGCATCAATTTTATGTACACTGGCACGGAAATAGTAAACAGATGACAAAAGATCCTCCACGAGAATGCCTGGTGATCATGGAAGCGTGCAACGCTATGAGAAACGAACAATGAACAACAACTTTCCGTGTCTTTGTTCATATCTCTATGTTATTTGTTTTGTAGACTTGCCGGGCCTGCAGTCACATGTCCCTGATTGTGAAGTCATTTCTGCTTCTGGAGTGGTCTTTTGTTGTCAAAATAGATGAGAATCGGAAGGGTCAAACGGTATCTTTATATCGAGTGAATAGGAAAGTCAGAAGTATTGCAGTCATTGAGCTGGTCTTGGGGCTTCCTGATCATACTATTAATTATTATTTGGTTGTTGTGTCTCATACCGCTCTCTTTTACTGATTCAGTGGCAAACATAAAATATGATGCGCAATCACATGTACAAGTGTTATATTGGAAATTTCCGTTCACTGAGCACTGAAAAAGCGGAAGACCCCCCACGAAACAAAAGAAATAACACGATGACACCTAGTATGGCGACATATCGTCCTTGTATCCAAATGGGAGGTCACATTCGGCGATATGTTATCCTTGGGCTCTGAAACAGTTAATTTTACACAGGATGTATTTTTAATGACTGTGCAGTGTTTGAAAATATTGCCGGTCCAAGTTTCGTATTTACCTATTATGTTGCGTGAACTTATCAGAGGGTGAATACAAAACTTGGACTGGTAATATATTCAAACACTGCACAGTCATTAAAAATGCACCCTATAAATGTCTACATTGACAGTTGAGCCACAATCCACACATAGCCGCAGGAGAATTAGGAGCAGCTCGCTTTGCATTGATTTTCACAATGCTATAGGCGTCAATCATTCTTAAAGCTGTAGCAAAATACTGAACGTAATACTACGAGAAAACCACACACAACCATTAAATGCCGATCTTGATTGCGACGTCATGTAAAGGACATGCAGATAACTTTTAATTGCATTCATAGATTTGTGCATGCTTGTTTTATAATAGTCCTGGGTCTCCTCCTTCCTCTTTCTCCTAGTACTGTGCTCTTCAATACTTTCTTTGGGGCATCTACGTGTCTTAGTGTGTGACAAATCATCGGGCGTTCGCCTGTTTAATTTTTAAAGTTCTGCTAGTTTCCAGAACTTGTTCATTTATTGGGTTTTCAGTCAAACGGTATCTTATCATGTCTCGACAACACCGTAGTTCGAAAGGGGTTTTCCTTGGCGCAGCGAACAAACTATCGGAGAACATGCTTCAAGAATACACCAGCTAACAACATACATGAGGTGAACTTACTGGTCTATCGAAACTATTAAAAAAAAGTCTTAACAGTCGAGAGAATCGACTTCATTGCCCCGAGTTTCATCCCATATGGCTGGGTCTCTTTCCGCAGGGTGGCCTGTCGAAAGCGTCGAACAAAGCACAAACTCCAGCGATGACCCCCAGGAGTCTCCGAAAAAAAATGCACTCGTGAACCTAAAGCCTTTTAGCCCGGAATCGAACCCACGACCTTCGGAGCGCGAGGCAAACGGCTTGACTACTTCGCCACGGAGACTACTTCAAGAATGTAGCAACTAGCTACCATACATGATCAAGTGTAGCAAATATAAGCCACATGCTTCAAGAATGTACCAGCTACCTTACATGAGCGAACTTTCAGGTCTATGGAGACCATCGGGGCACACGTTCTTTATGAACTACAACAGATTGAGGTGAGCTTAATCATTTATTTAAACTACAGTGAATGTAGTTGTTTTTACATGTATTTACATATTGTGACAACCGGACAGATTTGTGGAAAGAGAGACAGGGGAAGACAGCATGATAACATTTATTCGACGAACAATAAATAATTGCTCAAATATAGTGAGGCATTAGCAATGAGACGGTTCCAGTCGGTTTTATGCAAGCAGAAAGAGTTAGTGTTCAATTTGAAATTATCGTTTGTTTGTTTGTTTGTTTGTTTTTTTTTGAAATTATCGTGGGAGTCTCTGTGGCGAAGTGGTCAAGCCGTTTGACTCGTGTTCCGATGGTTGTTGGTTCAATTCCGGGCCGCGCCCTTCGGTTTACGAGTTAAATGTTTCTGAGACTCCTGTGGGTCGTCGCTAAAAGCTACGGAGTTCGTGCTTTGTGCGACGCTTTCCGTGCTACGGAAAGAGACCGAGCCATATGGGATAAAATCTGGTGCAATGAAGTCGACGCTGTCGACTTTTAAGCGACTTTAAATTATCGTGGGGATAACAGATGTTCCACATTCGAACAATACAATTAACTATGAATTTTAACTGTTTCAGCTTAGGGACGCAGAGTGTTTCCAAGGCATCAGGGCCGGGATCTATACTGGCCAAGACCTGCTGACACGTCCACGCCGTGCGTCCTGGGCAACAGGTCCCTCCGGGGACCTGGCTAACATCAGTAGGATCGAAGATTCCTACGAAGCCGGAGAATATCTGCCTACATGGCGAGGAACCACCAGCCTGCACACCATAAGCCAGGCATGGGACAACGGATACTCACGCAAACCTCAGGTTGGACAACAGGATGTATTCATCCGACATACAGGACTTCACGCTGGAGTTCGCAGCCAGCGAACACAAGCAAGCAAGCAAGCAAGCAACTGTTTAAGCTAAAGTATTATTAATTTATTCACTTTATATGATATATAAATATGCAGTATGCACCTGACGAAATGCAGCGAAATATACCAGGCAATAAAACGTGCAATATATTGTTTTGTGGCTTTTGTGTTTAACTTCACAAAGGGAATATATAGCTTTGAAAAGTAAATGAATAGCCACATTTACTTATCATAGTCAGGTAAAACATGAGAAGTTCAATAACACACTATACTTTGCTTGAGACGTAAAGATTTAAATACAACGCTTTCAAACAAGTACCAAACATCAATTTTATCCAGGAGACAACACAGCATGCAGATAATAGACCCGTTCAAAAGCAGCAGTAGATTTAATTTTGAAGTGATTTTCAAACAGGCAATTCTCCGAACATAACCGAAGCCAGCCCGTGGCATTAAGCGCGGTAATAAATTCCAACTAATTACCTTGCTCGAAAAATCAATCGACGGAAGAATGATTGTATTATTTTTAAACACGCGCAGTCGATTAAGGAACAATTATTCTCCTCCTGTGCCCTCCACCACGGAGAGGCGAAGTGGGGTTGATAGGACAACTTATAAAAGGCAACCACAGAAAAAGGGAAGCGCCGAGTGACTGTAACCTGCGGGGAGTTAGCGGAAGATGCAATGGAGGATCGTTACTTGATGAAATATTAAAACAACCAGGAGGATATCCTGGGCATGCACTTCAGTTTAATAATTAAATATTGATATAATAATTATAATAACAGTAGTATGACAAGAAGCAAACTTTTTATAAGTAATAGTAGTAGTAGTAGTAGTAGTAGTAGTAGTGGTGGTTTAAGAATAGTGGTCGTATATGTAGTGGTGGTGGTATAATTTGTGGTGAACATAGCAGTAGTAGTGGTGGTGGTATAAGTAGTGATGGTGGTATAAGTAGTGGTGGTGGTAGTAGTAATGGTGGTGGTGGTACAAATAGTGGTGGTGGTATAAAGTAGTGGTGGTGGTATAAGTAGTGGTGGTGGTATAAGTAGTGGTGGTGGTATAAGTAGTGGTGGTGGCAGCAGCGACTGGAGTAGTAGAGGTGGTGGTGGTAGTAGTAGTAGTGGTATAAGTAGTGGTGGTAGTATTAGTAGCGGTGGTGGTTTAAGTAGTGGTGGTGGTATAAATAGTGGTGGTTGTATAAATAGTGGTAGTGACAGCAGCGGCCGGAGTAGTAGTAGGCGTAGTAGTAGCAGTAGTAGTAGTAGCAATAGTAGTAGAGATAGTAGTAGTAGTAGTAGTAGTAGTAGTAGTAGTAGTAGTAATTGTTGTAGTAGTAGAAGAAGAAGAGGTAGTAGTAGTAGTAGTAGTAGTAGTAGTAGTAGTAGTAGTAGTAGTAGTAGTAGTAGTAGTAGTAGTAGTAGTAATTGTTGTAGTAGTAGAAGAAGAAGAAGTAGTAGTAGTAGTAGTAGTAGTAGTAGTAGTAGTAGTAGTAGTAGTAGTAGTAGTAGTAATAGTGGTAGTAGAAGTGGTAGTAGTAATGGTGATAACAATAATAGTGGTGGTAGTAGTAGTGTTAATAATACTATTGACATAAGTAATAAAATAACAGTAGTATTGGTGGTGGTGGTGGTGACGGTGGTGGTGGCGGTGGTGGTGGTGGTGGTGGCGTGGTAGTAAAAGTTAGGTGCATATCCTCCACAAAACGTCGCAGTCATCCCCAGCATCTTAGCTGTTTGTGATCTCTTGGCAAGTTTACGTTCAGTAGTTTGCCGTTGCTTTCTGAACGTCCGGCACCCATACCATTTTCATAAAAAACCAACGCAAGGCAGCCTGCTGCCAAATCGACCGCAGCCGTGTTTCGAACGCGGTATGCGGAATTACGAACATCGTCAGTAACTCCTTCGCCACGAAGCCGTTGAGGTAGTAGTAGAAGGAGCAGCAGCAGCAGCAGTACGAACCATGAACTCCACACTTACCGATATAACCACACAATGAGGATGACGATGGGATTATCTACCACGGGCAGTCCTTTACAATATTAGTTACTACCTCTGTAGTCTGAAAATGAAGAGGCGAAAGAGGTCACAGAAATCTGAACCCTTTCTAACAAATACCACTTGAAAAAGAACAGCGGAAGGAATTACTTAACAGACATCCCAAGAGGAGTATCCCCATCACCGCGGCGTTCCCACCAGCACCAGAGAAAACGCCAGGGATCCCAGCCTTCAATAATCTGGAGCCATGCACTTTACTTTCACGGGCTGCAAAATCTACTGTCCGCAGTTCATTGCAAATAGTGGTTATCGACCCAGATTGCAGGCGCTCGTGTTGGCTAAAGGCGGGTTGCATTTTCCACTTTCATAATTCTCGTTAAAAGCACCAGTGTGATTGACTATCGTCTTGGGAGTGGGTATGCACGCTTGCGCAGAGCCGCGAGGAGAACAGGTCAATGATTGCCGATGTATGCTCCTTTTGTTTAGGACTTAGCTTTTCCAATTCCAGCGCTAAAATTGTATCATTTGATAAAAGATGATTTTTCTGGCAATAATTTTAGTGAGAATTGTCTCTATTGCCACCAGTGGTGTCTGTTCCTCATCTTCTTCGTCCTCAACTACTACTATCTCCCCTTCCCCTTTTCACCATCATGATCTTTTTTTCTTTCTTCTTTTCCTTCGTCTTCTCCTCCTCCTTCTCCTCCTCCTCCTCCACCGTCCAATTTGTTTTTGATTTGGACGTACTTGCATTTACAATAGGCCGGCTCTGTGGCAAAAGGAGTTTCTAATGCAATTCGTAATCCCGCATAACGCGTTGGAAACACAGCTGAGGGCGATTTGGAAGCGGACAGTCATGCGTTGCTTTCTATACAGTGTATGGACGCTGGTCTTACAGAAAGAAATGGCAAACCACTGACCGTAAACTTGCCCAGGGATCACAAACAGCCAATTACAACAGAGCTGCGATCTTTGCGACTTTCGGCCGACACATTTGATTTCTTTGGGCGTTTGTTGACCGAGCTAACATTTCCGTATGTTTGATGGGACGTTCCATCCTCGCCCTTTCACCCACAGGTGTTTCCCCACAACAGACCCGCCGAGAACAACCGTAGTAGGTTGCATGCCGGGAAGACAGGAGCAGACCATGGGCATTGCCCGCCGTCCAATGAGGCATCACGAATTGTAGCGCCGATATACGATGCTGTACTACTGAAATACTGAAGTACTGGAGAACTTAGTGACAGCTGGCAAGATCGAAGGGAACAGACCAAGAGGAAGACCGAGAGGAAAATACCTGGATGGCTTGGCCACATGGCATGGACGAGACAGGAACACTGAGCTGATCCACGACTCTGGTGATCGAGTGAAATGGCGAATCATGACCGCCCACGCTTTCCGGCATGGCACATGATTGATTGATTGACTACTGAAATCACCCAAGGAACCGCCATGTCCTGCACATGACTGCTTAGAATCAATTTTGTATATTGCGGCCCAGGCTCACCACAGACTTCACATTTAAGACCAGAAGTAAACCTGGGACAATGATGACCGCCACACAGTGGGCGGTCTGGCCAAACTTTCCATCGACTGCTGGCCAAGCAGTTGTCTATTTGGTGGCCACTGAGATGCTATTGTCACCTGCCCACCTCGCGCCATTTGCTGCAGCAGATATAGGAACATGCAAGATCTCTCCTTCAGTTTGGAGCAGCTTGCATATACAGCCTGGTTTTCTCTATGAGAACAGATATTCCGTTTAGCAGACGATATCTAATGCACTTTCTAACCGTCAGTCAGTAGGAGCCTGACCCGATGGACATATAAACCCGTCAATTAGTAAGAACAGCGTGGTCGAACACATACCCAATTGGATTGACAGAATAATAAACAGAGACGCTGGGAACCTGGTCAAGGCGACACACCACAAACTTCATATGTCATCATTTGGACGGCACATTTTAGAAGTCGGTCACGTGACTGATAGAGACCATGAGTATCGAGTGTTGTTTAACACTCTAAATGGTCGCTTGCTAAAGGTGGCTGAAGCAATCGCCATTAATCGGCAGAAGTCAGTATCGCGCAAACAGAAAGAAATGACAGTCAATTTAAAATACCGTGGCAGACAATTGAAAATATGTGTATATTTCAGCTTGAAGGATTCATCTAATCGCTTTAGTTAATGTTGTGTAATTTCTGCAGTATATACCTGACGAGATATAGCGAAATATGCCAGACAATAAATCGTGCAATCTATTGTTTGTGTCTTCATAATGAAAATTAGTCTGACTATCGGGCGCGTTAGCATAGACGATAGGAAGCTACGTTGATAATGTCACTGGCGCGATCGGGCGAGCTTTTGTCGTCTCGCTAAGTGAGGGAAAGACTGGACCTTTGTCCCTTCACACATTAAGGCCTACAATATGTCATTGCCCTACTACATCACAGGCGCATAGCAAGTTCCATGCTTTGAGATAATGCATGCTAAAGCACTTTTTGTTGCAGGTAGGTTGTATAATTTATGGCAAGTTTCTGCTTTGAGATAATGCATGCTAAAGCTCTTTTTGTTGCAGGTAGGTTTTATAATTTATGGCAAGTTTCTGCTTTGAGATAATGCATGCTAAAGCTCTTTTTGTTGCAGGTAGGTTTTATAATTTATGGCAAGTTTCTGCTTTGAGATAATGCATGCCAAAGCTCTTTTTGTTGCAGGTAGGTTTTATAATTTATGGCAAGTTCCTGCTTTGAGATAATGCATGCTAAAGCTCTTTTTGTTGCAGGTAGGTTTTATAATTTATGGCAAGTTTCTGCTTTGAGATAATGCATGCCAAAGCTCTTTTTGTTGCAGGTAGGTTTTATAATTTATGGCAAGTTCCTGCTTTGAGATAATGCATGCTAAAGCTCTTTTTGTTGCAGGTAGGTTTTATAATTTATGGCAAGTTTCTGCTTTGAGATAATGCATGCTAAAGCTCTTTTTGTTGCAGGTAGGTTTTATAATTTATGGCAAGTTTCTGCTTTGAGATAATGCATGCCAAAGCTCTTTTTGTTGCAGGTAGGTTTCATAACTTATGGCATGTTCCTGTTTCGAGATAATGCATGCTAAAGCTCTTTTTGTTGCAGGTAGGTTTTATAACTTATGGCAAGTTTCTGCTTTGAGATAATGCATGCTAAAGCTCTTTTTGTTGCAGGTAGGTTTTATAATTTATGGCAAGTTCTGCTTTGAGATAATGCATGCTAAAGCTCTTTTTGTTGCAGGAAGGTTTTATAACTTATGGCAAGTTTCTGCTTTGAGATAATGCATGCTAAAGCTCTTTTTGTTGCAGGTAGGTTTTATAACTTATGGCAAGCTTCTGCTTTGAGATAATACATGCCAAAGCTCTTTTTGTTGCAGGTAGGTTTTATAATTTATGGCAAGTTTCTGCTTTGAGATAATGCATGCCAAAGCTCTTTTTGTTGCAGGTAGGTTTCATAACTTATGGCAAGTTTCTGCTTTGAGATAATGCATGCCAAAGCTCTTTTTGTTGCAGGTAGGTTTCATAACTTATGGCAAGTTTCTGCTTTGAGATAATGCATGCCAAAGCTCTTTTTGTTGCAGGTAGGTTTTATAATTTATGGCAAGTTCCTGCTTTGAGATAATGCATGCCAAAGCTCTTTTTGTTGCAGGTAGGTTTTATAACTTATGGCAAGTTCCTGCTTTGAGATAATGCATGCCAAAGCTCTTTTTGTTGCAGGTAGGTTTTATAACTTATGGCAAGTTTCTGCTTTTAGATAATGCATGCAAAAGCTCTTTTTGTTGCAGGTAGGTTTTATAATTTATGGCAAGTTCCTGCTTTGAGGTAATGCATGCCAAAGCTCTTTTTGTTGCAGGTAGGTTTTATAATTTATGGCAAGTTTCTGCTTTGAGATAATGCATGCTAAAGCTCTTTTTGTTGCAGGTAGGTTTTATAATTTATGGCAAGTTTCTGCTTTGAGATAATGCATGCCAAAGCTCTTTTTGTTGCAGGTAGGGTTTATAATTTATGGCAAGTTTCTGCTTTGAGATAATGCATGCTAAAGCTCTTTTTGTTGCAGGTAGGTTTTATAACTTATGGCAAGTTTCTGCTTTGAGATAATGCATGCCAAAGCTCTTTTTGTTGCAGGTAGGTTTCATAACTTATGGTATGTTCCTGTTTCGAGATAATGCATGCTAAAGCTCTTTTTGTTGCAGGTAGGTTTTATAACTTATGGCAAGTTTCTGCTTTGAGATAATGCATGCTAAAGCTCTTTTTGTTGCAGGTAGGTTTTATAATTTATGGCAAGTTCTGCTTTGAGATAATGCATGCTAAAGCTCTTTTTGTTGCAGGTAGGTGTTATAACTTATGGCAAGTTTCTGCTTTGAGATAATGCATGCTAAAGCTCTTTTTGTTGCAGGTAGGTTTTATAACTTATGGCAAGTTTCTGCTTTGATATAATACATGCCAAAGCTCTTTTTGTTGCAGGTAGGTTTTATAATTTATGGCAAGTTTCTGCTTTGAGATAATGCATGCCAAAGCTCTTTTTGTTGCAGGTAGGTTTCATAACTTATGGCAAGTTTCTGCTTTGAGATAATGCATGCCAAAGCTCTTTTTGTTGCAGGTAGGTTTCATAACTTATGGCAAGTTTCTGCTTTGAGATAATGCATGCCAAAGCTCTTTTTGTTGCAGGTAGGTTTTATAATTTATGGCAAGTTCCTGCTTTGAGATAATGCATGCCAAAGCTCTTTTTGTTGCAGGTAGGTTTTATAACTTATGGCAAGTTCCTGCTTTGAGATAATACATGCCAAAGCTCTTTTTGTTGCAGGTAGGTTTTATAACTTATGGCAAGTTTCTGCTTTGAGATAATGCATGCTAAAGCTCTTTTTGTTGCAGGTAGGTTTTATAATTTATGGCAAGTTCCTGCTTTGAGGTAATGCATGCCAAAGCTCTTTTTGTTGCAGGTAGGTTTTATAACTTATGGCAAGTTTCTGCTTTGAGATAATGCAGGCTAAAGCTCTTTTTGTTGCAGGTAGGTTTTATAATTTATGACAAGTTTCTGCTTTGAGATAATGCATGCTAAAGCTCTTTTTGTTGCAGGTAGGTTTTATAATTTATGGCAAGTTTCTGCTTTGAGATAATGCATGCTAAAGCTCTTTTTGTTGCAGGTAGGTTTTATAAACTTATGGCAAGGTTTCTGCTTTGAGATAATGCATGCCAAAGCTCTTTTTTTTGCAGGTAGGTTTCATAACTTATGGCATGTTCCTGCTTCGAGATAATGCATGCTAAAGCTCTTTTTGTTGCAGGTAGGTTTTATAACTTATGGCAAGTTTCTGCTTTGAGATAATGCATGCCAAAGCTCTTTTTGTTGCAGGTAGGTTTTATATTTTATGGCAAGATCCTGCTTTGAGATAATGCATGCTAAAGCTCTTTTTGTTGCAGGTAGGTTTTTATAATTTATGGCAAGTTTCTGCTTTGAGATAATGCATGCCAAAGCTCTTTTTGTTGCAGGTAGGTTTCATAACTTATGGCATGTTACTGCTTCGAGATAATGCATGCTAAAGCTCTTTTTGTTGCAGGTAGGTTTTATAACTTATGGCAAGTTTCTGCTTTGAGATAATACATGACAAAGCTCTTTTTGTTGCAGGTAGGTTTTATAATTTATGGCAAGTTCCTGCTTTGAGGTAATGCATGCCAAAGCTCTTTTTGTTGCAGGTAGGTTTTATAACTTATGGCAAGTTTCTGCTTTGAGATAATGCATGCTAAAGCTCTTTTTGTTGCAGGTAGGTTTTATAATTTATGGCAAGTTTCTGCTTTGAGATAATGCATGCTAAAGCTCTTTTTGTTGCAGGTAGGTTTTATAATTTATGGCAAGTTTCTGCTTTGAGATAATGCATGCCTAAAGCTCTTTTTGTTGCAGGTAGGTTTTATAACTTATGGCAAGTTTCTGCTTTGAGATAATGCATGCCAAGCTCTTTTTGTTGCAGGTAGGTTTCATAACTTATGGCATGTTTCTGCTTTGAGATAATGCCTGCTAAAGCTCTTTTTGTTGCAGGTAGGTTTTATAATTTATGGCATGTTCCTGCTTTGAGGTAATGCATGCCAAAGCTCTTTTTGTTGCAGGTAGGTTTTTATAAACTTATGGCCAAGCTTTCTGCTTTGAGATAATGCATGCCTAAAGCTCTTTGATGTTGCAGGTATGTTTTATAATTTATGGCAGTTTCTGCTTTGAGATAATGCAATGCTAAAGCTCTTTTGTTGCAGGTAGGTTTTATAATTTATGGCAAGTTTCTGCTTTGAGAAGATAATGCATGCTAAAGCCTCTTTTGTTGCAGGTAGGTTTTATAACTTATGGCAAGTTCTTTCTGCTTTGAGATAATGCCATGCCCAAAGCTCTTTTTGTTGCAGGTATGTTTCATACTTATTGGCATGTTTCTGGCTTTGAGATAATTGCATGCTGAAAGCTTCTTTTTGTTGCAGGTAGGTTTTATAACTTATGGCAGTTCTGCCTTCTGAGGATAAGTGCAGTGCTAAGCTCTTTTTTGCAGGTAGGTTTTATAATTATGGCAAGATCCTGCTTTGAGATAATGCATGCTAAAGCTCTTTTTGTTGCAGGTAGGTTTTATAATTTATGGCAAGTTCTGCTTTGAATAATGCATGCATAAAGCTCTTTTTGTTGCAGGTAGGTTTTATAACTTAGGCAAGTTTCTGCTTGAGATAATACATGCCGAAGCTCTTTTTGTTGCAGGTAGGTTTTATAATTTATGGCAAGTTCCTGCTTTGAGATAATGCATGCCAAAGCTCTTTTTGTTGCAGGTAGGTTTTATACCTTATGGCAAGTTCCTGCTTTGAGATAATGCATGCAAAGCTCTTTTTGTTGCAGGTAGGTTTTATAACTTATGGCAAGTTTCTGCTTTGAGATAATGACATGCCAAAGCTCTTTTTGTTGCAGGTAGGTTTTATAACTTATGGCAGTTTCTGCTTTGAGATAATGCATGCTAAAGCTCTTTTTGTTGCAGGTAGGTTTTATAAATTTATGGCAAGTTCCTGCTTTGAGGTAATGCATGCCAAAAGCTCTTTTTGTTTGCAGGTAGGTTTTATAACTTATGGCAAGTTTCTGCTTTGAGATAATACATGCAAAGCTCTTTTGTTTGCAGGTAGGTTTTATAACTTATGGCAAGTTTCTGCTTTGAGATAATGCATGCTAAAGCTCTTTTGTGCAGGTAGGTTTATAATTATGGCAAGTTCTGCTTGAGGTAATGCAATGCCAAAGCTCTTTTTGTTGCAGGTAGGTTTTATAACTTATGGCAAGTTTCTGCTTGAGATAATGCAGGCTAAAGCTCTTTTTGTTGCAGGTAGGTTTTATAATTTATGACAAGTTTCTGCTTTGAGATAATGCATGCTAAAGCTCTTTTTGTTGCAGGTAGGTTTTATAATTTATGGCAAGTTTCTGCTTTGAGATAATGCATGCTAAAGCTCTTTTTGTTGCAGGTAGGTTTTATAACTTATGGCAAGTTTCTGCTTTGAGATAATGCATGCCAAAGCTCTTTTTTTTGCAGGTAGGTTTCATAACTTATGGCATGTTCCTGCTTCGAGATAATGCATGCTAAAGCTCTTTTTGTTGCAGGTAGGTTTTATAACTTATGGCAAGTTTCTGCTTTGAGATAATGCATGCCAAAGCTCTTTTTGTTGCAGGTAGGTTTTATAATTTATGGCAAGATCCTGCTTTGAGATAATGCATGCTAAAGCTCTTTTTGTTGCAGGTAGGTTTTATAATTTATGGCAAGTTTCTGCTTTGAGATAATGCATGCCAAAGCTCTTTTTGTTGCAGGTAGGTTTCATAACTTATGGCAAGTTTCTGCTTTGAGATAATGCATGCTAAAGCTCTTTTTGTTGCAGGTAGGTTTTATAACTTATGGCAAGTTTCTGCTTTGAGATAATACATGACAAAGCTCTTTTGTTGCAGGTAGGTTTTATAATTTATGGCAAGTTCCTGCTTTGAGATAATGCATGCCAAAGCTCTTTTTGTTGCAGGTAGGTTTTATAACTTATGGCAAGTTTCTGCTTTGAGATAATGCATGCTAAAGCTCTTTTTGTTGCAGGTAGGTTTTATAATTTATGGCAAGTTTCTGCTTTGAGATAATGCATGCTAAAGCTCTTTTTGTTGCAGGTAGGTTTTATAACTTATGGCAAGTTTCTGCTTTGAGATAATGCATGCCAAAGCTCTTTTTGTTGCAGGTAGGTTTCATAACTTATGGCATGTTTCTGCTTTGAGATAATGCATGCTAAAGCTCTTTTTGTTGCAGGTAGGTTTTATAATTTATGGCATGTTCCTGCTTTGAGGTAATGCATGCCAAAGCTCTTTTTGTTGCAGGTAGGTTTTATAACTTATGGCAAGTTTCTGCTTTGAGATAATGCATGCTAAAGCTCTTTGTGTTGCAGGTAGGTTTTATAATTTATGGCAAGTTTCTGCTTTGAGATAATGCATGCTAAAGCTCTTTTTGTTGCAGGTAGGTTTTATAATTTATGGCAAGTTTCTGCTTTGAGATAATGCATGCTAAAGCTCTTTTTGTTGCAGGTAGGTTTTATAACTTATGGCAAGTTTCTGCTTTGAGATAATGCATGCCAAAGCTCTTTTTGTTGCAGGTAGGTTTCATAACTTATGGCATGTTTCTGCTTTGAGATAATGCATGCTAAAGCTCTTTTGTTGCAGGTAGGTTTTATAACTTATGGCAAGTTCTGCTTCGAGATAATGCATGCTAAAGCTCTTTTTGTTGCAGGTAGGTTTTATAATTTATGGCAAGATCCTGCTTTGAGATAATGCATGCTAAAGCTCTTTTTGTTGCAGGTAGGTTTTATAATTTATGGCAAGTTCTGCTTTGAGATAATGCCTGTCTCTTATACACATCTATAATGCATGCTAAAGCTCTTTTTGTTGCAGGTAGGTTTTATAACTTATGGCAAGTTTCTGCTTTGAGATAATACATGCCGAAGCTCTTTTTGTTGCAGGTAGGTTTTATAATTTATGGCAAGTTCCTGCTTTGAGATAATGCATGCCAAAGCTCTTTTTGTTGCAGGTAGGTTTTATAACTTATGGCAAGTTCCTGCTTTGAGATAATGCATGCCAAAGCTCTTTTTGTTGCAGGTAGGTTTTATAACTTATGGCAAGTTTCTGCTTTGAGATAATGCATGCTAAAGCTCTTTTTGTTGCAGGTAGGTTTTATAACTTATGGCAAGTTTCTGATTTGAGATAATCCATGACAAAGCTCTTTTTGTTGCAGGTAGGTTTTATAATTTATGGCAAGATCCTGCTTTGAGATAATGCATGCTAATGCTCTTTTTGTTGCAGGTAGGTTTTATAACTTATGGCAAGTTTCTGCTTTGAGATAATACATGCCAAAGCTCTTTTTGTTGCAGGTAGGTGTTATAATTTATGGCAAGTTTCTGCTTTGAGATAATGCATGCCAAAGCTCTTTTTGTTGCAGGTAGGTTTCATAACGTATGGCAAGTTTCTGCTTTGAGATAATGCATGCCAAAGCTCTATTTGTTGCAGGTAGGTGTCATAACCTATATTGCAAGTTTCTGCTTTGAGATAATGCATGCCAAAGCTCTTTTTGTTGCAGGTAGGTATTATAATTTATGGCAAGTTCCTGCTTTGAGATAATGCATGCCAAAGCTCTTTTTGTTGCAGGTAGGTTTAATAACTTATGGCAAGTTCCTGCTTTGAGATAATGCATGCCAAAGCTCTTTTTGTTGCAGGTAGGTTTTATAACTTATATCAAGTTTCTGCTTTGAAATAATGCATGCTAAAGCTCTTTTTGTTGCAGGTAGGTTTTATAATTTATGGCAAGTTCCTGCTTTGAGGTAATGCATGCCAAAGCTCTTTTTGTTGCAGGTAGGTTTTATAACGTATGGCAAGTTTCTGCTTTGAGATAATGCATGCTAAAGCTCTTTTTGTTGCAGGTAGGTTTTATAACTTATGGCAAGATTCTGCTTTGAGATAATGCATGCCAAAGCTCTTTTTGTTGCAGGTAGGTTTCATAACTTATGGCATGTTCCTTTTTCGAGATAATGCATGCTAAAGCACTTTTTGTTGCAGGTACGTTTTATAACTTATGGCAAGTTTCTGCTTTGAGATAATGCATGCTAAAGCTCTTTTTGTTGCAGGTAGGTTTTATAATTTATGGCAAGTTCTGCTTTGAGATAATGCATGCTAAAGCTCTTTTTGTTGCAGGTAGGTTTTATAACTTATGGCAAGTTTCTGCTTTGAGATAATGCATGCTAAAGCTCTTTTTGTTGCAGGTAGATTTTATAACTTATGGCAAGTTTCTGCTTTGAGATAATACATGCCAAAGCTCTTTTTGTTGCAGGTAGGTTTTATAATTTATGGCAAGTTTCTGCTTTGAGATAATGCATGCCAAAGCTCTTTTTTGTTGCAGGTAGGTTTCATAACTTATGGCAAGTTTCTGCCTTTGAGATAATGCATGCCAAAGCTCTTTTTGTTGCAGGTAGGTTTCATAACTTATGGCAAGTTCTGCTTTGAGATAATGCCATGCCAAAGCTCTTTTCGTTGCAGGTAGGTTTTATAATTTATGGCAAGTTCCTGCTTGAGAATAATGCATGCGAAAGCTCTTTTTGTGTTGCAGGTAGGTTTTATAACTTATGGCAAGTTCCTGCTTTGAGATAATGCATGCCAAAGCTCTTTTTGTTGCAGGTAGGTTTTATAACTATGGCAAGTTTCCTGCTTTGAGATAATGCATGCTAAAGCTCTTTTTGTTGCAGGTAGGTTTTATAATTTATGGCAAGTTCCTGCTTTGAGGTAATGCATGCCAAAGCTCTTTTGTTGCAGGTAGGTTTATAACTTATGGCAAGTTTCTGCTTTGAGATATGCATGCTAAAGCTCTTTTTGTTGCAGGTAGGTTTTATAATTTATGACAAGTTTCTGCTTTGAGATAATGCATGCTAAAGCTCTTTTTGTTGCAGGTAGGTTTTATAATTTATGGCAAGTTTCTGCTTTGAGATAATGCATGCTAAAGCTCTTTTTGTTGCAGGTAGGTTTTATAACTTATGGCAAGTTTCTGCTTTGAGATAATGCATGCCAAAGCTCTTTTTGTTGCAGGTAGGTTTCATAACTTATGGCATGTTCCTGCTTCGAGATAATGCATGCTAAAGCTCTTTTTGTTGCAGGTAGGTTTTATAACTTATGGCAAGTTTCTGCTTTGAGATAATGCATGCCAAAGCTCTTTTTGTTGCAGGTAGGTGTTATAATTTATGGCAAGATCCTGCTTTGAGATAATGCATGCTAAAGCTCTTTTTGTTGCAGGTAGGTTTTATAATTTATGGCAAGTTTCTGCTTTGAGATAATGCATGCCAAAGCTCTTTTTGTTGCAGGTAGGTTTCATAACTTATGGCATGTTCCTGCTTCGAGATAATGCATGCTAAAGCTCTTTTTGTTGCAGGTAGGTTTTATAACTTATGGCAAGTTTCTGCTTTGAGATAATACATGACAAAGCTCTTTTTGTTGCAGGTAGGTTTTATAATTTATGGCAAGATCCTGCTTTGAGATAATGCATGCTAAAGCTCTTTTTGTTGCAGGTAGGTTTTATAACTTATGGCAAGTTTCTGCTTTGAGATAATGCATGCTAAAGCTCTTTTTGTTGCAGGTAGGTTTTATAACTTATGGCAATTTCCTGCTTTGAGATAATGCATGCTAAGGCTCTTTTTTGTTGCGTTAGGTTTATATCTTTTGACATAGTTTCTGCTTTTGAGATATGCATGCTAAAGCTCTTTTTGTTGCAGGGTAGGTTTTATAATTTATGGAAAGTTTCCTGCTTTGAGATAATGCATGCTAAAGCTCTTTTTGTTGCAGGTAGGTCTTATATCGTATGGCAAGTTTCTGCTGTGATATAATGCATGCTAAAGCTCTTTTTGTTGCAGGTAGGTTTTATAATTTATGGCAAGTTCCTGCTTTGAGATAATGCATGTAACGCTCCTTTTGTTGCAGGTAGGTTTTATAATTTATGGCAAGTTTCTGCTTTGAGATAATGCATGCCAAAGCTCTTTTTGTTGCAGGTAGGTTTCGTAACTTATGGCATGTTCCTGTTTCGAGATAATGCATGCTAAAGCTCTTTTGTTGCAGGTAGGTTTTATAACTTTAATGGCAAGTTTCTGCTTGAGATAATGCATGCTAAAGCTCTTTTTGTTGCACGGTAGGTTTATAATTTATGGCAAGTTCTGCTTGAGATAATGCATGCTAAAGCTCTTTTGTTGCAGGTAGGTTTTATAACTTATGGCAAGTTTCTGCTTTGAGATAATGCATGCTAAAGCTCTTTTTGTTGCATGTAGGTTTATAACTTATGGCAAGTTTCTGCTTTGAGATAATACTGCCAAAGCTCTTTTTGTTGCAGTAGGTTTTATAATTTATGGCAAGTTTCTGCTTTGAGATAATGCCTGCCAAAGCTCTTTTTGTTGCAGGTAGGTTTCATGAGCTTATGGCAAGTTTCTGCTTTGAGATAATGCATGCCAAAGCTCTTTTGTTGCAGGTAGGTTTCATAACTTATGGCAAGTTTCTGCTTTGAGATAATGCATGCCAAAGCTCTTTTTGTTGCAGGTAGGTTTTATAATTTATGGCAAGTTCCTGCTTTGAGATAATGCATGCCAAAGCTCTTTTTGTTGCAGGTAGGTTTTATAAACTTATGGCAAGTTCCTGCTTTGAGATAATGCATGCCAAAGCTCTTTTTTGTTGCAGGTAGGTTTTATAACTTATGGCAAGTTTCTGCTTTGAGATAATGCATGCTCAAGCTCTTTTTGTTGCAGTGAGGTTTTATAATTTATGGCAAGTTCCTGCTTTGAGGTAATGCATGCCAAAGCTCTTTTTGTTGCAGGTAGGTTTTATAACTTATGGCAAGTTTCTGCTTTTGCGATAATGCATGCTAAAGCTCTTTTTGTTGCAGGTAGGTTTTATAATTTATGGCAAGTTTCTGCTTTGAGATAATGCATGCTAAAGCTCTTTTGTTGCAGGTAGGGTTTATAATTTATGGCAAGATTCTGCTTTGAGATAATGCATGCTAAAGCTCTTTTGTTGCAGGTATGGTTTTATAACTTATGGCAAGTTTCTGCTTTGAGATAATGCATGCCAAGCTCTTTTTGTTGCAGGTAGGTTTCATAACTTACGGCATGTTCCTGTTTCGAGATAATGCATGCTAAAGCTCTTTTTGTTGCAGGTAGGTTTTATAACTTATGGCAAGTTTCTGCTTTGAGATAATGCATGCTAAAGCTCTTTTTGTTGCAGATAGGTTTTATAATTTATGGCAAGTTCTGCTTTGAGATAATGCATGCTAAAGCTCTTTTTGTTGCAGGTAGGTTTTATAATTTATGGCAATTTCCTGCTTTGAGATAATGCATGCTAAGGCTCTTTCTTGTTGCGTTAGGTTTATACCTTTTGACATGTTTCTGCTTTGAGATAATGCATGCTAAAGCTCTTTTTGTTGCAGGTAGGTTTATAATTTATGGAAAGTTTCTGCTTTGAGATAATGCATGCTAAAGCTCTTTTGTTGCAGGCTAGGTCGTATATCGTATGGCAAGTTTCTGCTGTGATATAATGCATGCTAAAGCTCTTTTTGTTGCAGGTAGGTTTTATAATTTATGGCAAGTTCCTGCTTTGAGATAATGCATGTAACGCTCCTTTTGTTGCAGGTAGGTTTTATAATTTATGGCAAGTTTCTGCTTTGAGATAATGCATGCCAAAGCTCTTTTGTGCAGGTAGGTTTCATAACTTATGGCATGTTCCTGTTCGAGATAATGCATGCTAAAGCTCTTTTTGTTGCAGGTAGGTTTTATAACTATATGGCAAGTTTCTGCTTTGAGATAATGCATGCTAAAGCTCTTTTTTGTTGCAGGTAGGTGTTATAATTTATGGCAAGTTCTGCTTTGAGATAATGCATGCTAAAGCTCTTTTTGTTGCAGGTAGGTTTTATAACTTATGGCAAGTTTCTGCTTTGAGATAATGCATGCTAAAGCTCTTTTTGTTGCAGGTAGGTTTTATAACTTATGGCAAGTTTCTGCTTTGAGATAATACATGCCAAAGCTCTTTTTGTTGCAGGTAGGTTTTATAATTTATGGCAAGTTTCTGCTTTGAGATAATGCATGCCAAAGCTCTTTTTGTTGCAGGTAGGTTTCATAGCTTATGGCAAGTTTCTGCTTTGAGATAATGCATGCCAAAGCTCTTTTTGTTGCAGGTAGGTTTATAATTTATGGCAAGTTCCTGCTTTGAGATAATGCATGCCAAAAGGCTCTTTTTGTTGCAGGTAGGTTTTATAACTTATGGCAAGTTCCTGCTTTGGAGATAATGCATGCCAAAAGCTCTTTTGTTGCGGGTAGGTTTTATAACTTATGGCAGTTTCTGCTTTGAGATAATGCATGCTAAAGCTCTTTTTGTTGCAGGTGGTTTATAGAATTTATGGCAAGTTCCTGCTTTGAGATAATGCATGCTAAAGCTCTTTTTTGTTGCAGTGTAGGTTTTAATAATTTAGGGCAAGTTCCTGCTTTGAGATAATGCATGCTAAAGCTCTTTTTGTTGCAGGTAGGTTTATAACTTATGGCAAGTTTCTGCCTTTGAGATAATGCATGCTAAAGCTCTTTTTGTTGCAGGTAGGTTTTATAATTTATGGCAAGTTCCTGCTTTGAGGTAATGCATGCCAAAGCTCTTTTTGTTGCAGGTAGGTGTTATAACTTATGGCAAGTTTCTGCTTTGAGATAATGCATGCTAAAGCTCTTTTTGTTGCAGGTAGGTTTTATAACTTATGTCAAGTTTCTGCTTTGAGATAATGCATGCTAAAGCTCTTTTTGTTGCAGGTAGGGTTTATAATTTATGGCAAGTTTCTGCTTTGAGATAATGCATGCTAAAGCTCTTTTTGTTGCAGGTAGGTTTTATAACTTATGGCAAGTTCCTGCTTTGAGATAATGCATGCCAAAGCTCTTTTTGTTGCAGGTAGGTTTTATAACTTATGGCAAGTTTCTGCTTTGAGATAATGCATGCTAAAGCTCTTTTTGTTGCAGGTAGGTTTTATAATTTATGGCAAGTTCCTGCTTTGAGGTAATGCATGCCAAAGCTCTTTTTGTTGCAGGTAGGTTTTATAACTTATGGCAAGTTTCTGCTTTGAGATAATGCATGCTAAAGCTCTTTTTGTTGCAGGTAGGTTTTATAATTTATGGCAAGTTCCTGCTTTGAGATAATGCATGCTAAAGCTCTTTTTGTTGCAGGTAGATTTTATAATTTATGGCAAGTTTCTGCTTTGAGATAATGCATGCTAAAGCTCTTTTTGTTGCAGGTAGGGTTTAATAATTTATGGCAACGTTTCTGCTTGAGATAATGCATTGCTAAAGCTCTTTTTGTTGCAGGTAGGTTTTATAACTTATGGCAAGTTTCTGCTTTGAGATATGCATGCCAAAGCTCTTTTTGTTGCAGGTAGGTTTCATAACTTACGGCATGTTCCTGTTTCGAGATAATGCATGCTAAGCTCTTTTGTTGGCAGGTAGGTTTTTATAACTTATGGCAAGTTTCTGCTTTGAGATAATGCATGCTAAGCTCTTTTGTTGCCAGGTAGGTTTTATAATTTATGGCAAGTTCTGCTTTGAATAATGCATGCTAAGCTCTTTTTGTTGCAGGTAGGTTTTATAACTTATGTCAAGTTTCTGCTTTGAGATAATGCATGCTTAAGCTCTTTGTTGCAGGAGGGTTTATATAATTTATGGCAAGTTCTGCTTTGAGATAATGCATGCTAAAGCTCTTTTTGTTGGCAGGTATGTTTATAACTTATGGCAAGTTTCTGCTTTGAGATAATACATGCCAAAGCTCTTTTTGTTGCAGGTAGGTTTTATAACTTATGGCAAGTTCCTGCTTTGAGATAATGCATGCCAAAGCTCTTTTTGTTGCAGGTAGGTTTTATAACTTATGGCAAGTTTCTGCTTTGAGATAATGCATGCTAAAGCTCTTTTTGTTGCAGGTAGGTTTTATAATTTATGCAAGTTCCTGCTTTGAGATAATGCATGCCAAAGCTCTTTTTGTTGCAGGTAGGTGTTATAACTTATGGCAGTTTCTGCTTTGAGATAATGCATGCTAAAGCTCTTTTTGTTGCAGGTAGGTTTTATAAATTTATGGCAAGTTTCTGCTTTGAGATAATGCCTGCTAAAGCTCTTTTTGTTGCAGGTAGGGTTTATAATTTATGGCAAGTTTCTGCTTTGAGATAATGCATGCTAAAGCTCTTTTTGTTGCAGGTAGGTTTTATAACTTATGGCAAGTTTCTGCTTTGAGATAATGCATGCTAAAGCTCTTTTTGTTGCAGGTAGGTTTCATAACTTACCGGGCAATGTTTCCTGTTTCGAGATAATGCATGCTAAGCTCTTTTTGTTGCAGGTAGGTTTTATAACTTATGGCAAGTTTCTGCTTTGAGATAATGCATGCTAAAGCTCTTTTTGTTGCAGGTAGGTTTTATAATTTATGGCAAGTTCCTGCTTTGAGATAATGCATGCTAAAGCTCTTTTTGTTGCAGGTAGGTTTTATAACTTATGGCATAGTTCCTGCCTTGAGATATGCATGCCAAAACTCTTTTGTTGCAGGTAGGTTTTATAACTTATGGCAAGTTTCCTGCTTTGAGATAATGCATGCTAAAGCTCTTTTTGTCTGCAGGTAGGTTTTATAATTTATGGCAAGTTCCTGCTTTGAGGTAATGCATGCCAAAGCTCTTTTTGTTGCAGGTAGGTTTTATAACTTATGGCAAGTTTCTGCTTTGAGATAATGCATGCTAAAGCTCTTTTTGTTGCAGGTAGGTTTTATAATGTATGGCAAGTTTCTGCTTTGAGATAATGCATGCTAAAGCTCTTTTTGTTGCAGGTAGGTTTTATAACTTATGGCAAGTTTCTGCTTTGAGATAATGCATGCCAAAGCTCTTTTTGTTGCAGGTAGGTTTCATAACTTATGGCATGTTCCTGCTTCGAGATAATGCATGCTAAAGCTCTTTTTGTTGCAGGTAGGTTTTATAACTTATGGCAAGTTTCTGCTTTGAGATAATGCATGCCAAAGCTCTTTTTGTTGCAGGTAGGTTTTATAATTTATGGCAAGATCCTGCTTTGAGATAATGCATGCTAAAGCTCTTTTTGTTGCAGGTAGGTTTTATAATTTATGGCAAGTTTCTGCTTTGAGATAATGCATGCTAAAGCTCTTTTTGTTGCAGGTAGGTTTTATAACTTATGGCAAGTTTCTGCTTTGAGATAATGCATGCCAAAGCTCTTTTTGTTGCAGGTAGGTTTCATAACTTATGGCATGTTCTGCTTCGAGATAATGCATGCTAAAGCTCTTTTTGATTGCAGGTAGGTTTATAACTTATGGCAAGTTTCTGCTTTGAGATAATACATGACCAAAGCTCTTTTGTTGCAGGTAGGTTTTATAATTTATGGCAAGATCCTGCTTTGAGATAATGCATGCTAAAGCTCTTTTTGTTGCAGGTAGGTTTTATAACTTATGGCAAGTTCTGCTTCGAGATAATGCATGCTAAAGCTCTTTTTGTTGCAGGTAGGTTTTATAATTTATGGCAAGATCCTGCTTTGAGATAATGCATGCTAAAGCTCTTTTTGTTGCAGATAGGTGTTATAATTTATGGCAAGTTCTGCTTTGAGATAATGCATGCTAAAGCTCTTTTTGTTGCAGGTAGGTTTTATAATTTATGGCAAGTTCTGCTTTGAGATAATGCATGCTAAAGCTCTTTTTGTTGCAGGTAGGTTTTATAACTTATGGCAATTTCCTGCTTTGAGATAATGCATGCTAAGGCTCTTTTTTGTTGCGTTAGGGTTTTATACCTTTTGACATGTTTCTGCTTTGAGATAATGCATGCTAAAGCTCTTTTGTTGCAGGTAGGTTTTATAATTTATGGAAAGTTTCTGCTTTGAGATAATGCATGCTAAAGCTCTTTTTGTTGCAGGTAGGTCTTATATCGTATGGCAAGTTTCTGCTGTGATATAATGCATGCTAAAGCTCTTTTTGTTGCAGGTAGGTTTTATAATTTATGGCAAGCTCCTGCTTTGAGATAATGCATGTAACGCTCCTTTTGTTGCAGGTAGATTTTATAACTTATGGCAAGTTCTGCTTCGAGATAATGCATGCTAAAGCTCTTTTTGTTGCAGGTAGGTTTTATAATTTATGGCAAGATCCTGCTTTGAGATAATGCATGCTAAAGCTCTTTTTGTTGCAGGTAGGTTTTATAATTTATGGCAAGTTTCTGCTTTGAGATAATGCATGGCAAAGCTCTTTTTGTTGCAGGTAGGTTTCATAACTTATGGCATGTTCCTGCTTCGAGATAATGCATGCTAAAGCCTCTTTTTGTTGCAGGTAGGTTTTTATAACTTATGGCAAGTTCTGCTTTGAGATAATACATGACAAAGCTCTTTTGTTGCAGGTAGGTGTTATAATTTTTGGCAAGATCCTGCTTTGAGATAATGCATGCTAAAGCTCTTTTTGTTGCAGGTAGGTTTTATAACTTATGGCAAGTTCTGCTTCGAGATAATGCATGCTAAAGCTCTTTTTGTTGCAGGTAGGTGTTATAATTTATGGCAAGATCCTGCTTTGAGATAATGCATGCTAAAGCTCTTTTTGTTGCAGGTAGGTTTTATAATTTATGGCAAGTTCTGCTTTGAGATAATGCATGCTAAAGCTCTTTTTGTTGCAGGTAGGTTTTATAACTTATGGCAATTTCCTGCTTTGAGATAATGCATGCTAAGGCTCTTTTTTGTTGCGTTAGGTTTTATACCTTTTGACATGTTTCTGCTTTGAGATAATGCATGCTAAAGCTCTTTTTGTTGCAGGTAGGTTTTATAATTTATGGAAAGTTTCTGCTTTGAGATAATGCATGCTAAAGCTCTTTTTGTTGCAGGTAGGTCTTATATCGTATGGCAAGTTTCTGCTGTGATATAATGCATGCTAAAGCTCTTTTTGTTGCAGGTAGGTTTTATAATTTATTTCAAGTTTCTGCTTTGAGATAATGCATGCTAAAGCTCTTTTTGTTGCAGGTAGGTTTTATAATTTATGGCAAGTTTCTGCTTTGAGATAATGCATGCTAAAGCTCTTTTTGTTGCAGGTAGGTTTTATAATTTATGGCAAGTTTCTGCTTTGAGATAATGCATGCTAAAGCTCTTTTTGTTGCAGGTAGGTTTTATAATTTATGGCAAGTTTCTGCTTTGAGATAATGCATGCTAAAGCTCTTTTTGTTGCAGGTAGGTTTTATAATTTATGGCAAGTTCTGCTTTGAGATAATGCATGCTAAAGCTCTTTTTGTTGCAGGTAGGTTTTATAATTTATGGCAAGTTTCTGCTTTGAGATAATGCATGCTAAAGCTCCTTTTGTTGCAGGTAGGTTTTATAACTTATGGCAAGTTTCTGCTTTGAGATAATGCATGCCAAAGCTCTTTTTGTTGCAGGTAGGTTTTATAATTTATGGCAAGTTCTGCTTCGAGATAATGCTCTTTTTGCTACGGGCGGATTTTATAATTTATGATTTATAATTTATAGCAGGTTCCTCCTTCGAGATAATGCACGCTAAAGCCCTCTTTACTTTGGGTAGGTTTTATAATTTACATCAGATCCTTCTTCGGGGCACGTATAATTTATAATAATAATAATAATAATAATAATAATAATAATAATAATAATAATAATAATAATAATATTTTTAATAATAATAATTATTATGTAGTAGTAGGAGTCACATTCATTCATTCATCATGTGTCATACCGACAAGCATTTCACTCGATCACCAAAGTCGTGAATCAGCTCAGTGTTCTTGTCACGACCATGCAACGTGGTCAAGCTATCCAGGTATTTACTTCTCTGTCTTCCCCTTGTTCTCTTCCCTTCAATATTACCAGTTGTCACCAAGTTCTCCAATTTATTTCTTCTCATAATGTGACCAAACAATTTTGACTGTCTACGTCTAATTTCTCTAATCAGTTTACGCTTTTCATTTGTCTCTTGTAGGACTTGGTCATTGGTTTTTCTGTCTGTCCGTATTATTCTTTGCAATCTCCTCAGAAACCACATTTCCACAGCCATCAGATGTTTTTCAGCTTGACTGCTCATTGTCTACGCTTCACATCCACAGAAAAGTACAGGCTTCATGTATCACCTCAACACTCCTTTTCTCGTAACAATTGACATCTTTTTATTGGTCAGTATGTTTTTCATCTTGCAAAAGGCTACCTTTGCCATGGCGATTCTTGTCCTAATCTCTGCAAGGCATCTCCCATCAGATGTTATGACTATTTCGTGATAATTGTACCATACACTTGTTTAAGAATATTCTCATTTACTTATATATTACATTGTGGTATTTCCTTCATCCTAGTGCGACAATAATCTGTGTCTTCTTACACGTCAATTCTAACCCTAATTGTTCATTGTGTGCAACAACCGCATCTACTAATTGTTGCAGATCCTGTTCATTGTCTGCAATCAATACTGTATCATCTGCATATCTAATGTTGTTGATGTTTAGTCTCACAATGACGATTCCTGTAATATCTTCCATATTTCTGAAAATATTGTCAAGGAATCACATTGGGCGGACATTATAACCAAGTTGTCAAATTAATAGTGTGGGCATTCAATGGACATCATTCATCCATGATTTGAGGATGTGCTGATGGCTTGGCTTTTTACCGTTTATTGGTGTACAGCTGGTGACATAGTGGGGTTTCAATCAAGCAGTATCTTATCATGTTTTAACAACAACGTAGTTCGTAAGGGTGTCTTCGTGGCGCAGTGAACAAACTATCAAGGCACATCCTGCTAGAATGCGATAACTACCATACATGATAAAGTGTAGCAAATATCACGGTACATGCTTCAAGAATGCACCAACTAGCTGCCATACATGAGGTGAACTTACTGGTCTATTGAAAGTATCGGGGCACATTCTTCAATAATGTACCAGCTACCAAACATGAGGTGAACTTAGTGATCTGTCGAGACTATCTAAGCAATTACTTCAAGAATGCACAAACTATTTCATGTACAGACGGTGGCATTGTGTTTAGTGCGCTTGACTGCCAAGCTGAAAGTCCAGGTTTAAATCCCAGGAAAGCCAGGATAACTTATTTCCTACCAGGACGGATCTGTGGTCGATCAAGCCTCATAACAAAATACAATTTTCAGAATCGTCTTGGAATTCAAGGCGTCGCAAAAGGGAACTGGCCAACTCCACCTGACAATTTCTTGGCCTACATTCTGTTTTTTTTTGGGTTGGTATTTGCTCGCTTTGAACTCAAACGTAGTCCATACACATGCGACTACTTCTAGTGCACTGAACTGATGTTTGCGTGTGGATTAGTTTTCCCTATTACCAGTTTCCCTCGCCATAGGAGAGCTCACTCCGACCTCCGAGGTACTTATAATTTACGTCCCAAAGTCAGGGACTAGAAGTCAACATTTTAGTTCATCTGACCGGTGTAGGGGTTGAACCCGCCAACTCGGCAACAGTACCTCACAATATATGAAACAAACAAATAAACTAGTATCTGTTGTCGGATGACCTTTTTACCTTTGTGACAGCACCTGTCACAAAGGTAAAAGGTCATCCGACAACAGATGCACCAGCTGGCCAAACTCTGTTTAACAGACGTGTTCTGATTGAGTTCAACTGTTTTATAGGAATTCCTGGAAATCTGGCCCAAGGACAGCAGGCAGTAGCAGCGACTTCTCAGACCCGGCGAATCACGGGAACCGTGACGTAAGATCTGTCACAGCGATACGCCGAGTGTGAGAGATAACAGCACCACGGCAGACGTGCCGTCCACGTGATTCCACCTTCGTGAGCGATACATCAACTCGTCGGAATCTCGTTCTGAGTGGCAGTTTCAGCAAGAGAGGAAGAGAGAGAGAAAGAGAAAAATTCCGCATTATTAATCACACATACCTCGAGGGAGTTCCGAGAGCTATCACTCGGAGCTGTGTGCTGCTGCGACAACAATGTATAGCTGGTGGTAGCAGCTTTCCAGGAAGTTTCTACTCTCAGAATCAATACGCCACTCGTAAATCGGCTATTTAGGGAGGCAAGACTAGAAACAGAAAAAAAGCCGCCGCTCTTTGGCTGCAGATTGGATTCCGGAGCTTAGGTGTGCTGTGATAGTTACATAGTTGTAGTGGATGACAATGGTAGCTGTAGAAACCATTCATGGATAGCAGACTTTGTGAGTGTTTCTCCCAGGATCATTGTTATGGCAAAGTCGGTAAGGATTGTGTTAGAAATTACAAATCGGTTCAAAATAACACTGAGCTTGTTTATCAAGGCACCAGGCGAAAGCATTATGATTATATAATTGTTTGTAGATAAATTCTGAAAGTTACTTCAGCCTTGACAGTGGTACATGTAAACGATATTTAGAAGATTCTGCAGCAAAATGCCAGTTATACAGTATAATACAGTACACAGAAACAGACAATAAGAGCACAGAGAACGCCGTGCAGTGTTTTTCTGACGCTTACTGCTCTCCGTTCCATTCTAGACGTATTAATAAAAACGCAGTCTTCTAATTCTAAAGAAAACTGCTGTATGCGAAATGTTAGGACCGTCACATCTTTGTAGGCCGAGCACACCGAGGAATAGTTGGGCCAGTCATTCCCTCCAGTAGCAGACGACCAGTACTGGCATTGAATCCTTGTCCGCCCGCACTCATGACGTCTGCAGCGTAACGTTGTGGGCGACAACAGCTCCTGACACATAAATCTTCTTGGTGACAGGCAGCGGTAGGAATGTAAACAAATTGATGAATTAGTTGACATCATCAAATCTAACTAATTCCACCAAAACAGGCGAAGCGGCCGCTTGTGCTGATACGATTGTATTAACCCATTCATGTTCACACCGGAAATTGAATCTGGTGAGGAAACATCATCGATGTGCCAAGGGCGGTAAGTCTGCTGGCCTGCGTCGTCAGTTCATTGGTCAGTCAACTTCGCATGGAACAGTTATATACAAATTCGCAAGTGTTGATTTAATTTATCATTACCCTCTTCTGACAACAATTACCTTCAAATTAATATAATGTTAATAGGATTATTAATCTGAGCCGGTGATGGACCCTTATATAACTTCTCTCTGAGGTTGATCGGGGTAGGGGTAGTCGAATCGAAACAAAAATGTGGCTGGCAATCATAGAAGTAGAGGAAAGAAGTAGAGACTAGAGCACACGCTAGACAACATACACACTAGAGCACACACTAGACAACATACAAACTAGAGCACACACTAGACAACATACAAACTGAAAGCTGTAGTTACTGAACCCAGAATCACGCTTGTCACGTCCAAATGGCAACATCGCCTCACTGCAGGCGCAAAGTGTGCTTTGATATAGGACTATTAGAGCTGTGTATTAGATAAGGAACCTGCGTCAGGTCTTGCAAATCCGTAGGGAATTTACTTGATCCTAGGAAAATACTGGTAACGAAAATTGGAGGCACTAGTCTCAGGAACTAGGACTCAACGCCTCCACCCAACGCCTAATGGCATAAGTGGAAGACAACAACAACAACAACAACAACAACAACAACAACAACAACAACAACACCTCTTGTATAATAAATTGCAGAAGCCCTTCCCTATTTAGCCTTAATTGCCAGCACACCTCTTTTGACCAAGCTAATTTCTCACAGCCAAACAACAGCCTGTACTAGCCACTCAGCTGCATCGCTATTATTGTCGAGTCTTCTACAACTGCTTCAAAGTCAACTTTCGCGCCAACCTGGCCAACATTGAACAGTACACGCCGGTACAAGGGAGAATCCATATCTGACCGTCCACATCTGCATTCTCAAAACAGATGCCAAAATGGACGGTCGGGGCATTGAAATCATTGTCTCCGATGAAAATGACACTCGTGTGTCCACAGTGCACTCTGGGAACAGAGCGATGCTCCGCCGAGTGTGGATGATCTTGCTGGACAACCGAGTGGCCGGAAGACCAGACTCGGAGCGAGCACTGAGGCCTCACCCGGAGGAATACAGGGTTCTCAAGCGAGTCTTGAACATCATCTTCGTGACCATTGGCGTGGCTCTGCTCATCTCCGTGTTTGTTGTGATTATGTACACTTATGTTGGTGAGTAGATTTTGTGTGCGTGTAAAACTGTTATTGTTGATCATACCGTTTGTTATTTAGGTCTTCGTGCTGTTATATGAGAATTCGTGATCATTATTTTGCATATCGGTGTGGTCTGTTATTATGGTCTGTTATTATTAATCTGTTCATATACTAAGCACAAAAACAACAACAACAACAACAACAACAACAACAACAGCAGCAGCAGCATCAGCAACAACAACAACAACAACAACAACAACAACAACAACAACAACAAAACGATTTCTTGCTACTTGAATAGCTGTTGCTTCTACCATTGTAACAATACAATTAAGGTGGTATTAGAACGAGTCCATCTTCACCTCCTCCTCCACGTTCTCCTCCGCTACTTCATGCTCATCCTTTTCCTACTACTACTACCACCACCACCACCACCACCACCACCACCACCACCACCACCACCACCATCTCTACCACCACCACTACCACCACTACCACTACCACCATCACCATCACCACCATCACCACCACCATCACCACCACCACCATCACTACTACTACTACTACTAATACTACTACTACTACTACTACTACTACTACTACTACTACTACTACTACGACTACTACTACTACTACTACTACCACCACCATCATCAACACCATACCACCACCACAATTCAGCCATCACTACTACTACTACTACTACTACTACTACTACTACTACTACTACTACTACTACTACTACTACTACTACGACTACGACGACGACGACGCGGCGACGGCGACGACGGCGACGAAGACTACTACTGTAACGACGACGACTACCACTGTTACTACCACTTCTACTACAATTACAATTACGACGACTACTACAACCATGACTACCACACACATATTCAGCCAAATGAGAACACCTAAAGAACGGTACTCGTAAGTCTACTCCTAAAATATATTGTGCCCCTCCTCCTAGTTTGCCACTTCCACTCCAGGGCCACCTGTCTGTAGCCACATGAAGGGCCAGCAGAAGTAGGTTTAGAGAGTGATGGAGTGGGGTGGGGTGGGGTGGGGGTGGGAGAGGGTAAATGTACATAGGCTGACTGAAAGTCCAGCCGATCTCTATAGAGAGAAGACCAGTATTTGTTGTGCAGGGTTCTAATTGGGTAGTCGAGTGGTTTGATTTCCCGTTAGAGAGACGGGGGGGGGGGGGGGAAGAGAGAGAGAACGAACGAACGAACGAACAGACTTTATTTTCAAAGGGTAACAAATTGGGCACGCAGGCCCGTCTTACATTCGGCCCTTCCAATCACTCATCTTTCTTTCATCAACAATGCATAGGAAAAAAACATTGTCATATGAATTTTGTAAACATAAACAATGCATATTACTATGTTATGAGACACATCAACCACCCACCCACACATCTCCCATTCACTCCAACTCCACCACTCAACCACACACATAACCCACACACACATACATGTCCCTACCCATCCACCACATCCCTACACCTACACATCTCCCCACCCACACACACCTCTCACCCACCACACACCCCATCCACCCACACCCCAAGCACACATACAATCCCCAACCCACACATCCCCCACCACACACATCCACCCACCTACACACATATCCTCTACCCGTCCTATTACCCACCAACAAGCACTCACCCACATATCCTCCTCCACCCACACACCTCCAATCACACAGCCGAACACACATTCCTCAGCTACACATTCCCCCCCCCCCCCCCCCCACACACATCTCCCCGTCAACTCACATATTCCGCACCTACCCACACACAAATTCCGCACCCAGCCACATAATCTCCCATCTAACCCAGCCCACTCACAGATCCCGAGCCCACCCCTACATACACCCACCACCATCTCCTAACCTACACACACTCACCCACCCACATATCCTCTACCCACCCACACATCCTCTACCCACCCATCCCCCAATCAAACATCCCTTAACCACACACCCTTACTCATATACAATCACCCAGCCACACATTCTCTACCCAACCACCCATCCCCCAGCCACACATCCCTTGAGAGAGAGAGGTAGTTGAGGGGACTCGAGAGAGGGAGGGTGGGTTTGTGGGGGGGGGGTGGTGGTCGAGAGCTAGAGAGAGAGAGATAGAGAGAGAGAGAGAAAGAGAGAGAGAGAGCGAGAGAGAGAGAGAGAGAGAGAGAGAGAGAGAGAGAGAGAGAGAGAGAGAGAGAGAGAGAGAGAGAGAGAGAGCGCAGAAATATAAATGTAGGGACACAGTAAGAAAAAAACACAGACATAGAGTCCGCTATGGTTTTATAGAGGAATGATAAGACTGTAGACGGATAGATAGAGTAATGAAATCTTGAAAGAAGTTAACCCACAAAGAGAACTATTCACTCGCACCAGAAGAAAACAATCATGTCATGAGAAGGGGACAGATGGAGTACGTCGTGACAACGGGAAAGTCAAAGACGAGAAGAGACTGGGAGAGGTCAAATGAGAAAATACTTGACAGTTTGTCATCATGGCATGCAGGAACATCACTAAATATAAAAGAAAACTCTAACCTGCACAGTTCGCGGCGACTGCACTATCCAGGTGGCCTTAATTCCTCAAGCTCAAGGCGCGCCCCCCTCCCCCCTGCCATACATAGCAAGGTTACTTACTATATTGGCAGGAAATTACAGTTTTGACCGTACGCGAGATAGAGATTTGTGAATAGTTATGATCACCAACGCCATACGGCATAGACTATAAGAAGTTAACTCGTCCGAGAAGTTAGACCAAGTTTGTTCTCGCTGCGTTGAGTTGAGTCAAGAACCAACATCACAGCACTCAGGACCTTCGCATACGTGCTCCGTCCTCATCTACAACAGCCAGCGAAGAGTCCCAATACTAATGGTACCTATAACAGTCTGATTATGTATACGTCTAGCCTTTCTTCAGAGTATTGAGTGTCGGTCAGATCCTCTAGTCACTCCCTGCAGCACCATTCTCTCCACACTGTGATTATCTAACGGTTCTTCTGCACTATAACACACGATTCCAAAGTGCCCCGATCATGTCTGCCTTATCATGTACCATAAACCCACCCAGTGGTGCAGGTCCAGCCAGTCTGTCTGCCTGCTCGTTTCCCTATCACACCAGCATGTCCTGGGAAAAACACCAACAGAAGCTGTCATTTTTGATTGTTGAATGGAAGTCTGCCACTCTGCCCGAAGCATGCATGTCTTTACATTTCTCATCATACTTTGTGAGTCCGTTACAACTACACGTGTATGCTCTTCTCCAACCAGCGGAACGCCACCGTGACTCCCTCCACCTCCATTTTCAGACTAGATGTTGTTGTATCCTATGCCAGGTTCTCCTGCACTAAACACCGCCTGCCAACCTTCGCCACGAACTTCCAGACACTCCTTGTACCTCTTAGCACAGAGCCATCCGTGAAGAAATGTTTATCACCTGGTCACGAATTGTCGTGGATCAATTTTTGCACCTCCCATTCAGTGCAGCCTGCCGGCCAATTCCCTCATTCCCGAACCAATGTTATTATGACCCTGCAGAGGTCTGACTTCTCCCACTGGCATTCTGACTCACTCCTCTCCTAATGTTCACAAGCATGAACATTTCTCTCATTGTGTTCTCTGCCTGAGCCATCCATGGGTTTCGCTGTGTTCCGTTCCACATGACAAAGTAATGTATCTACGCGACTGTCTCTCCAACGAGAGGACGACCCTGGAAGAGTTGGTTAGATGGAGTAAAAGACACATTAAAGAAATCCAATCCGACGTTAGTACAAGCAACAAGACAAGCGAAACACACACAAATTGCCACCTCTATGTGACGCTTCACGACAAACGCAGCAGGACAAAAGAAGTACTGCTGGAACGAAATACCAGTCTACATTTTACACCATGACTTATAGATTACCTACCGGAGCTACTTCAAGATGGTTGGAGGTACTAAGCTCTAGGTTGAAACGTTTTTTCTTTTGGCGCTCTCTCGTTTTGAAATAAAGCGTAGTCCATACGCATTACTTAGCACTGGACTGAATTTTGCGCGTAGATTAGCTTTCCCAATTACCAGTGTTCTTCGCCACCAGGCGAATCCACTCCGACTTCAGAGGTGCTTGTAATTTAGTCCCAAAGTCAAGGACGAGAAGTCAACATTTTAGTCTAACTGTCCAGTCTAAGGATTGAACCCCCTACCTCGGCATCAGCACACTGGACGTTTAAGTACGGGCGTGTTTAGCCATTCGGCCATGCTGATATCCAATCGAAAACGTGTGATAATGTATGTGGTATTCTTTTGTTGAGCCTCATAGTTCAGTCATATTTTACTTTAAAGTTATTTGCATATCCTTTACAAGACTCTGCAGTCAACCCCAGCATTGTTTTGGATGTTTATGATTTCTTAGCAAGGTCACTTTCAGTAGTTTATCATTGCTTTCTGAATCGACCGGAACTTATACCATTGCATAAAAACCAGCGCAGGGCGGTCTGCTTCCAAATCACAAGCAGCTGTGTTTCGAACGCGGTATGGGAGATTGTAATAATATAGTGACGAGATATGACGACGAATTCAGCAAATATATGGCGATGGATAATGGCACAAATAAATGATGGGCACTGATAGGCAGACATATTAAGTAGTTGCACGTCATTTACAGGACGTCACAGTCGATCCCAGCATTTATTGGTTGTGATTTTCTAGGCAATCTTACGTTCACTATTTTGCCATTGCTTTTTGAACCGCCGAAGCCTCTTACTATGAAAATCAACGCAAAGCCATTTGCTTCTGAATCTCCCGCGGCTAATTTCGAGCCCTCACTCTGTATGTGGAGGAATTGTGAACATTCTGAAACTGCGTTTCACCTACCCCTAGGATACAGACGCAACTGCCTGTCATTTTTCAATTTTTTATTTTAGCATCACGATTCTTTCACCGTAGCCTATTGTACTTGAAATATACATCCTTCCATGGGAAGAATACTTGGCATAAATGCTCCACGGACACGACACATGTGCCCCGGAGCTTCGTTTCAACATCTGACAGGGATAAAGGGCGGAACGCGCCAGACCTCGGCGACTTCAGTACTCAGCTCCTGACATGTCTATCACACGTTAACGACTTAGACGTCACGCGCGCTCACGCACTTTAACATTGCAGCGTCGACGGTGCAGTCTGTAGCATGGGCGCTTGTCTGTACAGTTTGCGACAGTCTGTACACGCATTATATACACGGAGGTCATCTGTCTGTAGCATGGGCGCTTGTCTGTACAGTTTGCGACAGTCTGTACACGCATTATATACACGGAGGTCATCTGTCTGTAGCATGGGCGCTTGTCTGTACAGTTTGCGACAGTCTGTACATGCATTATATACACGGAGGTCATCTGTCTGTAGCATGGGCGCTTGTCTGTACAGTTTGCGACAGTCTGTACACGCATTATATACACGGAGGTCATCTGTCTGTAGCATGGGCGCTTGTCTGTACAGTTTGCGACAGTCTGTACATGCATTATGTACTTGGAGATAGCGTGCGTTCAATAAGCCTGCTCAGACAGATTATCTGTTCAACTTAAATTGGGAAATCGGCAAGTCTATCCATTTGTCTGTCCGTCTGCCTGCCTAACTACCTACATAGTTAACTACCTACCCATCCACCCATCTACCTAGCTCCTTACCGCTATACTTACCTACCTATCTGCCTACCTACTTACCTAACTCCTGCCTGTCTGTCTGCCTGCCTGCCTGCCTAACTACCTACCTACCTCCTGCCCGCCTGCCTACCTACTTACCTACCTACATACCTGCTTGCCTGCATGTCTGCTTTCCTTCCTTCCTTCCTTCCTTCCTTCCTTCCTTCCTTCCTTCCCCCCTTCCTTCCTTCCTTCCTTTCTCCCTTCCTTCCTCCCCCTTCCTTCCTTCCTTCCTTCCTTCCTTCCTTCCTTCCTTCCTTCCTTCCTTCCTTCCTTCCTTCCTTCCTTCCTTCCTTCCTCCCTATTCATCTATCTATTTAACCCCCCTCCCTCCCCCGTCCTGCCTGAGATTTTCTGTATTTCTACAAAATATTCCCTCAGAGTGAGTAATGACACCCTACTCCCCTCCCTTTCCCAGTGTATCTCCCCCTCCCTCCCTTCCTCCCTTCCTTCCTTCCTTCCTTCCTTCCTTCCTTCCTTCCTCCCTATTCATCTATCTATTTAACCCCCCTCCCTCCCCCGTCCTGCCTGAGATTTTCTGTATTTCTACAAAATATTCCCTCAGAGTGAGTACTGACACCCTACTCCCCTCCATTTCCCAGTGTATCTCCCCCCTCCCTCCCTCCCTCCCTCCCTTCCTTCCTTCCTTCCTTCCTCCCTCCCTTCCTTCCTTCCTTCCTTCCTTCCTTCCTTCCTTCCTCCCTCCAGTCCTTCCTCCCTCCAGTCCTTCCTTCCTTCCTCCCTCCCTCCCTTCCTTCCTTCCTTCCTTCCTTCCTTCCTCCCTCCCTCCCTTCCCCTCCCTCCCTATTCATCTATCAATTTAATCCCCCTCCCTCCCCTGTCCTGCCTGGGATTTTCTGTATTTCTACAAAATATTCCCTCAGAGTGAGTACTGACACCCTATTCCCCTCCCTTTCCCAGTATATCTCCTCCCCCCCCTCCTCCTGAGACAGAAAGACTTTTGTGCGCCTCTACACAGTTTCCTTGTAGGTGAACGATGATCGCCGTTTGAGCTTTGGAAGTCTTTCTGTGACAGGACAGGGGATTTATAACTCTCTTGCTGGGATACACAGACCACTTTGGACTCACAGGTCGCCCAAGCATACAATAGCTACCAGAACTCGCCCGGGGAAGTAAACGCCACCGACTTTATATTGATCACATCACCAACAGAGAACTGATTGTTCCATTACAAATATGGGGCAGGCACAAAACATACCTTATGGCGCGGAAGAGAGTCCATTGTAATGGTTGGGCTTAAACTTTAACTTAACGTACCAATCGTCGTTTTTCCATTACCCATACCCCGTTTAACCCCAGAAGAGAAGTTATAATTAGGGCCCATGGCTACCTCAGATTAATAATCATGTTATCGAATCAGCTAAATTTTCGAATATTAATTAGAAAGGGATTGTTGTCAATAGAAGGTAATTAAATACAATGTATTGTTATAGGATAGACCTGCTTGCTCCCATTGTCCATCCCCATCAAATGTTTATACTCCTCTTAACACCTATATTTTAAGGCAGGATGTCAGAAAGGCTGAATGGATAAGAGCACTCGCTTTTAAATTTCCGGTGTGCTGATGCTGAGGTAGCGGGTTCAACCCCTCCTATGGACAGTTGGACTAAAATGTTGACTTCTCGTCTTTGACTCAGGGACTTAAACTACACGTAACTCAGAAGTCGTAGTTTCCCAATGAAATGGACGGACAGAAAACCTAATTTGGATAACGAAGACATAAACAATAGATATCACGATTTATAGTCTGGCATATTTCGCTGCATCTCGTCAGGCCCATACTGCAGAATTCACACAACGTAAAATAAAATAACTAGATGAATCATTCAAGCTGAAATACACACATGTTCGCACATTTGTATTTTCCTCAGAAACCACATCTCCACAACCATCATATATTTTTTTCAGCTTGTCTGTTAATTGTTCACGTTTCACATCCATAGAAAAGTTCAGGTTCTATGTAGCACTTATTTGGTCACTACTAGTCGCACCATCTGGCAAGACCAGTATTATGGATAGTTTCTGGACTTTCCGGACTTCTTTCCCAGCAGACAAGTTCTACTATATCACCTAGTTATTTCCTGCATTACAGTTAATTCTAATATGATTTCTTCTTGGCTTAGAGGTTATGACTTTTCTCTGTAATCTCGTATACTCTCGTCGGTAACGTGATGACGGTGAGAATCAGCAGTGGTTCGAATCGCATCGGTAACTTACGGGGTACTGGGCGTAATCTTGCCCAGAAATCAACATACAGCTGAAAGATGCTGGTGTTGACAGTGATGTCCTGTAAAGGATATGCAAAAAAAAAAAAAAAAGTAACGTCTGCACAAGAAGTTCCGCGTTCTTGATGCATCTTGCCGTATCCAACCGTCGTGTAGCTATTTCACACGCAGGCGTGTATGGTACCGCAGTTAGGACTGCGTCTTCCGGCCTGGTACACCGGAACCTATAATTTCAGCAGATGTTCTCCGGAAGATTTCATGCTTGCTCGCACTGACTGGAGGTGAATTTATGTTTGTTCGATTTTCCGTCAAAGAGATGGCTACACTTGACTGCTGCTTTACAGACAATTCTAGAACATTTTTTGCAGCCTCACAGACAATTCTAGAACAGTTTTGCTTCCTGATATATAATTCTCGAACAGTTGTGCTGCCTTACATAGAATTCTTGAACATTTTTGATGCCTGATATAATTCTATAGCGTTTTTGTACCCGACAGTGAATTCTAGAACATTCTTTCTGCCTGACCTATAATTATAGAACATTTTTGCGGCCCAACAGAGAATTCTAGAACATGTTTGCTGACTTACAAAGAATTCTAAAGCATTTTTGCTGCCCGACAGAGAAGTCAGGAACATGTTTGCTGCTCGTTAGAGAATTCTAGAACATTTTTGCTGTCTGACAGAGAATTCTAGAACATTTTTGCTGCCCGGACAGAGATTTATAGAACATCTGAAAGGAAAGCTAGGGAAGCCGGCCCTAAGAATTCTTGGTTGAAGTCGGATACACGGGCAGTTAGCAGCATACAACACAAAGAAGCGACCATGCTTTTACAGACCAGCGTAACGTGTCTTACCGAGGTGGAGGTAGTTCCAACAGGAGAACCGGCTTTGAAATCCTTATAGAAAGCGAAATACAGGAATGCCGTGGGCATGAAGTTAACTATTGCTTTCATGGGAGGCGTTAACTTTAGGTCTGAAGTTTACAGAAGAAACAACATGACAGATATAGACAAACAATTTCAAACCGAGGGAAAAAAAAACATGTAGTTGTGACTGCGAAGGCGAAGTAGAAGAAGAAGAAGAAGAAGAAGAAGAAGAAGAAGAAGAAGAAGAAGAAGAAGAAGACGAAGAAGAAGACGAAGAAGAAGACGAAGAAGAAGAAGAAGAAGAAGAAGAAGAAGAAGAAGAAGAAGAAGAAGAAGAAGAAGAAGAAGAAGAAGAAGAAGAAGAAGACGAATAAGAAGATGAAGAAGAAGAAGAAGAAGAAGAAGAAGAAGAAGAAGATTAAGAATGAGAAGAAGAAGAAGAAGAAGAAGAAGAAGAAGAAGAAGAAGAAGAAGAAGAAGAAGAAGAAGAAGAAGAAGAAGAAGAAGAAGAAGAAGAAGAAGAAGAAGAAGAAGAAGAATGAAGAAGAAGAAGAAGAAGAAGAAGAAGAAGAAGAAGAAGAAGAAGAAGGAGAAGAAGAAGAAGAAGAAGAAGAAGACGAAGAAGAAGATGAAGAAGAATAAGAATAAGAAGAAGAAGAAGAAGAAGAAGAAGAAGAAGAAGAAGAAGAAGAAGAAGAAGAAGAAGAAGAAGAAGAGAAGAAGAAGATGAAGAAGAAGAAGAAGAAGAAGAAGAAGAAGAAGAAGAAGAAGAAGAAGAAGAAGAAGAAGAAGAAGAAGAAGAAGATGAAGAAGAAGAAGAAGAAGAAGAAGAAGAAGAAGAAGAAGAAGAAGAAGAAGAAGAAGAAGAAGAGGAAGAAGAAGATGAAGAAGAAGAAGAAGAAGAAGAAGAAGAAGACGAAGAAGAAGAAGAAGAAGAAGAAGAAGACGAAGAAGAAGACGAAGAAGAAGAAGACGAAGATTAGGAATAAGAAACAACAACAACAACAACAACAACAAAACTTTATTTTGAAAGGGTTAAGAATTGGGCACGCAGGCCCGTCTAACATTCTGCCCTTTTATCACTCTCTTTCATACATTATACCATTCACACATCATTCAAGGCTAACTGAAAACAGCAACAATATAAAATATATGCATTATAAAGGCATGTTGAAAAAATTAAAAATAAATACTACACGACTCAGTAATAGTAATAACTGGTGTGGTATTTATTAGCTACGTGGAATATACTGGACTACCAAAAGGAGACTGGCTGTTATACTAGGGTTTTATTATATTATTACTTCTATTATTAAGGGGGAAGGTAATCCGTACTGAGATAGTGTTCAAATAATTTGCGATTATATGTATAGGGATTGATGATGTCTTTTATTTCATGTGGAAGATTGTTCCACAGCTGAGCTGCAGAGTACGTTAAGCTTGTTTTGTATAAGTCTATCCTAGGCTTCGGAAGGTGTAATAAATTTAATCGTTTACTGTGTCTAGCATTATATTCAAACAATGGCCAAAGGTAGTTTGGGGCATTCCGATGTAGGATTTTGTGAATTAGTTTGGCCTTATTGAAAAGCAGACGTTTGCGGAGTGGTAGTAACTGAAGGCGTTTATGCAGGCTAGGATTTTCAGTTAAATGTTTGCTATAAATTAATCTCATGGCCCGTTTCTGGAGTGAGTAAAGTCGCTTGGTGCTTGAATTGGAACAACCGTCCCAGATTGTAGAGCAGTAGTCAAAATGTGTCTGTATGTGTGACGAATAGAATATTTTCCTTGTGTCCTCATCAAGGAAATTTTTAATTTTGGAGAGTTGGTAGACTTTTTTCGCTGTTTGTTTAGTGAGCGCTTGAACGTGAGGATTAAAGGTTAGGTTTCTATCAATGATGAGGCCTAATGTTTTGTGCTCAGTTACACTTTCTACTGGCATGTTATCGATGTGAAGTTGAAGTGATCTGTGTGAATTTAGAGTCTGAAGTCTTTGTCTTGTTGTTAATAACATAGATTTTGTTTTAGTGATGTTAATTTGCATACGGTTCGCATAGCTCCACCTAACTACATTATTTAATTCTTGTTGCAAAGACGACTCCAGCAAATTACTGCTTTCAGCGTTTGTATACACTGTACAGTCGTCTGCAAATAGATCGCAGGACGACGAAAGATGCAAAGGTAGATCATTAATATATATGGCGAATAATAGAGGGCCAAGAATAGAGCCTTGCGGTACTCCAGTATTGAAGGTAGTGGTTTGGGACAGAGATTTATTGCATGAAACTACTTGCTTTCTGTTTGACAGAAAAGATGTTATTAGCGTCACAACATTAGGGCCAATTTTCATTGTCTCTAGTTTTTTAATTAAAATGGCATGGTCTATCATATCAAATGCTTTTCTGAAATCGATAAACACAACTCCACATAGATTGTTGTTATTTATATTATGGTGCCAATTTTCTATCATGTTTGTTAGGGCCGTATGGCAAGAATATTTTGGTCGAAATCCTGATTGACTGTCAACTATAAGCTTGTTGCTATCTAAATACTGTAATGTTACCTTATGGATGTGTTTTTCTAGTGGTTTTGATAGTGATGATAGTAAAGAAATGGGTCTATAATTGTTCGGGAGACCATTGTCCAATGAACCAGATTTAAGGAGAGGATACACTTTAGCGATTTTGAGAGCTGATGGAAAGTGACCTTTGGTGATACACTGATTATATACATAGGTTAGTGATACACAGATCACTGGCGCAGCACAGCGGAGAATCCGACTGCTGATTCCATCTAACCCAGATGAGTTTGTGTTTTTTAGTTTACTGAGGTAAATGAGTACTTCAGTGACTGTCATTAGCGGTATGTCAGAAAGGATATCTCGGGGGCATCTAGTCTGGCAAAACGATGACAGTAAAGATAAGTTGCAAGGAGAATTTGGTATTGTAGCCTTCAACTGATCTATGTCATTCTGAAAAAAGTTACTGAATTGGTCGCATGAAATAGGATTTGATGGTGATGAATTTGAGTAGTTATGCTTGTTTGTCAAGGTGTTAATTGCCTTCCATATGTCCTTACTATTTGTTTTATCCATGACTAAGTTCTTAAAGTAATTTTTCTTTTCTTTTCGTATGGTATATTGAACTTTGTTTCTAAGAGTACGGTATGTGCTGAGATCCCGCTTTTTTATGTGCCTTATCTCTGTCTCTCATAATTTCAAGAATTTCCTGGGTGATCCAAGGTGGTTTGACGTGATGTTTTACTCGAACTTCCTTGATTGGCACATGTCTATCAAACACATCAATAAAGATCTTCATCCAGGATTCCAGAGCATCATCTGGGTCTGGAAGCTGATAAACATTGTTTAGAGGTGAACTGAGCAAGTCCTGTAAAAATGCGTTTTGGTTGAAATTTTTGTAGCTTCTGTATTTTACAGTTATGTGTTTATGTTTAGGAGTTTTAATTCCTTTTTTAGACCATGTGCAGCATATTGGGTAGTGATCGCTCATTGCACAATTGGGCACGGTGTATTCTATGATGTTGTCCGAGCAAGTTACATAATGTGATCTATAAGTGTTGAAGATGAGTTTGTTACTCTAGTATCTTGTTTTACTATTTGTTGGAAGTTGTATGATGCAATTATATTTCCCCAGATTATATGGGATTTGTTGGTGTCAATGTTAAAGTCTCCGAGTAGTATAATTTCCTTCCCGGAAGCGAAAACCACATCCATCATGGTAGTGAAGTTTTTCGTACCAAACGTATCCAGCCCTGGGATTTCGATAGAGGTAGCCAATTATCAGGGGTGTGATGTTTCGAAGTTTTAACTCCAACCAAATACATTCTATTTCGCAAGTTTCAAAGTCTAGCCTACGGTGAACATTTAGTAGATTAGAAACATAGGCTACTATGCCTGTCTCTTGTTTCCTACAGGGATCTCTTCTAAACACTTTGTACCCTTTAATAGAGATGTCCTCATCTGAAATGTTTTCATTTAGTCTACTTTCACTAAGGCCGAATACATGGAAATTTTGATTAAGAATAGAAGA
>JACEFZ010024510.1:0-47045 GCA_014155875.1 Cepaea nemoralis
GGACGGGTGTAATTTACAAACCACATTATTTCTGGGACGGACAATATCGACTTTTTGCTGACAGTTGTTCGCCGATCTTAACAAAGATACGAATACATCAACCCGTAACAGCCGGCGCAAACCGATCGATTATGCATAAATTATGTTCCGCCACTCCCCTTCTTTGAGCTTACTAAAAAATGCGGGTCCTCATGGGTCCTCCTTCTTTGTTCTTAGTATATCTCATTGCTCATTGCTCAAAACGATGCCTGGAGACCCTATAGTACTACTGACGTCTACATGAAACGTGATTTGCGGGTCTACTTACGTTATGAAACGAATTTCAGAAGGGCAAGAAGTACAGAACCGTAAAGTTTGTAGGGAAAAACAATATCAAGTAACCGTTTCTTGTATTAAAGCGAACACGAAATAATCTTAATTCCCCCACCCCCTCCTGAAACCCTACAATTCTCCCCTGGGGGCAGGTAAGTGGGGGGGGGGGGGGGGGGAGAGAGAATTCCCCATCGGTTGAGAACCACGGTTTTAGAACAACGTCTATTTCGTTTTCTGGTTGATGCCAGAGACCACTGTGTTCTAAAATTATTGAAATTTCTCAATGCGTGTCCTGTTCAGATTCAACAGCTTTCCCACACCACTTGTTTCCCCAGATCGTGTTAAGTTATCTCTGGAATATGTTTCATTATCTCGTGAATCTCTTTAACTCTCTCTGGATTCTCTTTAATTATCTCTTGAATCTCTTTAATTTCAATTTTGACTTATAGGTTGATAAATATGTTCGCACCCTGTGGTAACAGGAGCCATTTCAAAATGCATTTGTTAATGTTTTAATGATTTATTTTATTGCTGATGATGATGATGATGATGATGATGATGATGATGATGATGATGATGATGATGATGATGATCACGTGAGAAGAACTAATTACAATGACGTCAAAAATATGTACCTCTTTTCTAGCTTTCTGTATCATCCTGTATATCTACATTCCACATATCTGCTTCCATGTCATGACGCAATTAGCACAATACCCAAAAGGGGAAAATGTGGTATCGTTGAAAATGAAAAGATTTGATTAGCGAAGACACAAACAATAGCTTTTAGGATTTATTGCCAGGCAGATTTCGCTGCATCTCGTCAGATACATACTGCAGAATTCACACAAAATAGAGAAGATTAACTAGATACACCCTTCTAGCTGAAGTGTACACATGTTCGCACAGCAACGTGCACATGCCCAGCTGGATTAACAAGATACTACACACAGGAGATCAGATCATAGGAGGGCCGACACACCACAATTACAAACTTACGGTGTCGTCCATTGTACGGCAATCTTGGAAACCGGTCATGTAATTGACAGAGACAACGCTTTTCGCGCGTTATGGTTAATTCACAAAATAGTCGCTTGTTAATGTTTGCAGAGTCCATCATGCGTAATCTACATAGGCCAGTTTTGTGCAAACAGACAGACTTGGTACTCAATGTAAAATTACTGTGGTAGACATTCACATTACTTTTCGAACATGTGTATATTTCACTTAAGTGATGTATCTAGTTTTGTTTTGTTTTTTTCAATCTCTATGTTGTGTAAATTCTACAGTATGTAACTGACGATTGATTGATTGATTGATTGATTTAGGAACCGACATCACACCATTCGGGGCATTCCCATAAACGCTCCGTTCCCATCCTCAGCAGCCAGCGAAGAGTTCCAACACCAATAGTGCCAGTAGCAATCTGATTATATGTCCGTCTCGCATTTCCCCTGAGCGTCGAGCGTTGGCTAGATCCCTTCGTCACTCCTCGCTGTCTCATTCTTGCCAGACCATGGTAATCCATTTGCTCCTCCGAGGTGTACACGTGCTCCCACAAGGCAGCAACCACGTCTGCTTTGTCATGTATCAATACTCCACCAAGTTCTGCAGAGCCAGCCAATCTGTCCGCCTGTTCATTTCCCAGCACACCGGCATGCCCTGTAGAAAATATCCAGGCGATCCTTGTCACCCGTGACCTCCGAAGCGAAGCAAGCCACTCCGCACGAAGCCTGCCCGTCCTTAGCCTCGTCAGCATACTTTCTGAGTCAATTACAATCACAATGTGTGTGTGTGTCGTATTCTCCATCCAGCGGAGGGCAGCAGTGACTGCCTCCACTTCCATTCTTAAGTCGGATGTTGTGGTATCATATGCCAGGCTCTCCTGCACCAAACGTCGACCATTAGCTTTGGCTATGAACCCCCAGCCACTTCTCCCACCTCTTGACACCGAACCATCTGTGAAATCACATCACCCGGGCGAGCATTATCCTGAATTAGTTGCTGGATTTCCACTTCCGTGGCCCCTGCTGGCCACCCCCTGCACTCCCGGCTCAATGTGATTATAACTCTGCACAAGTCTGACTGCTCCGCTGGTACTCTTACCAACTCTTCTCCTCGCCTAATGTTCTCCAATTTGCACACCTGTCTGATCGTACCCTCCGCCTGAGCCATCCATGATTTCCCTCTTATCAGTCGCTGACGGTTAACTGCGTCCAGCGCCTTATGCAACGGGTGATCTGTGTCAGCAACAACTCTGAGGTATGCCTTTGCCTGCATTGAGCCTACCAGCAACAGTCGGCAAACCAAGGATGTAACGCATACACACCACTGGGGTGTCTCTGGTTCATCCCAGAATGACCCACATAGCTTCGTTCTGTATGCGCTCCAATCTCACCATCTGACTCTTTGAAACAGCGGGCAGTGCTGGTCCATAATCAATCACTGGTATAGTGTGAAAAGCATTCTCTGCTCTATGTCCATTGCAGCCATAGTTTTAAGTGCATTGAGTCCCTTTTGAGATCTTGTCACAACCGTCTCCACGTTTCATGTTACTTATGTAACTGACGAGATGAAGCGAAATATGCCAGGCAATAAATCGTACAATCTATGGTGTTTGTCTTCGTTATTCAAATTCACTACTGGAAAACATTATTGTCATTTAATGACAAGATTGCTTTCGATTCGGACATAATTCTGTCTGTTTACACTAAATCTAAAACAGTGCACTTTATTTTTATGACATTCTGTGTTTCCTTTTCACTGTGCTTCAATTAATTCCTTTGAAATGTCAAATTCATTCGAATTTCGCGTGTTTTTTTTTTTTTCTTCATATGCTGCTGTCTCAACGCAAATGCCATCAGCTACATTGCCATAACAGCATCTCCACATCTGCTCTCGGCACTACATATCTGCCTCCCTTGTCACTGTCTCCTCTCATGTCTCCATTTCCTTTTGCCCCTAGACATGTTTTGTCGTGCTTATTTACTTAATTTCTCCCGTGCGTTTTCTCTTTTTGTCCCCCGCCGTTTTCGTTCCATTATCGTTATCGCGTTTCTCTTCATCATCGACGAGGGTCGTATGAAAACGTATTGTCTCTCTTTTCTGCACTCAGCTCTGCACGCACCTGTGGCTCACACCCAGTCGTGGGCATATTTACGAGAAATCCCTCATCCTCTGGTGATCTTTTAAAAGAAAAACTTCGGCGTGGCGCTCGCCTGGCGAGATTGTCTATTCAGTATTCAGCTCAAGGAAGAGATGTATTTGAATAACGCCTTTGTTATCTGATTCTTCTCTAAATTTGGAGTTGTAAATGTGTGTGACGTCCTTAACGCAATGCGTTCTTTAATGTTAATATTCAATGAATGTGTGAGCTTATATTTATCAAGCGTTAGACAAAAGCAATTAAACAATTAATAGATGATTTAATTGATACAATTTTACTTGGGCTTTGTTAGCACAAGGAGAAGATAGGAGGCACGGTTGTCACGCTAACGATTCTTAAATGGATTACCACCATTACTGCATCTCCTCCTCCTTCTTGTTCTTGTTCTTGCTCTTATTCCTCCTCCTCCTCCTACTCCTCCTCCTCCTCCTCTTCTTCTTCTTCTTCTTCTTCTTCTTCTTCTTCTTCTTCTTCTTCTTCTTCTTCTTCTTCTTCTTCTTCTTCTTCTTCTTCTTCTTCTTCTTCTTCTTCTTCTTCTTCTTCTTGTTCTTGTTCTTCTTGTTCTTGTTCTTCTTGTTCTTGTTCTTCTTCTTCTTCTTCTTCTTCTTCTTCTTCTTCTTCTTCTTCTTCTTCTTCTTCTTCTTCTTCTTCTTCTTCTTCTTCTTCTTCTTCTTCTTCTTCTTCATTTGGCAATGTTTTTAGCTACATGAATTTAACATGCACAATAGTTGATTGATGTACAAAAGATGAGTGATTGGAAGGGCTGAATGTGAGACGGGCCTGGGTGAAAAATGTGTGATCCATTAAAAATAAAGTTCGTTTGTTCGTTCGTCTGTCCTTTCTTTTCCTTCTGTCTTTTATACCTCTGTGTAAAGGATGTCCTCACATATGTCGCGAGAAGGCGATCTATATGTTGTTATCGACCGAGAGCTGCCCTAATCATGTTACTTATTTCTGCACTAATTTTCTTCTCCGTTATCTTTAGAACAACGTCTATTTCCTTTTCTGGTTGGGTGCCAGACAAAGACAACTTTTAGTTCTATTATTATTGATGTTTCTCAATGCGTGTCCTTTTCAGATTGAACAGCTTCCTCTCACCTCTTGTTTCTACAGATCGTGTTTAATTCACTCTGGAATCTGTATATTTCTCTCTGTTACTTGTGTAATTAAATCTGGAATCAGTTTATTTCTCTCTGGAATCTGTTTAATTGTCTCGTCAATATGTTTATTTGTATCTAGAATAAGTTGTTTCTTTCTGGAATCTGTTTATTTCTGTCTGGAATCTGTTTAATTTCACTCGAGACTTTATAGGTTGACAAATATGTTCTCTGTTCGCTCCCTCGGCTAACAAGAGGCCATTTCAAAATGCTTAATTGCATTTGTTAGTATTTATTTGATTGCTTTTAACGATGGTGATGATGATGATGATGATAATAATCATGATGATGATGAGGAGGAAGAGGAGGAGGATGATAGTGATCACATGATTAGAAGTAATTACATTGACGTCAACAATGTGTACCTCTTTCCTAGCTTTCAGTATCAAACTCCAGGACTGCCAAAACTACAACATATCCAGGCGAACCTTCTGGCCTAGAGAGACAACAGTGGAAGATAAACTCTATGGACCGCTGAGTAAACTAAAAAAAGACTTTAGGTTCATACAAGAGACAACATTGTAGTTATAGACATATTTCAAGCGAACGAAAGAAGAAAAAAAAATTGCACTATATCTACATTCCACACAGCAGTGCCGTGTTATGACGCAACTATCACAACACCCAAAAGGGTAAAATGTGCGATTTTTGACAATGAAAAGATTGCCTTAGATTGGGACATAATTCTGTCTGTTTACACAAAATCTCAAACAGCCTAGATTATGTAGCAACCAGATAGAACCGTTTTCTCTGTAATTTAATTTTTATGACATTCTGTATTTCCTATTCATCGTCTTTCAGTTGCTTCCTTTAAAAATGCCAAATTCATTCTAGCTTCGAGTGTGTGGTGTGTTCTTCCCATATGCTGCTGTCTCAACGCAAATGCCATCAGCTACATTGTCTCAGCCGGCTTCGTGGCTTAGAGGTTATGACTTTTCTCCGTAAACTCGTATACTCTCGTCGGTAACGTGATGATGGTGAGAATCAGCAGTGGTTCGAATCGCATCGGTAACTTACATCGCATCGTATGTGAGCCGGCCGCTCAGAAAGCAATGGCAAACTACTGAGCGTAATCTTGTCAAGACATCAAAATACAGCTGAAAGATGCTGGTGTTGACAGCGATGTCCTGTAAAGGATATGCAAATAAAAAAAAATAAAAAAAACCATTGTCTCAACAGTCTCCTGAAATGTCTTCATTTAGTTTTGCCTCAAGACGTGTTTTGTTGTGCTTATTTATTTAATCCCCCCCCCCCCTTTTATGCGTTTTTTTTTTTCTTTTTCTTCCCAGCCGTTATCGTCCCTTCATCTTTGTCGCTTTCCTCTTCAATCATTGAGGAGGGTCGGTATGAAAACGGACTGTCTCTCCTTTCTGCACTCAGTTCATCACGCGTCCGCGGCTCACACTCTGTCGCAGGCATATTTACGAGAAAGCACTCCCCTCATCTTCTAGTGATCTTTTAAAAGAAAAATGTCGGTATTACGCGAGCCTGGCGAGCGTGTCTACTGAGTGTGTTCAGCTCAAAGAAGAGATTATTTAAATAATTCTTTTGTTCTACGTTGTGTTCCAAATGTGGGGTTGTAAACTTGTATGACGTCCTTTACGCAATGCGTTCTTTTGTGTTAATTCTCAATAAATGTGTGAGCTAATATGTGTCGAGGGTTAGACAAAAGCAATTAAATGAATAAAAAAATAATTTAATTAATAAAGTTTGAGCTGGATTTTCTTAGAGCTTCGAACGGATAGAGGATATATTGGTAAAGCTAAGGATTATCAAGATGAAACTAGTTCTTCTTCATCGTCATCATCATCTTCCTCTCCTCCTCCTCCTCATCCACCTCCTCCTCCTTCTTCTTCTTCTTCTTCTTCTTCTTCTTCTTCTTCTTCTTCTTCTTCTTCTTCTTCTTCTTCTTCTTCTTCTTCTTCTTCTTCTACTATTGCTCCTCCTCCAGCAGCATTTTAACCCAATGTATTAAAGTCCCTCATCCAAGCTCACACTAAGTCCACCTATTTGCTACCCTGCCAGCGCTCCTCTCCTTACCTATGTCATTCATCTCTAGTCGCAAATTCTCCTCTCCAAACGAGTCTCCGTCTATTCCTCTTGCCGTGTGTGTGTCAGACAGAAAGGTCTTGTTAGCTATGATGTTATCCATGTTTCCTAAAGCGTGTCGCATACAACCTGCAATCTAATCCTCGGTGTCTGGATGCGCTGAGACCTGTCGTGTTCTCTCCATCCTCAGCCTTACTGATTCTGCTACACCTTTCTAGTTCATTATAGTCAAGCAAGCAGCTGATGAATGTCTTTAATGGCTTTAATATAATGAAGTTTCATTCATTCATTCATTCATTCATTCATTCATTCATTCATTCATTCATTCATTCATTCAGTAGCATGTCCTTTGCAGAACCTCGCTCCCATAGCAACATTCTGGAAAACTTCTCGGTCATAAGCAAGATGTCCGATACACCCAACTTAGAGATCATCTGCCAAATCCTGCATCCATATTCTCTTAGGTCTTCCTCTTCCTCTCTTCCCAGGCATATACCACTCCATTATTGTTTTCTCCAAACTTTCAAGTGACCAAAATATTTCAACTTTATTTATTTTATCGTCTTCACTATAATGTGGTTTGAGGTCCACATGATTTCATAATGCTATAAAAGCTTCTCTTGTCTTGAGTATTCCTATTGCAACATGCCTAGGGGAATACAATCGGAAAACTGTTGTGTCTGTAGGTTCGAATCTGCACCGGGATAGATTTTTAAACATAAGACCTGAGATTCTAAGGTCAACCCTGACTAAAATTGTTAGCAGGAAATGTAGTGGGAAGTAAAAGCGGTCAGAGTATCCTTGGCCTATAAACATATGGATGTAGAACTAAATACTTAATGTGCTGTAAGAGTGTGTCAAATGGACTTTTACTATTTAATACATTAGGCAAGAACTAGGCTGGCCATATACCTACATTACCAGTTAACAGTAGACCACAACTAGCAATGATGTACGGACCAAACTGAAGCAGAAGAAGAGGCCGGCCAGCATAAACGATGGCCAGACAGAGGGAATAACAGAGTCCGACGGGAATCTCGATACATGAAACCCATAAACGGGCACTCTCCCGCTGTTCATGCTTCACCTCGAGACCGCAAGGTACAAAAAGAACAATGTGAGATGATGAGGAAGAATTTAAGAAGCAATAGTTCCTATGACAAATGCCTTGGTCTGCCAGAGCAACTAACAACTATAGCCTGAAATCTGTATTGAAAGTACAAGGGCTTGTCAATAAGTAAGTCACTACAGTTCTGTGAGATGGCAGGTAAATGTAGTTGGATGTCTTCTACAGGTGTCATTAGGTGACAGAAACATCGAACTTGATATTACCGTTCGTCAGGCGGCGCTAGGTGTCTCATGCGCAGCGCATAAACAAAATGGCGACTGTACTTACGGAGTGCACAATCAAAGAGCAATGTACTGTTGTGCGTGTTTTGTGGACAAAAGGACTACCTGCAAAGGCAATTCATAAGAAAATGCTTCCTATTTATATTGACTACCAGCCCGAATCAAAGTGTGCTTCAATGCAATGTAAACATCCTACTTCGCCCTGTGTCCAAAAATTCAAGGTTACGCCATCAGCAGGGAAGGTTACGCTAACAGTGTTCTGGGATTGTCAAGGAGTGCTTTTAACCAATTTCAAGAAGAAAGGTGACAATATGAATTCTGAATCGTACTGTGAAGTTCTATCGATGCTTTATGGTGCAATTCGAAGAAAACGTCCAGGACTGGTGACTAGAGGAGTGTTGCTTCTTCATGACAATGCCGGGCCACATACGGCTCGAATAACTCAGGAGAAAATTAACCAACTAAGGTGGAAAGTTCTGGAACATTCACCTTACAGCCCCGACTTAGCCTCTAGTGATTTCAATATTTTTGGTCCACTGAAAACCCACCATGGCGGGTGACATGTCGCGAATGCCGCCGAAGTTGAATGTGAAGTTAAAACGTGGTTTAGAAAACAGAGCACGCAGTTCTATGCAGCCGGTTTGAGAAGACTGATAAAACGATGGGATAAGTGCATCAATGTTGGTGGAAATTATGTTGAGAAATAAAGGGACAATGTATGTATAAAAATAATCTGGTTTCAAGTTGCTATCATATTTAGTTATTTTTATACAGCCGTTATGTGACTTACTTATTGACTTCCCCTCGTACAACATATACAACAGTAAGAAGACGACAACAAGCTTTTATTGCTCAGGTGATGAGAATAGAGGTAGTTGAGACCATCGTGAAAATTGAAAACTGAGACACTTATATGCAGAAATGTCATCAACAGAACTGATCCAGAACACCAACGACCGAGATCTGTGGTGGGACATGAAAGCCTACGCCAGCTTGCAGGACACATGATGATGTTGATAACTCTTTGCTAACGTCCGGTGTATATCACATGTCACCTTGTGACCAGTCGTTGGAGTCAGGCGCTTAGAGAGGAAATGTGGCTAGTTTTCGTTTGTTTGGTTTGTTATCTTTAATTTTAGAAAGAGTGTCGGCTTTGTAGCGAATGAGTTACAAATGCAGTTCACAATCTCGCATACTGCGTTCGAAACACAACTGCGCGCGATTTGGAAGGAGTCCGCCTCATGTTGATTTCCATACAGATGTTTCAGTGCCGGTCGTTCACAAAGCAATGGGAAACTAATGTACGATAAACTTGCGAAGAAATCAAAAACAACCAAACAGGGCTTAAGTTAGCAGCTATTTTTTAAAGGAAAGTTCCTCATTTCGAACGGTGGTGTCGATTACACATCGCCATATCATCGTCAAGTACAAATATATTTGGACTTCGTATATAGGATTTTGAAACCTCACGACATTGAAGAGCGCAGAATGAATTATATAAACATCAGCCAAAGTTGGTTCCCTTGAAAATGCTTTCTGAAACTGGAGGGCTTCCCGGTCGAGCCAGCGACAGAAGCCATAAGTCAGACTTGGTTGGTGACATGTACAAGGCGTTTTAATAGTGTCCAGTGAGCTGTGAATGTGTGTTAGGGAAACTTGAGATTATCGATAAGTGAATAATGTTATGTAAGCGTGAGAGTGGTATTATACTACTACTACTACTACTACTACTACTACTACTACTACTACTATTACTACTACTACTACTACTCTACTACTACTACTACTACTACTACTACTACTACTACTACTACTACTACTACTACTACTACTGCTAGAGATATGTACAGCAGGAACAATCATAATCACGAGGAGCTTGGATATTAATGAATTGCTGTATCCTATAGTTGAATGACAGTGACGGACTTCATCACATCATCTGATGACCCACCATGTATGATAAGCCCTGCCGATGGACTGTTCCGTAAGTGCTGTGCTGAACATCATCTTTGGACAGCCTCAGTAGAGGTCTTTCATGCTTGAGTATGAATCGATATTGATATTCAGTGACACACGTTTGTTTTAAGTCCTGTCGTGACAGACTCGTCATAATATTATTCATGATGATGAATAATTATATGTCTGAATAAAACTAAGGCCATACATAACACCGAGCTTCATAAGCTAAAACACGTTGGTCCTATCAAACGCAAAACGGTTTTAGAATGATGAATTATTGGATCGCATGGTTTTTGGGAGAAGAGCCAGGGCAGAGCGACACGACGCTGCAGTCAGGACAATAAAACGAGGTGTTTATGAACAGGGGTTTTCATATTTCTGGAAGTATGCTCACGTTTGTGATCCTAGGCGATTTAATGAGCATGATCTGAAAGGTCGAGGAGGATTCTGTACGTAGACAGAGGACTGAATCAGTGCGGGTACTGGTGCATTATAAGGCAGATGTGGTTCTTTGGAATCGCGTTTATAGTATACAAGATCTGATAGAGCACCACAGCTTGGAGAGAATGGTGCTGCATAGAGTGACCAGGGGATCTGGCCGACACTCAAAACTCCTACAAAAAAAAGACCAGAAGAAGACATAATCAGACTTCTATTCGCTGGCTGCTGCAGAAGAGGACGAAGCAGGTATTGAAATATACCGAGTGCTGTAATGTCGGTTCTTGACTCAACACAACTCAAGTGAATCGTTGTGGATGTCTGCTGTAATTAAAGTCACATTCACCTTCGTTCTGGGACATGCAGGAGTTGAGGGAACTGAACAAACTGATCAACTTGCTGGCTCTGCATCCCCTGCAGATGGCCAGCCCATGGATCATGCCGATGTTATTAACGTCTTTAGAGAGATGTGGAGAGCGGAGGACTTTGACGCCAGCGAATCCACATCGTTGAAGTAAGAATTGGCACAGCTAGACACGAGAGGCACTTACGGAAAATGAAGGAGCTTGTCAACCAACACAGAACTGGTACGATTAACCGCCGGGCGCTGATGTATATGTTGGTGGTGGGAGTGGGAGATCCTAGCAAATTTTGACATGTCCGGAGTTGCAAGGATGATACCCCAACAGATAACTAACTGGGTATGAACATACAAGAGAAAAACAAATTTAAAAAAAAACAGTCATGGATAGTCTCTCTTGCGGAATGTAATGTGAGCGAAGTCTGCAATATACTTTCTGCATAATGATGAGTTATGTGTATTTTTGTCTTCAGTTACATTTGAATTCGACCTGTTTTGTCAAGAGCAGTGGTTCTCAACCTTTGTTGGCCCATGCACCCCTTCACCGTATGTTCAGAATGTCATCCCCCTTTCCCTTTTGTATTTCCTCCCTATAAATTTCCCCCGCATCTACACAGTATAAATAAAAATGCAAGCTAAATTTAATAACACATACCAGAACAAGTCTAGACATCTACATAAAACGTGATTTGAGGGTCTACTTACGTTATATAACGAATTTCAGAAGGGCGAGAAGTACAGAACTGTAAAGTATAGAGGTAAAAACAATATCAAGCAATCGGTTCTTGTATTAACGCTGTCTTGCAATAATTTTAATTCCCCCCTCCCCTTTGAAACCCCAACATCATCCTGGGGGGGGGGGGGGTAATTCCCCACGGGTTGAGAACCTCTGGTCTAGTGGATTCAACGTTTCATGTGTTTAACTGAAATTTTATATTGTGAACTGTGAAAGTCAGGCATATTTAACGCCTGAAAAACATCACTAAAATAGCAAATTAATACTAGAGACTGAATATTGATTCAGAAAAGCGTATTTATTCATGAATATATCATTATCATCTTCCACTTTAACCGTCACACGTTGTAGGGAGGAATACTTGAATCTGTCATTGGTCAGCTGAACTAAACTGTTGACCTCTCGTCCCTGACCAGGGGACGTAAATTACAAGTACATCTGAAGTCGCAATATGTTCCCCTGATGGCGAGGGACACGGGTAACAGAGAAAGCTAATCGACATTCAAACATCAGCCCGGTGCACTAGAAACATCAGCCCGGTGCACTAGAAACAGCAGCACGTCTATAGACTACCCTTGAGTTCAAAGCGAGCGAACGCAAAACAAAAATAAATCTGATGATGGACTTTTAGTAATATCATCATCAAGTGCCATGCTTGCTTTACGTAGGCTTTCATGGCTCTCCACAGATCTCGGTCTTTGGTATTCTGGATCAACCCCGCTGTTGATATTCCTCCATGCCACCGTCTCAATCCATCCAGCATCATTTCTTTTTGCCTGTCTCTGCCTCTCTTCCTCTCAATCTTTCCAGTTGTCACGATGTTCTCCATTGCCTTCTCATCACATGACCACAAATGTTGTTTGCCTCTTTCTTACTATTGTATATGATTTTCTAGTTTCATTAGCCTCTTTCAGGCAGTCGCTATTAGTTACTTTGGTAGTCCAAGGAATTTTATGCTTTCAAATCTCTTCCTAATTTGTTCATTTAGTTCAAAGATTCAATATTTTGTAGTAATAAGGTGCCATAATTAATCGGATAATAATCAACGGCATGTTTTATGTGTAGTGTCCGTCAATTATACTCACTACACGAGTAATAATAATAATGATAACTGCTGTCATGAACCGGCGACTTTTGGCCAAACTTCACCAATTCCCAGTTCTGTGATTGAGCCAATTATATCTGCTCTTATTTAATAACACGTACTAGATTCTGCGCTTGCTGGGATCATTGTGGTGCGCATGCGCAGATATTACTACGCCTGATTGGAAACGTGACTCATCGAAAACATAGGACCCCCCAAAAAAGCCACTTGGCTGAAACTGTGATCAACGAAATGTTATTAAATACTGTCTGAAATGTGACTTTGTTAATGATGTTTCGTGAATGATAGAGACACTCTCTGTGCTAGGGGTAGTATAAAGATCTGTCAGGTCTGAAGGCTACAGAATTGACAGCTGCTGCTGTGCCATTCTTCTTCTTCTTCCTTTTTCTTTTTCTCCCCCTTTTTCTTTCTTTTCTTCTTCTTTTTTTCTTCTTTTTCTTCTTCTTCTTCTTCTTTTCTTCTTCTTTTCTTTTTCTTTCTTTTTTCTTTTCTTTTCCTTCTTTTTTTCTTCTTCTTTTTCTTCTTCCTTTTCCCTTTTCTTTTTTTCTTCTTTTCTTTTAATTTTTTCCCCTTTTCTTCGCCTACTTATTCTCATTCTTTTCTCCTCCAGCTCTTTGTCCTCCTCCTTCTTTTTCCTCCTCCTCCTTTTTCTTTCTTTTTTTCTTTTCTTTGCAGCTACCAATAGGTTGATTGCGAGTTCGAATCCCTATGCAGACGGGAATTTATTTATTTTTTTAAAAGAATTTATATTGGCTTCCAGCTCCACCCGACCTTAACTGGGTACCAGGGTATCTTGAGACAGTGTACGATACTGGCCACGTCACCTTTCCACAACCGAATGCTCTATAAAAAGGATAGGTCAAGCACCATATACACATTTTATATGTATGTATGCACATACATGCATATGTATACACATACATACATTTTAAGGATTGCAACCAGTCAAGCCAGACGAACTAACAGCCTTCCCTAACAAAAGACACCACCAGAGTAGACGGGAACAAAGGACAGCCGCCAATCGATCCCCCAGCTGACGGCACAGACACAAACCAACATAACCAGTCCGAGATAGGACTCACTCGTAAGAGCGCACAAGACAAGAATTAGAGTGAATGAGCCTACAAAAACCACGGACCTTAACAATAACCACAGCTGAAGAGGCAGGTTGAACGAGGCCAAATTTGTCATTTTTTTTTTTTTTTTTGAAATTGAATTGGAATTGGAACCATATACACATTGCGCTTCATTGGTAGCTCAGTAGGTAGGGGGATCAGTCTCAGAATCACTCTTTGAATCTGAACTTACTTACTTACTTACCTAATGTTTTACTTACACAGTAACTTACCTACATACTTACTTCCATACTTACTTACTTACTTACTTATTTACTTAGTTACTTACCTAATGTTTCACTTACTTACTTACCTACTTATTTAGTTACTTACTTACATACTTACTTACTTTATCTACTTACATACCTATGTACATATTTACTACTTATTTGATTACTTGCTTATATAATTATTTAGTTAATTACTTACTTACCTACTTACTTACTTACTTACTTATTTAGTTACTTACGAACCTACCTATTTAGATACTTAATTACCTACTTATTTACTGACTTAACTATTTACTTACCAATTTACCTTATTAATGTATTTACTTACGTATTAATTTACTTACTTACTTACATACTGATTTACTTACTTACCTACCAACTTATTTACTTCCTTACTTACCTATTTATTATCTTAATTAATTACTTACATACTTATTTATATAATACTTACCTACTTATTTACTCACTTAACTTTTTTACTTACTTACATACTTACTTATCTACTTATTTACATACTTATTTATTTACTAAGTTACTTTTCTACGTATTTACTTTTTACCTTCTTTCCTACTTTTACTTACTTACCAGAATTATTTACTTACTTATCTGCTTACTTACTTACATTACATAATTACCCACTTACATAATTACCTACTCATTTACTTACTTAACTGTTTACTTACTTACTAACTTATTTACCTTTTTACATACTTACTTACCTGCCTACATACTTACTTACTGACTTACGTAACAACTTATTTACTTAGATACCTACTTACTTACTTTCTTACCTATTTATTTACTTACTTACATATTTATTTACTTACTGACCTGTATTCTTACTTACGTACTTACTTACTTATTTACTTACTTACCGACATATTTTATTACTTACATTCTTACTCACCTACTTACATACTTACATACCTATTTGCTTACTCACTTGTTGACTTTCTTATCTCTTTCTTACTAACCTACCTTGTTTCTTACTTGCTTACTTACTGTACCTACCTACTTATTTTCTACTTACTTAACTACTTAGTTATTTATTTACTTACTGACCTACTTACTTTCTTATTTACTTACTTACCTAAGTGCATACTTACCTATTTACTTACTTACTTTCATTACTGCTTACTTACCTACTTAGTTTCTTCCTTACTTACTTTCTTACTGACTTCCTCACTTTTTAATTTCTTACTTACCTACATGAGGATCGGTTGGGGGAGTAGCTAAGAACTCCGGGTTCGCCTCTTCGGTAAGGTGTGGATTTTGTTTTCTATTGGGGGAATAAAGCAAATCCTAACCTGCACAGTTCGCGGCGACTGCACAAGCCAGCTTAAAAAGAGTCGCTTAAAAGTCGACAGGGTCGACTTCATTGCACCGGGTTTTATCCCATATGGCTCGGTCTCTTTCCGCATCGCGGAAAGCGTCGGACAAAGCACGAACTCCGTAGCTTTTAGCGACGGCCCACAGGAGTCTCTGAAACATTTAACTCGTAAACCGAAGGACGCGGTCCGGAATCGAACCCACAACCTTCGGAGCACGAGTCAAACGGCTTGACCATTTCGCCACAGAGACTCCCAGCACTAGCCAGCAGGCGGCCTTAATCCTCAGGCTCAAGGCCTTCCTGCCCGAAACTTTTTTTTTTTTTAAAAACAAACTTACTCCTTACTTATTTATTGACTGTTTTCTTTTTTTTTTTTTTTTTTTTTTTTTTTTTAAATCAAAAGAACAATCAAGATAGAAATATTAGCCTTATGTGTGAAAATACTAGTTAAAAGATACAGGGGAAGACATAAAAACATATATAAGTGGGTAGCTTCAACTGCGAGGTAACGGAGCATACTGTATGACAACAATTTCGTGCACATATTGACACAGAGGATTACAGAGTTATGATTATCTGGGTGTGCTTTCAGCAGACATCTATAGACGAATAAGGGTCTGGACAGAATTACCTCTGTAACGCCTTTTGCTTATGTCCCACTTCTTTTGAGTGTAGCGTCGCAGAGAGGAAGAAAGTTAGTTGCATATCCTTTACGGACGTATTAATCAACTCCAGCATTATTTGTGGCTGTTTAAGATTACTGGGAGAGTTGACTTTCAATAGTTTGATTTTGCTTTCTGAACGACTGGAAATCATGCAATTGTTTGGAAATCAAACGCATCCAATTCGACCGCAGCTGTGTTTCGAGCGCGGTAGGCGAGATTGCGAATTGCGTCCTTGACGCTTTCGCCACACAAAACAAGAGGCAGATGTAATTGCTATGTTTCTCTTGTCTTGTTTATTTTACTCAATTTATAATTGATTTTTTTTTGTTGGAGGGGTCAAAGTCTCATGTACTCCATCTCCATTGAGCGAAATATGATATAAATTGATTAGAGAAATTACACGCAGACAGTCAGCATGTCTTGGTGTCGTTATGTGAAGAAATTAACTAGAGAAATTGGTGACAACTGGCAAGATTGAGGGGACAAGAACAATGGAAAAGCAGAGAGGTAAACATCATGATGGTGTTTTGCTTGGCATGGGCGAGGCAAGAACACAGAGCTGATCCACGACTCTAGTGATGGTGTGAGATGGCGAAACATGGCCACCCACGCTTATCTGAGTGTCACATGACAATGATGATTTACTCAGTCTAGCCAACTCTTCCTGGGTCGTCGTCGCGGCAGGTATCTCGAGTTTCTCACGTAGAACGCTTTAGCCACTGGTTGGGTTTGTTTTATTCTAACTAAATGTCCGAACTATTTAATTCTTTGGTGTTCTGTTTAGTCACTAGTATACAAGCGGCCTTCAAATGAAAACTGTAAAAGTGTAACAGAAATTACAGTAACCATGCCATTGCCATGTAACTTGTCAATATTGTTGTTAAGGATGTCAAAAGTGTTAAACAAGTGACATCACAGTGCAGATGGACAGAATGACGTCTTAAACCGTTTTAAAATGGCCGGCCCACTTTTGATGTGTATCAAAGGGGAGCAGTGTTATGTTATCCATGTTTTTTTAATTAGTGAAGGGGTGAAACCTAGAGAAAGTCATCGGTGATTGAAGGTCCTGCATGGTGATGCTTGTCTATCAGTCCAGCAAGTGTATGAGTGGAGTAGGAAGATTCAAAACGGCTTGACTTCTGTGACTGACTGTTCATGACTGGGTCAGGCACACGGAGTAGTGACCCCAGAGGCGATCTTTCTACAAGAATCCAAGCACTTTATCGGCACTGCGTGACTTACATTGAACGCAAGTGATGGCTACATTGAAAAATAATACATTTGTTCTTTACTTTTTTTCAGAATATATTAACAAACAAAAAAAAAAACAACAACAACAACAACAACACATTTAGCTTTTCATTTAAAGTCCCCTCATATGTCAACCACACACTCATTCTTTAATTCTTATTTGTCTTACTATCTCTTCTTCTTGTTTGTTCCAGCTGCTTTTCTTCTCACACGATGCGATTTTACGCATGACTATTTTTAGAACTGTCTTTGTCTGGCAATGGTATACCAACGTTAGGACGAATAAAACGTCTTTCATCTACCTCTTTAACTAAATGTCTTTAAGTTTAAAATCACAAACCGACACGGATAACCAAGATAAATGTTCATGCATAGTAAGTGTACGCCTGCTTACAATTCGTCTCAGACCTTGACACTTGAAACTTGAGAGGAAGATGAAAGCTGGTTTGATATTCACTCACCGTTATGATTGAGTTACGATGATTCTCGTTTACTTGAGGTTGAGTTACAATAGTTCTGGTAATTTGTTGTTTGTAAGTTGAGCCTGTTTCTATAACTACTGCTATTGCTGCGTCTATTGGTTACTTCATTAGATAAACAAGCAACTAAGCTCACTTCATCTTTCAAGTTTCCTTATTATATCCTGATGCAGCAAGTTTGGCTGTTGGGAAAATACACTGATAAAAATTAAGTTACTTTTATTTACGTTAAGAGTTTTTCTCTAGAAGTGCACATTCGTTTGTTTATGAATGCTTCCCTGGATCATCATCTTTGGTCATGCCAATTGGCGCAGGCGATCATGTTTCTCCACAAACATGTGTTCTTAATCTTCTTTTATTTTTGTGTCTGTTCGTTCTGTGCTTTGAAATCAAGCGTAGTTAATACACCTGCTACTACTTCTATCCTGTGTGGAGTTTGCGTGTGGAATAGCTTAACCATTTACCAATGTCCTTGGCCATATGGCAAACCCACTCCGAATTCAGAGGTACTTGTAATTTACGTCCCCACATCAATGACGAAAAGTCAACAGTTTAGTTCAGCTGACTGGTGTAGGGGTTGAACCCACTACCACGGCATCAGCACACAGGAAGTTTAAGAGTAAACCCTCTCATACATTCGGCCATGCTGACCTACCTTTACAATCTAGATAAGTTCTACCTCCCTCTGATCGTCTTCCGCTCCATTCCGTCAACCTGTTCAGTATTTTTCCTCGTTGTCTTAAAAGGGAGTTTAAAGGCGAGAGCATAGATTTCATTGCATAGAAATTTATCCCACAATGCTCGGCCTCTTTCCACAGAGCGGCTTGCCGAAAGCGTAGCAAAAAGTACACTCCGTAGCCCCTCCAGCGACGACCCCCAGGAGACTCTGAGAAAATTGTACACGAGAACCGAATAATGGAGTCTGGATACAAACTCACAACCTTCGGAGCCATGGCATGGAGTGGTTTACCGACTTGGCCACAAGACCCATCTGTCTATTTCTATCTAGAACTTCGGTCATGCGGGTTGTCATGATCTACAGTAGATCCTCTTGTCTCAAAATGCAACTAAAACTGGCGATTATCTTGAGGGTTGTCATGATCTACAGTAGACCCTCTTGTCTCAAAATGTAACAAAAACTGGCGATTATCTTGGGGGTTGTCATGATCTACAGTAGACCCTCTTGTCTCAAAATGTAACAAAAACTGGCGATTATCTTGAGGGTTGTCATGATCTACAGTAGACCCTCTTGTCTCAAAATGTAACAAAAACTGGCGATTATCTTGAGGGTTGTCATGATCTACAGTAGACCCTCTTGTCTCAAAATGTAACAAAAACTGGCGATTATCTTGAGGGTTGTCATGATCTACAGTAGACCCTCTTGTCTCAAAATGTAACAAAAACTGGCGATTATCTTGAGGGTTGTCATGATCTACAGTAGACCCTCTTGTCTCAAAATGTAACAAAAACTGGCGATTATCTTGAGGGTTGTCATGATCTACAGTAGATCCTCTTGTCTCAAAATGTAACAAAAACTGGCGATTATCTGGAGGTTTGTCATGATCTACAGTAGACCCTCTTGTCTCAAAATGTAATAAAAACTGGCGATTATCTTGAGGGTTGTCATGATCTACAGTAGATCCTCTTGACTCAAAATGTAACAAAAACTGGCGATTATCTTGAGGGTTGTCATGATCTACAGTAGACCCTCTTGTCTCAAAATGTAACAAAAACTGGCGATTATCTTGAGGGTTGTCATGATCTACAGTAGACCCTCTTGTCTCAAAATGTAACAAAAACTGGCGATTATCTTGAGGGTTGTCATGATCTACAGTAGACCCTCTTGTCTCAAAATGTAACAAAATCTGGCGATTATCTTGAGGGTTGTCATGATCTACAGTAGGCCCTCTTGTCTCAAAATGTAACACAATCTGGCGATTATCTTGAGGGTTGTCATGATCTACAGTAGGCCCTCTTGTCTCAAAATGTAACAAAATCTGGCGATTATCTTGAGGGTTGTCATGATCTACAGTAGGCCCTCTTGTCTCAAAATGTAACAAAATCTGGCGATTATCTTGAGGGTTGTCATTATCTACAGTAGTCCCTCTTGTCTCAAAATGCAACTAAAACTGGCGATTATCTTGAGGGTTGACATGATCTAAAGTAAACCTTTTTGTCTCAAAATGTAACAAAAACTCGATTACCTTGAGGGTTGTTATGATCTACAGTAGATCTTCTTGTCTCAAAATGTAACAAAATCTGGCGATTATCTTGCGAGCTGTCATGATCGACAGTAGATCCTTATCTCATCTCATCTCATCTCATCTCATCTCATCATGTTCCTCTTGTACTTTGCGTATCGAGGTGAAGTATAAACAGCAGGGCTGGGGGTGCCCGCTTATGGGCTTCACGTGTCGATGTTCCTATGGACTGTTATTCCCTGCGTTCATCGTTTACATGGTCCGCCTCTTCCTCAGCTTCCCTCTGGTCTGTACATCACTGCTTGTTGTGGTATACTGTTAGCTGGTGATTAGCACATGATTACTTGCATGGCCAAACCATTTGACTTGCTGCCTTCTAATGAAAATCTTTAGCCCTGATTTCTTCATTTCTGATCTTATCTCTTCTTGATACATTGAGTATCCTTCCCAGGAATCTCATTTCTGTTGTTGTGATTGTTCTTTTCTCTTTTTCTGTCATTGTCCAGGTTTGGCATTGGTAACACAGAGTTGGTAGGACGATTGTGTTGTAAAGTGCTTTCTTAGTAGTTATTGATACATGTTTGTTCTTTAGTAATGGTGCCATTTGTCCAATGAGTTGGTTTGCCTTATTGCATCTATTTTCGATCTCGTCTTCTGATTTGCCATTTGATGATATTATACTTCCTAGGTACCTGAAACTATGTACTTGCTTCAAGGGACTTTTGTTTAGATGAATTGTTGTTGTTATTTCTTCTTTAGTTATAGTGATTACCTCTGTTTTACTTGTGCTAATTTGCATGTTATGTTCCCTACACATTTTGTTTAGATTATTCATGTGGACTTGTGAGGGGGCTTCCTGTCTCAAAATGTTACAAAAACTGACGATTCTCTTGCTTTAATGTGGATAGTCAAATGTTCGTGTTAATGTTTCTTCTACCAAATGTGGATGTTGCAAAATCAGCATCTTTTTTTGTCGCCATCATCTGAAAAGGTTAGATGTCGAGTCAACTGCTGGTTGTGTGACATTCTGTGTTTGAACATGAAACTTGTTGAGTAAGACTTAGGCGCTCTGTTTCTAAACTACGCTGCTGATGTAACGGTTAAAACGCTATCCTGACAATGTTACGGGGGAGGGAAGATAAGAGATCTCGCCGTTAGCCTCGTGAGGAAAAGATTTCTTCTTCTTCTTCTTCTTCTTCTTCTTCTTCTTCTTCTTCTTCTTCTTCTTCTTCTTCTTCTTCTTCTTCTTCTTCTTCTTCTTCTTCTTCTTCTTCTTCTTCTTCTTCTTCTACCCCTTCTTGCTTCTCTTCTTGAGAATACAATAAAACAATCATATGTCAAGCGACTGGATTGATTACAAAAGCAGAAATATAAATCACAATGCAAGGTTACCGTAGAGATAACAGATGTTCCACATTCGAACAAAACCAGTGACTATGCTTTATTTGATTCAGCGTAAGTATTATTGATTTATGCATTGCATATGATATATAATTCTGCAGTATGCACCTGATGAGATGCAATGAAATATGCCAGGCCATGAATCGTGCAATGATAAAAAGATGTCAATTGCAAAGAGAAAAATAGTGTTCAAGTGCTACATAGAATCTGTACTTTTCTATGGATGTGAAACGTGGGGAATGAGCAAACAAGCTGAAAAAAACAATGAGCAGACAAGGTGAAAACCATCCAATGGCTGTTGAAATGTGATTTCTGAGGAAAATGAAAAGAATACTAAGCAAAGACAGATAAAAAAAACAAAAAAAAAACAATGAGCAATTCCTACAATGAAAACCGTAACATTTGAAAAATTAGACGTAAACAGTCAAGATGTTCCACTTAGCTTTCTCAGGATGGCTATTTTCCTTCTGGTTTTGCTACTGCTTTTTTTATGTGTTTTCTCCATATCAGCCTGTCGTCGAATGTTACACCAAGTATGTTGGTTCTTTATCTTCTCTTAGAGGTGTTCCATTTATCTGAATGATCCTTGCCTTTTGCTTCGGAGAAAGGGTAAATAGAGCGGTGCTGCACTTGTCAGTGTTTATGCTGACACACCATCTACCCGCCCATGCAACAAATGTATCTACAGCTCTCTGTAGCAATATGGTGGCCACTGATCATTTGTTCTGTTCATTTGCGCTCCACAAAACCAGGTCATCAGCGTGCATTGCCGCTTTAATTCCATCGGGTAGATTAGCAACAAGATCATTGATGAAGATTAGAAAAAGTGTTGGGGACAGGACTCCACCCTGGGAACACCGTGACGCAATAGTACTTTTTTGCTCTTGAGACCGTCTATCTGTACTCGGGCTCTTCTGTTGTGCAAGTATGCTTTCACCCATTTGTACATTCTTCCATTGACTTTACAGTTTCTCAGTTTCTTCATCAGACCTTCTTTCCAGACTTTGTCTGGAAATTTCTTCAGATCTATCCAAGCCGCAATTACCAGCTTCTTCTCCTGGAATGCATCCTCAACTTCTTGAGAGAGGTAGGTTGTCTGATCTTGGGGAGCCAGTGGGAAAATACTTAGCAAAGTTTATCAACAAAGCGTACGACCACACCTGGAATACGGGTCAACTGGAACCACTTGGGGAGCCAGTGGGAAAATATTTAGCAAAGTCTATCAACAAAGCATACGGCCACACTTGGAATACGGGTCAACTGCGTGGTGTTCAGCATAAAAAACCACATTACATGAGCTGGACAAGGTGCAAAATCAAGCTCTTAGAGTCATCACAGGAGGGATGAGATCAACCCCTATAGTAGCAATGGAGAAAATGGGGAGGACACAAGCTCTAAGAGAACGCAGAGATACAAAAACACTAATACAAGCAGAAAAGTTCCTCAGCTTGCCAGGCCACCCTATGAAGAACCGATTTGAAAACTTAGTTATGGGGCGGTTGAAAAGAAGTAGTTTCATCCACCAGGCCAAACGACTCTGCAGAGAAACCATCGATCTTCCCACAGTCGGTATCCCCCTGACAACTATTCCAGAGCGAACCCCGTGGAAAGATGAACATAGACTATCGCTACAAATCCAGACAAAAGTGAGAGGAATATTTGACAAGGAAGAACAGAACAGTGTACAGCGCAGAACAGCCACTCTCAGCTTCCTTGATGACGAATACCCACAGGATCTCTGGATCCGAGTCTACACAGATGGGTCAGCACAAAATGCTGTTCGAAATGGAGGAGCGGGAGTGTACATAGAATACCCAAATAATACTAGAGACACGGCCAGAGTTCCAACAGGAAAGTACTGCCATAACTATGATGCTGAAATTGAGGCAATCAAGATAGTCACAGAGAAATTACAAAATACCAGCCATGGTACACAACCTGTGGTGATATTGACAGATGCAAAATCCGTAATAGAGGCGCTCCTGTCTGGGAAATTGCCAGTTCTAAGGACACTACTTTCTGAACTTAGCAGTCAGCGTAAGGTCACCATACAGTGGATACCATCCCACTGTGGAGTCCCCGGAAACGACAGAGCTGATCGATTGGCTAAGGAAGGAGCAAAAGAAGAACAACCTGATGTGCCCATTACATACCACCAAAAGAAAAGAATGATCAAATCAGTCAGAAGGCACCAAACCTTACTCAAGACGACTACCACGTTATGGACAGACCAGAACAGGTCATTCTTCTGCGCCTCAGAACAGGACACAATAGATTACGCAACCACATGTATACAAAATTCAAGATTGGTGACTCAGCCATGTGCACATGTGGTTTGGCGTCGCAGACAGCAGAGCACATACTCCAGGATTGCCCAAACTATAACAAAGCCACTCGAACCTTCTGGCCTAAAGAGACAACAGTGGAAGATAAACTCTATGGACCGCTGAGTGAACTAAAAAAGACTGTTAGATTCATACAAGAGACAACATTGCAGTTATAAGCATATTTCAGGCGAACGAAAGAAGAAGAAGAAGATGTTTTGTTGACACGTAACGAGAAGAAATACATTGGATAACTTAATGACAACTGGCAAGGTCGAGGGGAAGAGAACACGGGGTATGCAGGGAAGTAAATACCTGAATGGCTTGACCACGTGGTATGGCCAAGACAAGAAAACGGAGCTGATCCACGACTCTGGTGATCTTGTGAGATTGCGAAACATGACTGCCCACGCTAATCGGCTTGGTACATGCTAATGATGAAGCTGATGTGTCAGCTGTGGGTTTTCAGGTGCGGTTTTATTTGTGTTGTTTTCTTGCTGCTTTTCGGTCCGTCACTGAAGGCTTATTGCACTTATATTTTTTTCGGATGTAACTGTAAGAAGGGCTTGCACTTGGAATGGCTCCTCCGACCTGTTCGCGTTGATTGTTTTTCTTTGTGATCTTTCTTTATTCTCTGTATATCGCTGGCTGTCGTCTCCATGTCTAGAAGCCGTTTTCTGTTTGGCCGCTGTTTTCTGTCTTTGCGGTTGTGTGTTTCTTCACCTCAGTCCTAGAATGATTCCATTATAGTCTATCATTATCCCTACCCAGTTCAACCTCAGAAGAGAAGTTATATTAGGGTCCATCCATGGCTCAGATCAATAGTCCTGTCAACGAGTCAATCACAATTAAGATATTAATTTGAAGGTTAGTCTTGTCCAAAGGATGTAAAGGAGTTATGCAGAATGCCCCCCCCCCCCCCGCTCACTCGCTTTGAACTCAAGCTTAGTCCATACACGGGGTAGTACTTCTAGTGCACTGGTTGATTTTTGCGTGTGGATTAGCTTTCCTTATTACCAGTGTCCCTCGCCATCAGGTGAACCATTCCCGACTACAGAGGTGTCTGTAAGTTAGGTCCCCAAGTCAAAGACAAGACGTCAACATTTTAGTCTAACTAACCGATGTAGGGGTTGAATCTGCTATCCCAGCATCAGCATATAGGATGTTTAAGAACTAGCGATCTTATTCATTCGGCCATGCAGACCTATAAAATGTTGAAAGGGGTCAGTTTATATTGCCAGCGTGGCCAGGATGCGCGCTCGTGTAGGGAAGGGGATGGGAGCGGGTCAGTGAACAAGCCTGCAACATGCGTATTGGTTAAGGGAGAGAGTGTGGTGTGTGGAGATTGTGAGGAGGTAGAAAGAAAAAAGCGGGACAAATGGAGAAAGTCAAGATATTATGGTGTGCAGTGATTAAACCTACAGATAAGTATCTGCTGCTGCTGCTACTACTATTACTGCTGCTACTAATACTACTATTACTACTACTACTAATATACTACTACTACTACTACTACTACTACTACTACTACTACTACTACTACTACTACTGCTACTACTACTACTACTACTACTACTACTAAAATCTTACTGCTTATACTACTAGTATTACTATTTATACTACTACTACTACTACTACTACTACTACTACTACTACTACTACTACTACTACTACTACTACTACTAGAATGTTACTACCATTACTACTACTACTACTACTACTACTACTACTACTACTACTACTACTACTACTACTACTACTACTACTACTACTACTACTACTATACTACTAATATGTCTACTACTACTACTACTACTACTACTACTACTACTACTACTACTACTACTACTACTACTACTACTACTACTACTACTACTACTACTACTACTACTACTACTGCTGCTGCTGCTGCTACTGCTACTACAACTACTACTACTACTACTACTACTACTACTACTACTACTACAACTACTACTATTATTGCCATAACCACTACAATCACTGTTAGAATCGATATTTTGTAATAAAAACGTTTTGACGTTTGTTTTCTTGCAGACAAAAACAATCAAGAATTCAACAATATCGCTCACTCAAGGTGCAGGTACCTCTCCAACGTTTACTAACCGAAATCTACTGCCTGAAACTGAGGAACATACAGGACAATCCAAACACTGGCTTCTATGAACATCCAGCTTCAGTCTGGGGTCTCCTGCATCCGACAGTAACGGATTTACACAATCATGAATGTGCGCGACAAGGGACATAAATCCATACAGTTCATATTATTTTACTAGTAACATCGAAACATTTACAGCGGTTGCTTTGCCATCTTGCCTGTTTAATAGTTCTTTAAAAAAAATAAATAAACAGTAAGAATACGATTAGCTTAACTGTCATCACTTCATCATTGATTCATGCATCACTGCGATGTTTTAATTTGCCACAAGGAAGATTAGAAATAATTATTTCAACAGCTGAAATGTCATCTTGATGAATAAATACAGAGATAACAAATAAGATTAAGCAAGTCATAAGTAATATATACTCACTGTATTTGTATGGTATAGAGGAAGTGACATTCAGAAAACAACATAGAAATTGTTATTTATTTGCTATGATCTAAAGCATTGTCCATACTCCTCCTACTACTTCTTTCGAATTGGATTAAATTTTGCGTGTTTTTCCCAATTAAAGTTTTTCCCAATTACCAGTGTCCCTCGCCGCTTCGACTCAGAGGTACTTGTAATTTATGTACGTCAAGGACGAGAATTCAATATATTAGTCCAATTAACCGGTATATGAGTTGAACCTGCTACCTCGGCGTCAGCACATCGGAAGTTTAAGTGCAAGCTCTTTTATACTTTAGGCCTGCGTTATTCTGAAAACACAGTAGATATATTTATATAAGACAAAATTGTTGCGTAATTGGTATGACTAATGAATTCGCTCATGCAGCAACAACAACAAATCGGAAAAACAACGATTCAAGGAATACGCACATTTCTTTAGACTGAACTGCCGCTGAGTTTTATTCCTTATCAACTTTAACAATGTTTTCAAGTGAACTTCAAAGTCGAAAATTACGGAGAGTGTATCGGTGTTTTGTTAGCGTTGATTGGAAAATACAGTTTCATGAACATTGTGGAATCCGGGCATTTTAAATTGTCTGCCTGGGAGTAGATTTTGGGAAATCCACAGATCTTGGGATATCATTTGGAGTACCTACCAAATCAGAATGCCACGAAACACGTCAGGTCAGAATACCTTTCTGGACACGATCGCCACCAGGTTTGACGGCATCCGTGAGTATTTCCTTGTCAGTGTGGTTCATGTTGTCAGTGTGTATCTGTTTGTGATACCAGGCTGTAACTGTGCACTGTTTGGGGTTGTATGGGTTCTTATCGTCATCAGCGTTAACTCCATCTTCGTTGTTATCACGACGGAATCGTTATAATTTTCAACATCAAAGTCATGTTCATCATTATCTCCGTCGTCATCATAATTGTTGTCGTGGTCGGCATCATCATATTTTCATTACCAGCGGCATCATCACCACGTCTGTCGTGGTCTGCAACATCTTATTTTCATTATCAACATAATTATCACCATCATGATCATCATTATTATTATCATCATCATTATAAGCATCATCATCATTATCATTATCATCATTATCAACATCACCATCTTCATTATCATCATTATCTTTATCATCATCATCATTATCATCATCATCAACATCATCATCATTATCATCAATATCATTATTATTATTATCATCATCATCAACATTATCATCCTCATCAACTTCACCGTAAACATCATCATCATCATCATCATCATCATCATCATCATCATCATCATCATCATCATCATCATCATCATTCTCACCATCGTTATGAGCATAATCATCATCATCATCATCATCATCATCATCATCATCATCATCATCATCATCATCATCATCATCATCACCATTGTCATCCTCATCAACTTCACCGTCATCATCATCATCATCATCATCATCATCATCATCATCATCATCATCATCATCATCATCACCATCGTCATCATCTTCATCACTATCATTATCATCATTATAATTATCATCATAATCAGTGATGTCGTCAACATCACCATATCTTCTATCATTAACGTCATATTCATCATTGTTATCACCATGATCATCATTATGATGATATCAACGGTGTCTTGGTCGACATCATTATACTTGTCAACATCAACGCCATATTCATTATTGTCAGCATCATTAGCATCATCATCATCATCATCGTTGTCGTGATCGAAATCATTATAGTATTCATTATCAGCGTCATCTGCGTCATTGTTATCATCATTATCATCAATATCATTGTTGTCGATGTCATATTTAAATTGTCCATTATCAGCGCCATATTCATCGTTGTTATCGTAATCATCATCATCTTTGTCGTTGTCGATGTCGCTTGTGGTCCCGGGAGGAACGTGGAATGAACAAGCACACTTTATTACTTCTTCTTCTTTGAGATTCTTGACTGACTTCTGTCTACACTCCTCCCTTCTGTCTTCCCTTCCATATATCTATTCCTTTCTCTCTCTCTATTATTCCTTCCTCACATACTCCGACAACAGTTTCTTTCAACAATTAATAAAATATTTATTAAATAAAACTATGTCTGGTGTATGGATGGACTGTGTATATGTAGTTGGTATTGTCTACTAGTGTGAATGTAAGATAGGACTTTTGATTTCGTATGTGCCGTAGATTTTCTCGATTCTTCTGTCGGCCAAAACACAGGACAGCACACATAGAAATGGAGTGATCTCACCCTGGATGATCTCCTCCTGCTTGAGTCTGGACTTAATCCAATTCTTGAAGAAAACAACTGTTCAATGTCTTATCACCAGAAAATAATCCGATTTGGTAATTCATTGAAGTTCATATATTTCCCGTTTTGGAAGGTATTATAGTCCACCTCTAGAGACACACCGCCACTATCCAACATTGTCTAGAGTTACTATAAATGTTCTACACAATGTCTATGGTTAATAAAGTTTAATGTTTCTGCACAGTGCAATTGCATGCAGTTTTAAGTATCCCTGCTTGCCACAGGTTAACGTCTTTTCCTTTTAAGGGCTTTAGTTGTATATTCGATTGAGCATACAGTGTTCTGTATTTGACGTTACGTTATATATTCTTCATATTAAAACATATCTATGTTCTTGTTGGTTCTAAGTAGGTACTTTATTTGTTCAAGTGCAGAAACCTTCATTTCTTCTCTGATTTCAATAAGGGGATTGGAACCTGTGGAGAAGATAGGTAATCTGGTGATATGAGTCTGCTTCATATTATTTTCTTATGTGAGAGTCCTTCTCTAGCCATACTGAGAAGCCTCCGAAAAACATACGGACATACGATTTATGAGTGCACTAACGTTTACACGATTAGATAAACGAATGCAATGCCACAAATCAAGAACAAATACCTATATCCCTATGCTACTATTATGTTAAGATTATAATACCTTTTATACTCTATCGGACTCCCTGAATCGAAATACACTAGCGAATAACACACTAATATCCCATCTTCGTTCAACAATCAGGGATGTGTATTTCTTTCCACCTACAGGAGGCATAGAGATTTCTGCCCAGTTTGTGAACACATACTAAACAAGAAAACCCAGTTTCTACTATTTATAGTGGACCTCCCGTTCTTCCGTTATTGTTTGATGTTCATACCTCAACACTCGTCTCTTGACGTATCCTGTACATCAAAAGGCGGTGAAATCACGTAGTGGCTAGTTGCTCGTTTCGTTCCGTGTTTACGCCGTTTCCCTGGGTTCCCCTTACGCTAATACTTCAAAGCATCCGACCCCGTTGATCGCTTTCTCCGGTCATTTTTCCCCAACGCAATCTCCCCGGTTCCCGTGTCCGTCCGATCAGATCGTCAGGCAATGACCTCTGCGAACACCTGTATCCTATTTTTATATCTGTCGGTCAATGATCTTTAATTTATCCTGCTCTCAGATTGAAGTACACGATTGTTAACCCTTCTCCTATATTGCCATTAATGTTACATTTAATTTTATCTGGGAATCACTAACGTCGACTCTTCTTCAATGTAGTTTTGATTCCTATGATCCACCAACCTATTCCTCTTCCTCTGAAGTTGGATGTCTAGATAAGAAATCCGCTCCTACATTCTCCTTACCCGGGATGTATTCCACTGTGAAGTTGTCCTGTTGCAGCAACAACGACCATCACATCCACAGTGCATTCAGCTTCTGCGAAGTAGCTATTAACATCACGTGTTGATGATATGACTGGATCCTCATATGGCTAACCTCCTCATCCAGTAGGCGCTCTAGTTGACACGCTACTATACTACTCACGACTGAAACTAGTGTTTGCTCATCGCTCCTGTACGTCCGGTCGACCTTCCCTCGACTTGCGTCAGCGACGGCTCACAATACAGACGGATTGTCCCATCCTGATTGTAACACTGCTTCCATGTCCTCTTGGTTTCCCCCGGCTTTGCCTCTGGGGATGTTCCACCTCGTCCGCGTTGGACCGAGTCGTCTTTCCCAAACCTCCTGGACTTTTGCTTCCAGGACCATCTTGGGCGATATGGTATCTGGTCAGCCAATCTTCGGTTGGAGTCCTGGGTATTTCTCTCCTTTCCTGACGTTACCCACCCCTTCTGAATTTGATTACTTGTGAAGGTTTCCCTCTTGTCCTTTTCCTGACGTGTGATTTCCCTCCTTCCTTCGTTAGGTAAATCTGACCTATCACGTACTATCCCATAGGCCCTCCTATGTTGTACTGGCGATCTCTGGTCTTCGTCTGGACTGGTAACCTTTTTCTCAGTGGCTGCCATCACCATAAAGTGCGAAGATTTGCTCTCGGATCTCTCATCATATTTCTTAATGAGATGCCTAGGGAGATATTTCCTTTCTCCCCCGATCCTGATTCCGTAGGTATTCTTGGACACAACCTTTTCCACAGGATAAGGTCCTTTCCATCCTACTTGAAGTATATTGGTCTCTGCTGGACCCCACACTTCCACTTTGTCTTCCACTTTAAGAGCTATTTTAATCTTAGTCCACTTGTTGGGTGGTGCTTTCTGGCACTCTGAACAAGACTTAACCCACCGGCGTACATCACCGGTCATTCCTGGCCAGCAATAATGGCCGGAAATTTGCTGCAACGACTGTTCTACACCCATATGTCGATTCTCGGCTATGATGTGTCCACTTTGAAGAATGGGAGGACGGTGGGTCTCTGGAACCACCCACTGCTCATGTAGGTTGTCTCCCCTCCCAGCTCTCCGATAGAGTAGTCTATTCTTCAGAAAGTACTGTCCTCGTTCTGGTGGCTCAGCACTTCTTTGCAGCTTCCTGTAGCAAGGACGCAACGTAGTATCCTTCCTCTGGGCAGTATGCAATTCTCCTATCTCTGAGTTGTCGCATAGTGTCTCTGCCTCTTTTCCCTTCCCTTGAGATCCACTGGCTACTGTTCCCTGGTGGGCTGGCTGTTTGGGCATCCCCAAAAAGACATATTTCGTGCCAATGATCATGGGAAATAAGGAGTCAGATAATACAGCAGCTGGAATAATGCCCGTGACTTACCTGGATTTAATCTCCTCCTGGGCGATTGGCAGCGTCATGGTAACAGCACTCCTCATTGACGGCTGTATTTCTATGGTCTCCCCTGTAAGTTGGTCTGGGCTTACCAGGCTGGCATCTATCACAGCTTCCCCATCCAAACCTGAATCGTAGAGACAAGCCACCTGCTGGCCGTTGACTTCAATCAGTTCAACCACAGGTGGTCTCTATTGGTCTTGAGTGTGTTCCATCTCCTCGACCTTTTCCTTGCATCTGCAGTCCACAGTATTATGTGTTTTCGATCTGCAATGTGTGCACCATTTTCCCTTCCAAACTTTCCTTGGGCTCTCTTTGGTCAGAGCTTCTACGCCGACCTCAGCCTTGTCGGTGATCACTTTCTTATGAATCACTTGGCATGCCGCGAAGTGATAACTTTTCGGTTTCGATCTGCAGTCCTTTGTGTTATGAGAGGGCACCTTGCAGATTGAACACCACTTCTCGGACCACGGTCGTTTAGCTGCAGAATTCGAGGTGTTCTGGTTTCCTTCCTTCACCTTCTCTGAACTCTCCATTTACGTCTTTATATAAGGTTCCACTTTTTCTCCTTACCCGTTTTTACATTTCTTTCGGTCTTGTTTCTCCTGGCCTTTTGTGGTGGGTATATTGATTTCTTTAGCTTCCCCATGGACTTCTACGAATCTTTCCGCTAGCTTATTCACAACGTCCAGCCGTTCCGCCCCTTGTTCTCCTAAAAATGTCTTCAGTGGTTCTGACATTTGCTGTCGCATCTGGTCGACCACCATGAGCTCTTCCAAACTGTCATAGTCCCGCTTGAACTCTGCAAAGTCCATCCATTTTTGGAGGTATGATTTCAGCCTCAGACTGTAGGCGGCGAATAGCTCTCCCGGCTCTCGTCTAGACGATCTAAACTTCTTCCGATACGTTTGTGCTGTGACTTCATAATGCTTCATCAAAGCGGCTTTTAATTCCTCGTAATGATATTCCTGTCCTGGTGGTAGGCGTGTGTAGACCTCGTACCCCGAACCACGTAATGCCTGGGATAATTTAAGAGCCCATCGGCTTCTATCCAGTCCCATAGCGACTGCCATGGCCTCGAACCGATCCAAAAACTGGTATATCTTCTCTCTACTTTCATCAAAGACAGCCAAGGGAAACTTCATGGCATGGTAACCATGTCCAATCATGTGAGTTGCCCCAGGTGAAGATGAACTTCCTTCTGCTGCATCTATTTCACCCTTAGTTTGTGTTTTGAGTTCCAGCTCTCTCATGCGGTATTCATGTCCCCTTATCTTGTTGGCTTCCTCTGCTTGCAACCTCTTGTTGTCCTGTTCCAGTCCCAGTCTCCTGACCTCCTGTTCCATTTCCAGTTTCTTGGCCTCCTGTTCCATTTCCAGTTTCTTGGCCTCCTGTTCCATTTCCAGTTTCTTGGCCTCCTGTTCCATTCTTCTAAGCTCGAGCTCTGCCTTTCGATCTTCTCTTTCTGCTTGATGACGCTCTCTTTCTACCACTTGTATATACTCGGATAGGGCTTTTCCAGACAACCCCATTGCTTCACTCCTTTCCCTCAGTTCTTCCATCTCTAGTTTATGAGTTGCCATAGTAACAACAGGTAAGTCAGCAGGTTGGGTAAAGAGACCCTAAGGCAGTAAGTACGTACTACTTATCTCACTTAAATATACTTATGTTAACATCTATATGTTATATATGACATCACACAGTACCCTACAACTACTCTCACAACCTCACGAGAAGATATAGGATAAAGACTTATGTAGACGTGTGAAAGTGTGAACAGGTAAGTACTGTGTTTGAACACCTATCCACAATTATCCTGTCTGGATCTTACTCACTGTACGGTCCACAACATTAAAGTACTGGCACCATATATCCCCTGGACAGGCTTCCATTAAAAGTCATCCTTATCTATACTTACAGGTATATCCCAATATGTAGGTATCAATATGCACGTACCCTGCTATGCAGTTCCCTTTTAATGTACCTATATGCAGATACCTTACTCGTGCGTGCATGCGTTCATGTGCATGTGTTCATGTGTATGTGTATGTGTGAGAGAGTGTGATTGAGAGAGTGAGTGTGTGTGTGTGTGTGTGAAGGATTGTGTGTTAGAGAGTGAGACAGTGGGAGAGTTGATGTGTTAGTGTGTGTGTGTGTGTGTGTGTGTGAGCGCGCGCATGTGTGTGAGTGTGTGTATATGAAAGAATACAGAGAGAGAGAGAGAGAGAGAGAGAGAGAGAGAGAGAGAGAGAGAGAGAGAGAGAGAGCTGAGAAGATGCATGTCATGTAACACGCATGTTATGTAACACGCGAATCCATATGTTTGTGTATTCTCATCTGTCATATTATCAGTTAAATACCATTTGATTTTATCATGCATAATATAAACTCATGTTCATTACTGTAGTTAGAGTCAGTGAGTGTGAATGAGAGACAGAACGAGTGAGCGTGAGAGTGAATGAGTGAGCGGGAGAGTGAATGAGTGAGCGGGAGAGTGAATGAGTGAACGGGAAAGTGAATGAGTGAGCGGGAGAGTGAATGAGTGAGCGTGAGAGTGAATGAGCGGGAGAGTGAATGCGTGAGAGTGAATGAATGAGCGGAAGAGTGAATGTGTGAGAGTGAATGTGTGTGTGTGTGTGTGTGTGTGTCTGAGAGAGAGAGAGAGAGAGAGAGAGAGAGAGAGAGAGAGAGAGAGAGAGAGAGAGAGAGAGAGAGAGAGAGAGAGAGAGCATCACTATTTTTACGTCACATACATTTTATGTACACATTTTTCTCCATGTTTAACATTTTTATGAGACTGCTCATGACAAGTGTCAGTGTATGTGTGTGAGTAAAGTGTGGGAGTGTGTTCATACTAGTTTCAATACTAACGTGAGACATTTTGTATGTGTCTAGATGTGAGGAAGTGTGAATGTATGTGGAGGATGTGTGTGAGTGTGGGGATATGTGTGGGTGGGGGGTGTGGGTGGGGGTATGCATTTGGATGGGTTGGGGTGTGTGGGTTTTGGTGGGTAGTGGTATTTGTGGGTGTTGGTGGGATGTGTGAATGGTTGTGTGGGGGTAAAGTAGGGGTGTTGGAATGGGTGTGGGGGATGTGTGTATGGGTGGAGGATATGTGTATGGGACGGATGCAGGGGATGTGTGTTTATGTGGGTGGAGATGTGTGGATGGTTTGAGGAAGTATGTGTGGGAGGCTGGGTTGTGTGGGTAGGGGATTGTGTTGGGTGGATTTGGGATGGAAGGGCGGGTGGGGAGAAGTGTATGGTGTGTGGGTTTGAGATATGTGTGGGTGGAGGGTATGTTTGTGGTGGTATGGGTGGAGGATAGTGTGTGGTGTGGGGGATGTGTGTGATGGGTGCGGGGAATGTGCGTATGGGTGGGGTATATGTGTGGGTGAGCAGGGGATTGTGGTGGTTGGGGGAAGTATGTGGGGGAGTGTGGGTGGGAGATGTGTGGGTGGGGGTGTGTGAGTGGCTTAGGGACGTGTAGGTGGGTGAGGGAGTTGTATGTGTCGGGGTGGGATGTGTGAGTGTGTGGAGGATGTGTATGGGGGTAGGGGTATTTTGATCGAGAGATGTTTGGTTGGGAGTGGGTGGGTGGGGGTGTGTGGGTGCGTAGTGGAGGATGTATGCGTGAGTGAGTGTGTGTTGGTGGACGGGTAGGGAATGCGTGTGTGGGTGGGGAGAGGTGTGTGGTGTGTTGGTTGGTGATATTGTGTGGGTGAGGTGTGTGGGTGGGGGATTTTTGTGGTGTGTGAGTGGGGGTATGTGGGGTGGATGGGTAAGGGTATCTGTGTGGGTGTGGGTGGGAATATTGTGTGGTATCTGGGTGGGGGATATGTGTGTGGTGTGTAAGTGGGGATGTGTTGGTGAGGGATATGTGTGTGTGGTGCGTGGGGTGGGAATAGTGCGTGGTAGGGGGTGTATGTGATGTCCGGGTGGGGGATTATGTGGTGGGGGATTAGGTTAAGGCATGTCTGGGTGGGTGGAAGTTGTATGTGTGGGTGGTGGGGTGTGTGTGAGTGGATTTGGGATGTATGGGTGGTTAGGGAGATGTGTGTATGTGGGGGGGGGGGGGGGTAGGGACATGTCAGTTGGTGGGGATGTGTGCGTATGGTTTGGGGATGTGTGAGTGGATGTGCGATGTGTGGGTTGGCGGGGGATTGTGTGTGTGGGTGGGGAATATGTTGTCGATGGAGTTGTGGCTGGGGGATGGGTGGTTTGAGGTGTGGGTGGGGAGAGGATGTGTGGGGTAGGATGTGTGGGTTGGAAGGGGAATGTTTGTGGGTGGCGAGTGTGGTTTGGTTGGGGGATCAGGTGAGGGCAGTGTGTGTGGGTGGGGAGGTGCGGGTGTGGGATTGGTCGGTTGGTGGGGTATGTATGTGTCCCTTGGTGTGCGTGTGTGTCGGTAGGTGGGGATGTGTATGTGTCCCTTGGTGCGCGTATGTGTTGGTAGGTGGGGGTGTTGTGTGAGTGGGGTGATGTATGGATAGGTGCGAGATGGGCTTCATAACATGGTAATTAGCCTTGTTTATGTTTACAACATGCATTTCACAATGTTTATATTTCTTCCTATGTAAATGTATAATGCTCTTGATGAACGAAAGACGAGTGATTGGAAGGGCCGAATGTAAGACGGGCCTGCGCGCCCTAATTTGTGACCCTAATAAAGTTGATTTGAAGTTGATTTACCTCGCTAGGGATGGTACTATCTAAGCATTTGCTGCTACCTCGCTGCTCCACCAATTAATGTCGCTTGTCGTCCCGGGAGGAACGTGGAATGAACAAGCACACTTTATTACTTCTTCTTCTTTGGGATTCTTGACTGACTTCTGTCTACACTCCTCCCTTCTGTCTTCCCTTCCATATATCTATTCCTTTCTCTCTCTCTATTATTCCTTCCTCACATACTCCGACAACAGTTTCTTTCAACAATTAATAAAATATTTATTAAATAAAACTATGTCTGGTGTATGGATGGACTGTGTATATGTAGTTGGTATTGTCTACTAGTGTGAATGCAAGATAGAACTTTTGATTTCGTATGTGCCGTAGATTTTCTCGACTCTTCTGTCGGCCAAAACACAGGACAGCACACATAGAAATGGAGTGATCTCACCCTGGATGATCTCCTCCTGCTTGAGTCTGGACTTAATCCAATTCTTGAAGAAAACAACTGTTCAATGTCTTATCACCAGAAAATAATCCGATTTGGTAATTCATTGAAGTTCATATATTTCCCGTTTTGGAAGGTATTATAGTCCACCTCTGAATACACACCGCCACTATCCAACATTGTCTAGAGTTACTATAAATGTTCTACACAATGTCTATGGTTAATAAAGTTTAATGTTTCTGCACAGTGCAATTGCATGCAGTTTTAAGTATCCCTGCTTGCCACAGGTTAACGTCTTTTCCTTTTAAGGGCTTTAGTTGTATATTCGATTGAGCATACAGTGTTCTGTATTTGACGTTACGTTATCACTTCTTCATATTAAAACATGTCTATGTTCTTGTTGGTTCTAAGTAGGTACTTTATTTGTTCAAGTGCAGTAACCTTCATTTCTTCTCTGATTTCAATAAGGGGATTGGAACCTGTGGAGAAGATAGGTAATCTGGTGATATGAGTCTGCTTCATATTATTTTCTTATGTGAGAGTCCTTCTCTAGCCATACTGAGAAGCCTCCGAAAAACATACGGACATACGATTTATGAGTGCACTAACGTTTACACGATTAGATAAACGAATGCAATGCCACAAATCAAGAACAAACACCTATATCCCTATGCTACTATTATGCTAAGATTATAATACCTTATATACTCTATCGGACTCCCTGAATCGAAATACACTAGCGAATAACACACTAATATCCCATCTTCGTTCAACAATCAGGGATGTGTATTTCTTTTTACCTACAGGAGGCATAGAGATTTCTGCCCAGTTTGTGAACACATACTAAACAAGAAAACCCAGTTTCTACTATTTATAGTGGACCTCCCGTTCTTCCGTTATTGTTTGATGTTCATACCTCAACACTCGTCTCTTGACGTATCCTGCACATCAAAAGGCTGTGAAATCACGTAGTGATTAGTTGCTCGTTTCGTTCCGTGGTTACGCTGTTTCCCTGGGTTCCTCTTACGCTAATACTTCAAAGCGTCCGAACCCGTTGATCGCCTTATCCGTTATTTTTCCCCAACGCGATCTCCCCGTTTCCCGTGTCCGTCCGATCAAATCGTCAGGCAATGACCTCTGCGAACACCTGTATCCTATTTTTATATCCGTCGGTCAATGATCTTTAATTTATCCTCCTCTCAGACTGAAGTACACGATTGTTAACCCTCCTCCTACATTGTAGTTTTATATGTAAGTTATCAAGGAATCACTAAACTGCAGTTTTCCCGTGACACTTCCCCACAGTTTCTATTGCTGTAAAATCTCCTCTTGTCTTTTGTCTTACCCACAGTTTCTATTGCTGTAAAATCTCCTCTTGTCCTGTGTCTTCCCCACAGTTTCTATTGCTGTAAAATCTCTTCTTGTCTTTTGTCTTCCCCACAGTTTCTATTGCTGTAAAATCTCCTCTTGTCTTTTGTCTTCCCCACAGTTTCTAGTGCTATAAAATCTCTTTTTTGGCTTTTGTCTTCCCCACAGTTTCTAGTGCTATAAAATCTCCTCTTGTCTTTTGTCTTCCCCACAGTTTCTATTGCTGTAAAATCTCCTCTTGTCCTGTGTCTTCCCCACAGTTCTAGTCCTGTAAAATCTTCTTTTGTCTGCCCCACAGTTTCTAATGCTATAAAATCTCCTCTTGTCTTGTATGTTCCCCACAGTTCTAGTGCTATAAAATCTCCTCTTGTATTGTGTCTTCCCCACAGTTTCTAATGCTATAAAATCTCCTCTTGTCTTTTGTCTTCCCCACAGTTTCTAGTGCTATAAAATCTCCTCTTGTCTTTTGTCTTCTCTACAGTTTCTAGAGCAATTAAATCTCTTGTCGTTTGTCTTCCCCACAGTTTCTAGTGCTATAAACTCTCCTCTTGTCGTTTGTATTCTTATTGTGGTATATGTATTTGTCGCCCCATCTTTGTCAACATATATGGGAAATTACAGTTTTACACAGCTAGAAATCCGCTTCTAAAGAATAAAGTTCCCCCGTTGATTTCCCATCGTCTCTAATGCACTATAGCACAGACATCTCCGGGGAGCCTAGACGCAAAGTGACTTTTCCTTACACTAATAGTCACCAGAATCACTTTTAAACGGCACTTTTCCAGAAATGGTTTGGCAATTTTATTTTGCATACTAGAGACGCGACAAGTCCCAGGAACAAATATCAAATCCCATGAACATCTCGCACTCTTCTCATGAATAAAAGTGTAAAGCATCTCTTCCATTCTTCCCATCCACGGAAACTGACCTTTTGCTACTCATCTCACGCCTGTTCATTGATTTCTTCATCATGGCGGCAATAAGGAAGTGGTGATAGGAAGCAGATCTCCACGGTGACGGACTAGATTTGATTGCTTGGCAGATTTTTTTTGTCCAGCGGACTTTTTGTACGGGGGCGACAATTTGATGAAAACCCGACTCGCTCTTGTTGGACATAGTCAGGAATATTAACTGCTTTCGGTCGGATGTTGAAAGTACCTGATTGCGAAAGTTCTATGAGTGTTACATTGCGAAAGTTCTATGAGTGTTTCAATGTGAAAGCTCTACGAGTGTTCTATTCTTAAAATATGGTATTTTCGCATATTTAAAAATCGCTTGAACTGCAAAAACAAGGGTGATTTCCTGAAGAAAATGAGAGCAACTTTGTCGAAACATTGGAAGTATGTTATTGTCATCTCTGGTGACAAGGTACAATCATCATTACCAACATTATCATCATCATTATCATTATTATTATCAGCAACACCATTATCATCATTATCATGTGCCTTGTCGATTATCGTAGGCGGGCATAGTTAGCCTTCTCACTCAATCACCAGTATTTGATCCCCCGATTACGTCATGTGACCAATCTTCCACGATACTCAATTTGTTGCTTTCTTCTGGCTCTTTTCTCAACTAGTTCGCTAGTTGTCGTTACATTTCCAAATTCATTTGTTCTCATAATAATAATAATAATAATAATAATAATAATGACAATAATAATGACAATAATAATGACAATAATAAATAATAATAACTTGTACTGAATCCGTTTCTGTTATAAGTCTGTGATGTTATAGCGCCATAACGTTGTCTAGGCCTAAGGGCGATAAGTAATAGCTGGCCAATATTTCGCACACTTTGACAAGCGACGAGCAGAGGAGTCGAACCCGCGTCCTACCTGACGCATGACATTGCTCGCGCAGTTCTCTATCCACTTCTCTAGTACTTCATATTTTTTTTTTCTTAATATTTAAAAATTAAAAAAAGACTAAATCTTGATCTCATCTCATTATCTCTTCGTGTTCCTCTTGTACCCTGCGGTGTCGAGGTGAAGCATAAACAGTTGGAGAGTGCCCGTTTATGGGCTTCATGTATCGAGATTTCCCATAGACTCTGTTGATTACCTCTGTCCATCGTTTACGTGTCCGACCTCTTCCTCTGCTTCCATTTGGTCTGTACATCATTGCTTCTTGTGGTATACTGTTAGTTGGTAATCTTGTTACATGACCAGAAAATTTAACTTGCTGCCTTCTAATAAAATCTAGCACTGCTATAATTCCCGCTTTAGTCCTGATTTCTTAATTTCTCATTTTCTCTCTTCTTGATACTTTGATTATTCTTCTCATGAATCTCATTTCTGTGTTTGTGAATTTCTCTTTTATCATTTATCTGCCATTGTCCAGCTTTGGCATTTATAGCATAGAGTTGGTAGGAAAATTGGGTCGTAGAGTGCATTCTTAGTAATTATAGATACGTGCTTGTTCTTTAGTATTGGTGCCATTTGCCCAATGCAATGTTTTGACGTATTGCATCTGTTTTCGATCTCGTCTTCTGATTTGCCACTTGATGACATTATACTTCCTAAGAACTTGAAGCTCTTGTTTCAGGGGGTGTTCTTTTATATGAATCAATGTTGTTTTTTATTTCTTCTTGAGTTATAGTCATTACTTCTGTTTCATTGATGCTAATTTTCATGTTATGTCCCGTAAACAATTAATTTAACGCATACTTCTGATTTTCCAATTAGTTATTGATAGTCCGAAAATAGGAATTCTTTAATGGTGTAATTTGCCGTTGGTTCTTATTCTGAGTTCTGTTCGTCATGTGGTGTTTGGCTGTTTGTTTTTTTTACATATACTGTCTAGGTTATGAACAAGAGGGGAGGGGCGGGGGGGGGGGGGGGGGGGGGGGGGGGGAGGACACAACCCTGACGTGCTCCGAATTTTGTGGTGAAAGATTCTGAGGGTTCTCCATTTGTTCTCATTATGCATTGACTATTGGTAAATAAGCTTCTACATAAGATTGTTACATGTGTATTCATTACCTGTCGTTTAATGATTTCCCATAGCTTGTTTCTATCTACTCTATAGCATGCCTTTTCTTGGTCGACCAAGTAGAATGTTCCATTAAATTCGATTTACTTTTTCAATAAGTTGCATAAAAGTAACAATGACAACTGCGCATCTTTTATTTTGTTTTTTTTCTTCTAAATCCAAGTTGCGTTTCGATTAGCTGGGGTAATATTGTATGTAGGTCATTTAACATTGTCGTGACTATATCCATTTTGGTAAGTCCAATTATGCTTCTTAATTATTTATCTACGACCAACATGAAAGGCCTCTGTCGTCTTGCTTGGTCAGTGACTGGTTAAGAACAGAAGAATCCGACTAATAATGGGGATTCCGCTCTCCTTGACGAGCCAGACTCTATTGGCCAATGACCTCGCGGTCATGGTTTTCCGGTCTACACCGCAGGGAGGTGTGGTTGATGTGTGTAGTCTGCGGGTCAGCCTCAGGCTACTAATGTTCACTTTTCACCCCTTCTGGGAGCGGTTAGTCAATCCTAATCCTAAACAAATGCCAACCATATTTGAGATATTTATCCTCATTACCTCCCGTCCACTAAATTCAACGACACGCAGCCTTAACCTTGGCATGTTTTCTCCCGGACAGGTATTGGTAAACAACATTATTACCGGCCAGAGACTCGGTAAACATGGGGGTGTCCCGTAAACATAGTAAAATCAGGGACATTACTGCCAGAGGCCTGGCTGTTTGAACAGCATGCGATCGGCCATTCTGTTTTTATTTACAAGATTTGCTTTAAATAGATCGAGGAAATCCCGCAGCAAATACTGCGGTAAGGAATTTATGGATGGAGAATTCTACGTAAAGTAACGCAACATAATGTAAATATCAATGCGAAATCAGTAAAACAAGCTAGAGCGTATCTGGGCAGTGGTCTAAATTAGGATAGAAGATTAGATAGAGAAATAGAAACGAGAATATAGAGAGCAAATAGCATTAACTAACAAATATCACTCATCCTACACATCCATATATCAACAAGCATTTAAAAAACACAAAACAGATGATAGAGACTTTATTTATCCCAGGGCTGTGTTACTATTGCCTGGCAAGGTCAGTTATAGAAACTCACGGGCGTAAAATGACATCATGCGAGATGGGATGTTTAACAGATGCAGAGCCAAACACAAAGTACGTTTGGCCCAAACAAACATTGGTGGCGGAAATAAGGAAGTTAGGCTGTGTCACATTTGACTTAAAACTTATTAATATGGTAGCAGACTTGATGTATTATATATTTAATTAAAAGATGTATGCATAGGACAAACTGATTTACTTTTTGTAAGCAAAAATTTTGAAAACCAGAATATGTTGAAACAGAAGAAATATTGTAGGTACTACACAGTGTATTGACTTGTTAAAATACCAAAGAAGTAAATGATTCGGACATTTACTTAGAGTGGAACATGATCAATGAGCGGCTGGAGAGGTCTACATGAAGAAGAAGAAGAAGAAGAAGAAGAAGAAGAAGAAGAAGAAGAAGAAGAAGAAGAAGAAGAAGAAGAAGAAGAAGAAGAAGAAGAAGAAGAAGCAGGAGGAGGCGGAGGAGTAGGAGGGAAAGGAGGAGGAGGTGCAGGAGTTGGAGAAGGGGGAGAAAGAAAAGAAGAAAAAGAAAAAAAGAGAAGTGAAGGAGGAGGAGGAGGAAGGGGAGGAGGGAATGTCATAAAATAGAAATTACTACTTTTAATAAAGATATTAAAGTGGAAATCTGAGGGCGAACCTTGAAGTTACCAGCAGAAGACGGGAACAGAAGAGGGGGAAAGGCGGTACAGATACAAGGCAAGAAAGATGGAAATATAAAATAATAATACAAGAGAAAGAAAGAAGAATGAGGTGTTTGAAATGAAAGTTAAAACGATTGTCGACTGAATTGTTCCCGAGAGAGTTACTGTTTACAGGCTTCTGTGGATCTTGTGACGCTTTCTTGTAATAAAGATACTCGCGAGACCGCGCGCACACAGACCGAGGCTGTAACGAAAGTCATAGCAATAATCCCTGCGAGAGCAAAAGGCAGGTGACAGGAAAATGTAGAGGACTGAATAGTTAGTTGCAAATCCTTTACATGACGTTGCAGTCAACCCTAACATATCTTGGCTGTTTGTGATCTCTTGGCAAGTTTATGTTCAGTAATTTGACATTGCTTTCTGAACGACGCGCACCCATACATTTTCACAAAAAAACCAACGTACGTCGTTCTGCTGCCAAATCGCCCGCAGCTGTGTTTCAAACGCGGTATGCGGGATTGCGAACTGCGTCCGTATCACCTTCACCACTGGAATAGTACGAACAGGAATATGATCGTAAGGGATAGAAGAAAGCGAAGGAAGAAAGAAAGAAAGAAAGAAAGAAAGAAGAAAGAAAGAAAGAAAGAAAGATAGAAAAAAGAAAGAAACTCAAACAGTTCAATGACCAACCAAGCCGCCACTATACTGTGCCATAATATCAATAAACTGCATCCACCCTACACACAACAGCCGCCAATCTAATTCCCCTTCCGGTCTTCTGGAATTACCCTAATATCCCGCATTCAGGAAATTCTGACAGAAATTCTATCTGATCCGCATCCACCTCCCCCCCCCCCCCCCCCCCCCACACACAAAAAAAATAAGTAAATAAATAAATCACTATATCTCCACTGCAATCTTCCTCCACTCCTCCTAGCCCTCCATCCAGCCCACTCCTGATGCCCGGGAGGAAAGCCTGATCTTAGTGTGGGCTTTATTAAGATACAATTTCTGGGGCTCTCTTGTCATGAAACCTGATGCACGTGACATTCTGTGCCCAGTTCCTGTCTGTTTGTTTCATTTCTGTGCGGTACAGTTTTTAAGTTGTACATTCATGTCCTTGCGGTTATTGCAAGACGTTGTGGATTTCTGGCGTTTCTGTTGTGCCAGATTTACGAAGAAGGTTAAAGGAAAGCAAAGGGACATTTTTATCATGAACCATATTTGGGTACGTGGTTCTTTCACCATATCTCTCTCGATCAAGTTAAGTTGCGTTGGGCTAAGAACCGACATCACTGCACTAGGGAAAGATTCCACCAAGTCCTGATATCTCAATAGCTGCGACTTAGATGGTGTATAGATCAAAGAGCACTGGGGACATGGCAGATCCCTGTGGCAGCCCAGGTGTAGGTAAAGTCTATGCTGCAGCCATACAATTTGCAAGTGGTATGTTCCTGTCCTTGCAGTTATTGCAATAAAGTTGTGGATTCTTTGTGTTTCTATTGTATGTGAGTGGGTGTGTGTACGATTGTGTGTGACTTTGCGGGTGTGTGTGTACGTAAATCGCATGCTGTTACTACTACTACTACTACTACTACTACTACTACTACTACTACTACTACTACTACTACTACTACTACTACTACTACTACTACTACTACTACTACTAACCGGCGACAGTACAACAACTTTTACTACTACTACTACGACGACGTCGACAACAAATATTACTACTATTATTACTACAATCTTCGATTATACTATAACTACTAAAAGTACAAGAAAGAAAGCAGATAACTGATAGAAAGAAATGTTACAGACATACAGATGTAAACAAGAATGACAGACAGACAGACAGACAGACAGACAGACAGACAGACAGACAGACAGACAGCCAGCCAGCCAGCCAGCCAGCCAGCCAGCCAGACAGACAGACAGACAGACAGACAGACAGCCAGCCAGCCAGCCAGACAGCCAGCCAGACAGACAGACAGACAGACAGACAGACAGACAGACAGACAGACAGACAGACAGACAGACAGCCAGCCAGACAGACAGACAGACAGACAGACAGACAGACAGACAGACAGACAGCCAGCCAGCCAGCCAGCCAGCCAGCCAGCCAGCCAGCCAGCCAGACAGACAGACAGACAGACAGACAGACAGACAGAGAAAAAGAAGTAAAGAAATATAATAGATATATTTTTTTAATGAACTATATGCACGAAAACATGTTTTGCACTCCCCCCCCCCCTACCCCGAAAAAAACAACATCACAACGATTTTAATGTAGGGGTAAACTACAGTGTAACACACTTTAATTTAGATAAGGATAAACAGTGTTAACCAAAAAGATAAGTAGCGATGAACATGGCAACAGCAATATCATTTGGTGTAGTGGTGGAACTAGTATAAGACGCAGTCGTAATTGTCGGTGTTAGGGATGGGGGTGTGATAGTAGAAGTAGTAGTAGTATTAGTAGTAGTAGTGGTGGTAGTAGTAGTGGTGGTAGTAGTAGTAGTAGTAGTAGTAGTAGTAGTAGTAGTAGTAGTAGTAGTAGTAGTAGTAGTGGTGGTGGTGGTGGTGGTGGTGGTAGTAGTAGTAGTAGTAGTAGTAGTAGTAGTAGTAGTAGTAGTAGTAGTAGTAGTAGTAGTAGTAGTAGTAGTAGTAGTAGTAGTAGTAGTAATAGTAATAGTAGTAATCGTAGAAACAGACTAAGAAACAGAAGAAGAAGAAGAAGAAGAAGAAGAAGAAGAAGAAGAAGAAGAAGAAGAAGAAGAAGAAGAAGAAGAAGAAGAAGAAGAAGAAGAAGAAGAGGAAGAAGAAGAAGAAGAAGAAGAAGAAGAAGAAGAAGAAGAAGAAGAAGAAGAAGAAGAAGAAGAAGAAGAAATAATAGTACAACAACAAATACACCCAGAAGAAGTAAAATGAAAACAAGGACAATGAGAGGATAACGGAAAGAAAAATACCTAAGAAACTGTGTTAAGTGACAGGAAATTATAGCATGCCTCTACAAGACTCCAGGGACATGTCTCAGCCTCACCGAGCGTCACGACCTACTCTACAATCACTGTCATCGATCTCGGGAAATGGTATCAGCTGTCTGGTGGACATTATGGTAATTGTTTCTCCCGACCCCCAACCCATCCACTCACTCGCCCACTCTGTAATGCTGGCGAGCATAATAACTAAATAGCTACCCTATCTGTTAAGAGCCAGTGGAAACCAACTTTAAAAAAAAGATAGTTGCATGTCCTTTACAGGACTCCGCACTCAACCCCAGAATTTTTGACTGTTGTTATTTCCTTGACAAGTTTACGTTAAGAAGTTTGTCATTTCTTTTTAAACGTCCGGCACTGATACTATTTTATGAAAACAAACGAAGGCGATCTGCTGCTAAATCGTCCGCAGCTGTGTTTTGAACGCGGTAGGCGGGATTACGAATTTGGTCCGTAATCCAACTAAACCCACGTGTAAATTCCCGTGGCTAAGAAATTTACCACTTGAAATGAGCTCCGAGTGTCACAGGATCGCGTCCAGATTCCGTCATTTGATTCGCTACTGAAAAGATCCGTATGGGTCGCGGCGGGTCGTCTAAGGAGTATGGTGTGATTGCGACGATGTACACGGTCGCTTTTAGGAAATAGCTGAAACCATGTGGAATAAAACAAGGCGCAATGAAGTCGACCTCTACCTCTACACAATTGTCAAGCCTTGAAACTTGTTAACTATATCGTGGTCGTGGGATTCTAGACGTAACAGTCTTTCTGCTTCTGTGTATACTACTACAACAGTTAGTGGTAGTGATCCTACAACTACCACAGTAACACTAACAATAACAGCAACAACCACTGCTACTATTTTGTAGTAGTAGTAGTAGTAGTAGTAGTAGTAGTAGTAGTAGTAGTAGTAGTAGTAGTAGTAGTAGTAGCAGCAGCAGCAGCAGCAGTCGTAGTAGTAGTAGTAGAAGTAGTAGTAGCAGCAGTAGTAGTAGTACTACTACTACTACTACTGCTGCTGCTACTACTACTACTACTACTACTACTACTACTACTACTACTACTTCTACTACTACTACTACTACTACTACTACTACTACTACTACTACTACTTCTAACCAGCATTTTCAGCTGCTGTTGATGTACTAGGCAAGTGTTACGTTCAGTAGTTTGCCATTGCTTTCTGAACGACCGGCCCCTATACCTTTTTCGAAAAAACCAGCACCGCCGTGTTTCGAACCCGGGTATACGGGCTCACAAACCGCGTTCACAAGCCCTTAGCGATAATCTAATCTAAATCTACGAATTCGAGAACTAGTGGGCGTTGCCATTTCTAAAATCGGAAATTTAACCACAAAAAAATTAAACAGATTTCTGCTCAGTTTTGAGAGACTTGACTCTTCGTTTCCGATAACTTAGAAATAAAGAACAATTTTCAGTGTAAATTTTCATTTCCTGGGCAAAATATTGCGGAAGTTACAGCAAATGGAATAAATAGCGCACAGTCAACATTCAGGCGATATGTTATAATAGTG